>CM072798.1:12190886-12575886 GCA_036983795.1 Megachile lagopoda
ATTCTTCTTACATTATGTTCCATTTCATAAATATGTATAATAACGCGATAAAAGTTTTAGTTTGTTTGGATTAACCACAATTGATAAATAACTTTTTAATATATGTTAACATCGTTACATTCTGTACTGCTTCTCTACTACGCGATATTTTTATACGGGATAGATTAAAGAACCATCTAAGACTGTATGTCAATAGTTACTGCAAAACATAATGTGTTAGAAAGACAAAAACCTTTTAGATTATAAATAACGAGCAATTTATTAACGATCGAGTTTTTTTATATCAATAAACTTTCATCCAGAGTACGCAACGTAGAGCGTACCAGATAACACGAAATTTTTGCACTGATTTAACGCCACCAAAATAAAGTTTGACCCTAAATTTGAATCGGTAATTCACAACAAATTTATAATAATTTTTTCGCTTTTGTCACGTATTTTTTTACATTAAACGATTTCTAATTCATTTTGCAGTGTGAAGAGATAAAGATTTACACGTCTATTTCATTACGTGTCGCGTGCACGTAATGTTTACTCATCTACATAAATACATGTATATGTATCGTTTTCAGAACACAAAGAAAGTAATCGATGTTCTAAATAAATATTTCTGCATAGAAGAAGTATTTTCGCCTACAACGATTTCATATTAATTTAAATAGCAATTCGCTGGTGAACAAGGTGTGGTTGCGTTTCAAGCCGCTCTGTCAGTTTTAAATGCGTCACTTTCTCTAAACTCGCAGTTACTTTCCGCGCACATGTTTTCGAAACATACACAAAATAAAAAAATGTAATTTTGATTCAAACAGACCGTAACTTCCCACCTAACGGTATAAACAGAAATTCGCGTTTATAATTATTATTATAAGATATTTATAGGGAATGCTATAATACATAAACAACATGATGATATAACTGTTATCCATATATGATAATATCACTCGGTAGAGATTAACTTTCATAAGCAAATCTTTTCATCAGGAAAATAACCGTGAATGTCAACGAATTGCAACCATACGCGATTGTTTATACATATGTTACAAAACAGTGATTTTAGTTACTTATCTTATGATAATTGAGCAAGCGATACCACACATATTAATTGCTAATTTGTAAGCCGATTCGATCACGAACCGTTAAGACATAGACTGACAACAAAACACGTTTAACAGAGTATAAATCTGTCTGCTACATGTATTAGGTCTCTCACAAGAATGTGTCAAGATGTAAAACAACTACATTGGACAAATATATCGTAAATGAAAAACCTCATGTATACCCTTGGTAACTGGAAACATTCTATATTGTGTGTTTTTTATTCGAGAGGTGTTGTTTCTTATTCGGACCAGGTTCAGCGCAATGAAGAATCATGAATTTTTATGTGAACGTAACGACTAAATATTTTTGTGTCCATGCTTTTACATGAAAGTGGTTCAAGTTAAGGAAAAAAAAAAAAAAAACCCATGGCTCACATCGCCGAACACAAACGTACCCTGATCATAGTGTAGTTTAATAGTACAATTACAATCACGCGTGTTTGACAAATGAAAACATAAACGTTGTGCAGCGGACGAAAACTCGCACGAAATCAAGCGCAGCAGAGAATTAATTGACGCTTGCGATACATACATATATGAATGCGTTCACCGATGGAAATGAACACAATACAGCTCACGCTGACAGCAAACTGTTATTGCTCGAAATTTATTCTTGGACAAAGATAAATAACCTGCCACTTTGCGATAACTAATTATACTCTGATAATGTAGAATGTGAAAATGAGGAGTCGACTGATGTTTCTGATCGTCCTGTATACAATAATCTCCGGTATTGAAACGAATATTCTATCGATCATAGCTAATGATTGTCCGTAAATCTTCTAATTTTCGAAACGCACGATTATTACTCATAAGTAAATTTCTAATAAAATCGTACTAAGTGGAAGATACTGCATAATATGTATAATAAGCAGCGAGGTTTGGTCGTCTACCATTCATTCAATGATACAACATGACCGTGGATATTCACATTTAATTACAGCGAATCGGTAAAGGGAAAATCCATCGATAGAATCGCTCGAATAATAAAATTTATGTCACTTATTAACCGCAGACAACGCTGTACTTATTTTTCACGGTGGTAACCAATTATCGTATATCAAAAATGTATTTACTTAACGTTGTACGGAGTGGTTTACGATGAGCAACAACATAACACGGAAACTGATAAAAGTAAAATGCAACCTTTTTATGGCCTTTTCTCTTATCGTTCTCCGAAAGAGTATTAATTTACAAGCGTCCGTTGATAAACAAAAGTCATTAAAATAGATAGGAACGATCAACTGATATGCAGATTACGGCGGAAATAAGAAAATCAAGTTACGCAAACTATTTAATCGAATTATTTAGTTCACAGAAAACTACACGATCTTTTCTCGTGACATGTGCAATCCGTACAGCGAGGGCCATCGAGCGTGTAAAAAGAACGGGAAAACAAGGCACAGAAAGCGTTTATTTTTTACGTATATGTACTCACTGTACTGCACTCTGCCATAGTGTCGTCATATCGATCTTCCGGCTTTTTGTATTCTTCTTTCAAAGTGAAGTCTATCGAATAAAATAAAAATACGTAAAAGGTTATAACACAGTCTGCTATATCACAATTCAATACAATCACTAAAGAACTAAATTAGCAAGTTAACGTTCTCTCTTCCTCTTTCTTTTCCTTGTTTCTTTAATTTTAATCTTGTCTTTGTCTAGTCTGTTAAACTTCGTGTTTCAGTTTCCTTCTCGAATACGTCGCCATCTATCTAAAGCAAACGAAAACCGCGTACCGTATTTTAAAGAGGAGCTTTCTTTTACATCAACAAATTTTTGAAACAACAAACACGATTATGAATCCTATTTTCGTTAAAGTCCCAAGACTAATATATTCCCATGACAAAACATGTACGTTGACCAACGAAATATTCCTTTCTCTTCTTCTTTCTTCTTGGCTCCTGTTATGCTTTATTTACGCGTAGCTGATTTAACTCGCGAAAATTTGTAACGTTAAACGCCTGAAATTTGATTTACGACAAAAGACTTGTTTGCGAACAGAAAAACTTTAACTATGGAAACAATTTGTTACCATCCCTTGCTCGATTTACGACGCGCGCGGTAAGCGAATGTAACTCGTGACACTCGCCGTGTAAGCATTAATATAAGCTAAAGCGATCGTTCTTTTGGTTGGTTCGATTCTCTGTTGACTTGCGCAGAATAGAAAAACGCGCGAATTTTGTCCGCTCGGCGCAATGCGCTCATCGGATATTTGCACACGTTTCTGTACAAAATTAAAAATATCAGAATTCACTTCACGAAGAAAAAAATCAAATCAACCAGAATCAGAATCAGATAAATTAAAGATCATATGAAAATTGAAATGAAAATGAAATCGTGCAAGATATAATAATCGAAAATAGATTACGAACAATATTGTATGGCCATATTTATCATCCGTTTTTTCCAATCTTCAGTTAACAATAAAACTGTTTTATAAATTGTATTTTATCCTGTTTTACGACGTGGTTAACGATTTAATCAAGTAGTGAACATAAAAACAATGAGCAACATTTCTGTCAGACGAGAAAACATAACATTCTGAATTGCGTAGAAATTATTTCCCCGTAAACTGGTTACTTTTTTTCATCGAAAAATGTAGGTTGTTACTACACAATCAGCAATCTAAACGATAAAGAACATTCACGATGATATGATCAGTTAGTTAAACATCAGAAAAATAGATGCCTAACTCGCTCCTCGTTCTACGAGCAGCTCGTGACTGAATTTGACACGAATTTTAGATCGTGAAATACGATATTGATGAGAGTACGATTTCTCTGTGCTCTGTAAAAACTTTTAATTGCTCGAAAAGAGATAACAGACATAAGCGAAAAATATTTTCTTAAATGTATATACTATCCATGTACAAATCGATAAACGTAACAATAAATGAAGAATTGGGAAATAAAGGTACTTAATACATTTTAATACAAAATGAATTAAAAACGTGTACACTTCCGTTATTAAGTACATTTTAAAAAGAAATTTTCTAGATCGAACAAGAAATATGAATCAATTTGATCTTTAAATCTTGAAAAATAAATCGATCGACTATTATACCGAAGCAAACATGGTCCATTATGTCTTATATAAGAAATATTTAAAAAAATTCAGTATTTCACGTTGAAGATAAGAATCACTGAAACCGAAACAAACGTTGAAGAAAAGGATAATTATTCCAAAGGAATAATTTTTGATAAAATCTCACGGTAGGCAAGTTCAGAGTGTATAGTTCGATGACGAAAAACGAGTGCACATAACAATGACCCTAAATCTGGCCAATATTAAGATCAGCTAGCAGAATAATCACCACTATGCACACACTTTAATCGTGCTGAACGACATTTGCACGACAAACAATAGTCACATTTTCGTATACTTTAAATTCTTAATGCCTAAACAGACATATCCTATCATCCTTCTTAAATTATCATCGTTTCCTTTGCACCGAGTAATTGTGTCAACCTGTCTCTCGATGGAATATTTCTAACACGTAAGTTTATAGCCGTGCAAATAAATCGAGATAAAGAGAATGCAGACATAGACACTGCGTTTGATAGGAAAAAACGTCCACCAATTACAGAGCACAGAAATAGCTTTATTCTATTCCCACCGAAATTCAATACGGAATCGCACTCATTGCAAACAGACACCAATCGCAGTATTAAACAACGACAGATTAACCCTCTCATAACGTTGTCAGTTATAATAGGTAGGATAACCCGAAATTTGTTTCACTCGATATAAGTAGAATAAATATATTAAAAGAATTTTGATATAATCGGCTCAGAGTTATATATTTACCACCACCGATAATTCGAATTTCTTTATTCGAGCATATTTCCAAACACGACATACATAGTCCCACAAATTCTTATGGTTTATAGATCACATTCGATTGCTGAGTTGCAGATAATTGTGGCAATTAGAACGGATGACCAAGTGGGTCGGTGCTCGAATAATCCACCACGATATTTGGCCATGGTCTAAATTTATGATGTATTTGATAATGTTATTCTTCGGGAATGAGCAAAAATTGCGATGGTTACGTGAGATATGCTTCCGTCGAACTTACTCGTCCGTAAACGTCCGGTAATTCAGGTTTCCTGGACATGTCGGCAAAGGACTGAACACTTTGCGGGCTGTAGCTTGTCGATTAAAATTAACACGTTTGGTTTAATATCGGTCGGGTCCTCTGTCACGATTTCCATCCATATCAAACTGCAGTCATGTGCTTCTTCGACCGGCTTGTCGGTCTTGTTTTAATTAATTCGCTTATTATTCAACAAGCGGACACTATCATCTTTGCTACTCTTGTTTGTCAGCAACTTTTGTCACTTTGGCGAAATTGTTCGATAACCTAAACCCGAAGGCTCGCGAAGGTTCCAAAGAATCCTTATTTAATACAAACACTAATAAGTCTTTCATACCTTCCCCTATCAACTTTCTCTGCAACAGATTGTCGATGCCTGACTTTTCATGCGTTCTTGCGATTATTCGATATCGGTTTACACTCTTATCGCGATATAGACGATAAACAGTGCTTCCCAACATTCCGAACCAGGATCACGTAAGAAAACATATTTACCATATCGACATCCAATAATGAAAAATACGATAGTTAGGCGTAATGTAACAAAGTATTAAAAAACTTACAATTTTCGTGCTATCGATCCACAAATTATCTATCGATAACGTCTTACAACTACAAGTCCATATTCTACTGCGCGACACCTCATCGCCTTGGGAACACAAATTCACTGCTTTCCACGATTACGTATTCATTTCTCGATCGAAGAAAACATTCGCTGGTTATACTAACAGTCTCAAATACAGTTAAAAGAAGTAAACATCCTTCTTAGAGACGTAGAAATGACGGAACGTTCGTCGGACACTTTATATACGCTACGACAATATACGAGAATTAAAAAACATTCGAACCTGAATCGACCCGCAACATCGATAAATTATTTAATAGAAGTCGGATTCCGACTGACGTATTTTTCTCCTCCATTCGAGTTTATACGATATCGCACGCTAGAGACACGGTGACAACGGAGAATTCACGGATAATGAAATATTCTTATCTTGTTACACACCTACGACTGCAGCGACAAATACGAGATCGCGTCATAAATAAATATTCATATAACTGTAGGAATACGGCAGTTGCACACCAATTTGGCATTTAGCAACGATGTAGCACGCTTTTTGTCCTTCCAAGTTCACTTTGCATAATTTACAACAAAAAAGTAACAGGAAGAAACACACAATCTAAGTCTCGAAAAATGAAGATGCAGAAAACGTTCTAATAAACGATACGAGAAAGAACAACGCGGTAATATTTTTATTCACAATGGACGAGATATATTGGACTTCGGATCAATTAGAACTAAATTGATCCTGTAGTCCTTAGTTTTTCTTAATAACTTAATTCACTGTTGGTTCTGCAGTCGTTCGATTCACTAGAAGAAATTTTTACCATTAACATGATTCTTAAGTGAGTGTTAAAAAAATGTATAATTCGCGATAAAGATCTTGCTTGAATGCGGGGATGAGAAGTGGTCATAAATGTACCGTCACTTTTCGCGAGTTTGTCGGGCAAAGTAACTCGTTTATATCGCGGCAACAGCTTGAATAGTGAATTAATCGACGGCGAAACTCGACCTTTAGCATCGGGTCAAAATATTTCATAAATAAAATTCCATCTGTCCTAAAACGGTGCTAAAATTTCTAAATTTCTGCGATGACATTTAGAGAGAAAATAAAATCCATTTAATAAAGCGAAATATTCCAGTGGTATATCAAGCACTTTTAATAATCGCTCCAATCGGATCCGAGTTCGTCGTACCTTCGTGCAATTTTCGTAAAAATTTGATAAAAACGACGGTTAAAAGCGAAGTTAACAAAGGTAAAAGCCATAATATTAGAAAGACGGTTGTACATGCTTTAATTGGGACACTGGTCAACAGGTATTCCTGGCTAATGGAAAAGCACTTGAAGGCATAGACTCGCCTGATAGTGATCGATTATACCGTTCGATTTATGATTCCGTAAGGATTAAGGAATTGTGCAAGTCGAGTCGAAATCGAGATCGATTTGAGAAGTGCATCGCGGACTTCAATACCCGTCAGACGTGTCTGCGAACTTATTATTTAACTCGATTTTTCCGTCGTGGTGAGTTATAACATTGTCATCACCAGCTATATCCCACTCGACGATAACGATGATAGCTGTAACAAACAGGAAGCGTTGCTAAAATTATTAAATCGCAGTTGCAGAAATTTAAGAGTCCTCGACGCTAGCCCAACATTTGCAATTTCAAAAATCTATACCTCCCCTTCGTAAATCATTTCACAAAACGTTGTAAATTATTACGAAGGATTATTTGTACACATTGTTTACTCGTCTATGACGAATTAGTCCTAAAACTATCTTAAAGAATATACATAACCATATAACCTAAAAAAGAGAAACGGCTTAAGAACAGCTTTCTCTGTTTAGACAACCAAAGAAAATTGTAAGAGTAACGATAATTTTGAGATATTTGCTAATCCTAACGCATGTACGAATACCGATTATCCTGACTAAGAACCCCATCGAAGGGGAAAGTTAATTGATCTCAGATACAATTTATCGTGATCTAGAATCAAGAGTTCACGTATGGCACTTCGTGCAGTGGTTCGATCGCAGTCTAATCCAATAATGAATTATAGAATAAACGAATAAAAGACGGTCGTCGTGGGCAGACTCGCGTCCGTTATTCAATTATTTAAACGAATTGACATGTTATTACAACTAAATACTCGAATTAATAATGTTCCCGAATCTTATTGTCTAAATTACTTCTACTAAATTCTCCATTAGCAAATCTACGTTATAATTAACAAGTTGAGAATCTTATAATACCAATGTACAATCTTTATCATAGCATTTCGCGCTATTCATGCTATTTCTACTGTGGCCAGCCAAAGTACGATCGATTTTTTTTCGACAAAATCATCGCGTTATATTCGCGCCGATAATGATTAGTCACATAACCAGTTGCAATGCATTCTTGTATTCATCCAAGTATCATTACGACCACGAATCCTAATAACTGGTAATCAAATAGCATATGTTTAAAGAGATTTATTTGATCGAAAATATTCCAACAAATCTTTATAAAACGTTCGATGACGAAACGATCTAATTGCAAATCTACGAAATAATCTGAAGCAAATCGGCTGTGAATCACTTCACCTTACCCGGAAAGTGTCGTGAAACATATCACGAGGATTCGAATAACTGGTGAATAAGATTCTCCTCGTGACACCGACACATGTGTCTTCTTAAAAAGATACCATGTGAACGTGACTGGTACTATTTATCTCGATCTAACTGACCCGAAATTTAAGACACACTAGTCAAATACTGACGGGACAAATTCACAGTATTTAATCCGCGAGAAACAAAATGCAGAGCTTATGAAAAAGCTACAATCGAAGAATAGTACTCTTCCGAATGACTTAAACGAATTAAAAAATTCCAAATATTCATTATCGATCGATGTACAGCTGTTCAAAATAGGAGATTGGCAGAAAATTGTTGTTTAAACGAGAGCACAGTTGCGATAAAGTATAGATAAATAAGTCACTTTATAGATGCATTGAAGATATAGATCTATACATATATTAGGTATACCGCTTCCTGCTTCAGAAAATGATTCTTTACGATAAAGGCAGATATACGGCTGGCTAAACGACCACGACAGAAATAATAACGTTGGAAATGGACGGAGCAGAATTGGAAGACACATAAAAGAGCATTTAATTAATTAAGTTCTATACTTTTCGCGGAATATGGACTTTGCTCTCAATTAAAAGTTATATGAACGAATAACAGAGTTACCGAGGGAATTCTTTCGCTTCATTTTGTTGTGTCTGGCTTTTACTTTTTTGAATTTACAGAAAATTTAATAAAACGAAACAGCGCGACCTATGGTGGACCATCTCCGAGTAATATACCTCGTGGCAACAATTTAGAAATCTTTGAATGACCAAATTTTGAAAAGCAACTGGTAAAGCTATGGGATTTGGCCCACAACGATAATAGAGTATTAAAGTTTCTGGCGAGTTTTCACGGCGAACGGGCGTGTATTTGATAAGTGACGAAAAAGAAATCCGGTACAAATACGATTATCAGCCACTAGAGGATATCGATATCGCCGGCTGGTGGTATCGCAGCAGTGGACGTCACTGAAATGACTAATGAGAGTAACAACAAGAAACAACAAAACTCTTGACGAAATGTCTTCCCTTTGTCGAAGATTTGCGATCATTTTTATCTGATTCTTGTTCCACGTTGTACGACAAGTTACCGAAACTCTTGTGATTAATTGTCGATTTTGATAACGTGTGTGTACATAGTACGTAATCGTGGGATCAAGGTGGTTACAGATAAGTTTTCCAACAAACGAGAAACAATGAATCATGCAAAAAGGTCTCGTCACATGATCTGCATACATACAAACGTACACGCGTCATGAGAGTAGATTAGGATGTCACATGACAACTTCGCGTTACATCTCGATGATTGTTGCTACTTTTTTCCACTGTTTTACGAGGAAATATAATATGCGTGAAAAGTCACGGGGATTACACGACGTGTTTTCACGAGAATTGTAATTAATACTAATATCACCAATTAATGTTTTAATTTGTCTAAAATGAAGTTGTTAAGCAGTTTACTCTATTTTTACCGGGCATCGTATTCGATTTAATGGATTATTTCTTTCCACCGTAGGTGGTGAATCGATACCACTCGCGTAATTAGCACGTTACTTGCCGTGGTAGTCATTCGTAATCGGTGTTGCAATTTACAAATATTCGAACAGTTAACAGGAAAAAAGAAAATTTCAAAGATAATATGTAATAAAGGTAACTTTCTTTGACACGTAATAATACACTTAATAACACGTTAGTTATCACGGTGATTATGAACATGGGAATTAAGATACGCTGGTTTATGAAGTATTTTACATACAAATGGTTATTTCGGGATTCTTTAAGTTTACTATAAGTCATCGCCAGTATAATGATAATCTTTGCTTTTCCTCCGCTCACGATTCGATTATGTAACATTTGGAATATTGATTAATAAATATCTGTACGAAGATGACTGCATAAATAAGGAACTAAAAAGACTTCTTAGACAATTTGCTCTTTATCGTTCGTGGTATCAGTAGACGTAAACAGCGCACGAGTGCAACAAAGATTTTCGAAGTACAGACTTAAAATAGACGTTGACGGCTCGTAAATGGTTTAAGTTAGGTAACATTCCTTAATTAACGCCAATCGTTTGTTTGCAAGCATCTCGTCGAGATTCGAACTGGCTCTAAATCAGATTGACACGCAATCGCGAATCCACGGTTGCGGTAAATAAAAAATAAGGAGGAAATAAATAGAACTAATCATTCATCACTTTTTTAACGCGATGACAGATGGCAAGCGTTCTCTGTTTGTCATCGAAACGTTATTTCTTTTTCACCGAAAGACTAGGTATTTTTCAAAACAATTAGAGCGTCACGTTCAAAGTTATCGCACTTCGAAATACGATTAAAGTCGTGACCTTTAATGTCACAAATTTTCAACGAACGCGTCGATCATCACCCAGACTTAAAGAATCTAGCTACGGTACTGTATCGTGTTCGGTGTAACAATTAACCCGGAAAGAAACTTTGAGACACAGATACCTTTTGTTCTATAATTAAAGTTGACTCAGTTTCGAACGAATTTTGTCCTCGGAGCGCGTTGAGATTGGTCAGTTACCTTTAATTATAAATTGGCAAGGTTCACCAGCACCCAAGAGTGGTGGAATTAATCGAGGTCCCACCATTCGGACATCGTCCCTTCCAGTTCGAAAGACGAAGGTCGATTTGGTGTTTGAACGACGAAGGAGACAAGTGTTACTCGTCCCGTCGTCATGAATATGCAATGACCTTTACGATCCTGCTGAATACTGAATTCACGGACAAGAAAATCAGTGATTGTTTCTCGTTCCTGAAAGTGAGGTAGGTAAGTGGTAGAACGAACCGAACTGTTCACGCGCTGAATGTCTGCGTTTACCATTATCTCGGCCTTGACCTACACGCTTTGCGATCCGCTTAAACCACTACGTTTTAAACGTATTACCACGAGTAACGAGCACCGTTTTTCTTTCTTTCGATTCCTAGACTTTCTCGATTCTTCCTAGATCAGCGTGAGGCAGAAGAGCTAACGAGCACTAGCGTGCAGTTACGAGGTGTCGGGGATTCGCGAAAAGTTCGAGGTGCGGAAGTTAACTTTACATTTTACTTTCGTTGAACAATAGGACTACTGTGTTGCAATTCTAATTTTCTTCCACGGTAAACTCTTTGTAAATGCAGACTCATCGAGTTTCTTGTTGGCTACAACTTAGTCTACTTCTACAGTTAACGTGTTCTGGATACTTGGATACCGGGTTGAAGTTGGCGATCTATAAGTATTACGTAGCTAAGATACGGCGTCAAATAGAAACATGTTTGTAAGTAACAAATGTAAATAGGATAGTGGGCGTTTGGAATATGCATGGCACAGAAACCTGTCCAACGAAAGGAAGAAATAAAATTTCATCACGATATTTGCCGAGGAAAGAATATACGAAGACGATGGATTCAACAGCATTTAGCAACGTCTGGTGACGCAGAAAATGACACAAAGTATAATCTGCAAGGACGGAGAAAAAGCAAATTTGGAGGAAGTATATAGGTCACTTTTATCTCGAGTGTATGTAAACTCGATAACAAACCGACGCCATCTTGCTTTCACAAACCTGAATATTTTATATTCCGGAACGCGACCGAATATCGCTCATGTTTATTCAGACTCGAAACAAATGCTCGATATTTTGTTGTTGCATTATCGTATGCCAATTGGAATTATTCCTCGGACAAAGTTCAATCGTACATTTGAACCTATCTTTCCGTGTTCTCAGAAACGGATAAGCCATTAACGATTCATACAATCGTGAACCCCCAAAAGATTCAGACTATTTCAGAGCCGGAGGATCGATCGTTGCGTTAAAGCAGAAAGTACGCAAGCGATCTCTCGATTCTAGGTACGATCGCGACCCATGGAATATTTCGAACTCGTACGTGATGAAAGTTCGAGAAGGTTGCATTTCCTTTCCACGCGTGCAGCAGCCTCCGCGGCGTCGAGGCGTTAACTCTGATTTTGTTGGCTTTGTTCGCGAGAGCCACTCGGACTGCTCACGTGACGTGTACCTCTCGCCTCGAGCACGTGACAGGCACGTGGTGCAAGCATGTGTGTACGTTTCACCCAGAAGTGTTGGTTGGACGCGAACTTATGCGAGCAATGGGCGATGTGTCACGCGGATCGTTCGACCCGCTAGCTAACGTGTTCGCGGACACGTATAGACACTCTTGTTCCATACCCTGTACACACCTCCCGTCAGAAATTGTTTGGAAGAAAGACCCGAATAAATTTTTACTTTCGTTTATTTTTGGAACTCTACTTTTGCCAACTGTGAAAGATTTCTTTGCAAAACACTAGCAAGTGCTTAAATTTGAAAATTAGGCACTTAGAAAATGAACAAGTATTACTATACCAACAAGTTAATGAACTTAGATAATGATCGAAATCTTCGATAAATGGAGTACAACGTGTCTGACTACATATGTTCGTTTCCACTGTGGCAGTCAACATATTAAGAAATACACAGATTGTCACGATATCGTATCGTTTCTTTTTATCTCGTCCTCGGTACAATTACCTTCAACCTCTTTCTTTCTCGCTTGCTCAGTCATTTTTTCAATGATATCTTTGTCTCAATTCCCTCACTCGCTCAATTAGCAAACGCTGGATAACTTCCACCTACAAGTAACATCCACGTAAAAGAAATAACACTTGGTTAGAAACTGAATAAATACGGGAATCGAGGTTCTTCTTTATCTCGTCGATCAAATATCCAGGAATATTTCATCGAAATCAATCGTCGCCATTTTTTCGACCTGTAAAATACTTGAAAACACGACGCGGTGATTTTTAAGAAAATTGCATGTTACATTCGTCGAATCGTTCGTCGAGGTATACTGCAGTTATTTACAGTCCTCTCAATGGAGTTTTTTAAAGACCGCGGTATAACAGAAAATCTACATAGCCACATAGTACGTACACATTAAAATGCAAATTTCAAATGCCAGAAAAACAACATGTGTAGCTTACTATATGATCGTAGAGTTTATTGGTTGTTCAGCTGTGCCACCGAGATATTATCACTTTACTGCTCTGTTGAATTTTACGAATAACGTTCGACTGTGAACGAGAATACTGACAGAGAATACTGGAAAAAAATAAAGAACGGGAGCGTTGAATCGGAAGAGTTAAAAAAAGAAAGATTTCGCGTTTACTGGTACCACAAATAAAAGATGGTCACTCGACTGTAAACCATAACAAATAAATAATGGAAAATTGAATCGAAGGATGAAAAATTGATTGACGATCGCCTTGAAAATAAGTCGTCGAATTCTCGTTGGCATTTGTCGAAATAGCGACACGCGCCGTGAATAATTTTTGGCAAGTTTCCAAAAGGAGCAAAGTGGTCGCGAATTCGGTCAATTGGCCAGGCTTTACGCGAAGTTAAACGAACGAAATATCGAGTGTCCGTTTCGCGGGATGTCGGATCTTCGTAAGAGGTTGACTGATCTAGGAAAGCCAGTTGTTCCGGACATCAGCATCGCCGCCTTGTTTCCGGTAATAGAGGCAATCAAATGTGTTCGTCTTATCCGTTGATTCTCGAACGCTAATTTAACGAACGTTCGTCCTTGCCAACGGATTATTTTTCCGCTTTAATATATCACACGTGCGATCGAAGGCTACCAACGCGAACTGTCATTAATTATCAGACATTAAACAACGATTATCGATGAACCTTTTCCTTCGCGACGCAGAACGCGCATCTGTTATATTAAGCAATTACATTATTATTCTTTACGAATGCAGGAATGATTACCGCACGAGGGCCGAAAGGAAAGTTTTTTTTTATGCATCTGACTTCCCAGTCATAAATATTATACTGCATTTAAAACCTCCTTGACATAAAATCCATCGCTAACACTCTCGTCATGTGCAGTTGTAATTTAGGCTGTTCTCGTGTAACAGGAAGGATCGCTCATTCGTCCTTACGTGCAACACTAGGTTTTTCCTAGGTCCTTCCAAAATCGATAACGACAGAGGAACCTCCTTGAACTTTCACTAGGCTTTCCCTCGACTTTCCCTAGACTCTTCCTTTGCTCCCTCTAAATTTTTTCTAAGCTCTCTCTACTGTTTCCCAACTTCCTAAGCTCCTCCTAGGCTCCAACTCAATTTTAACTCTAAAACAAGTCCTACATTCACTCGAATGTACATACTAGGAAAGAAGTTTTACACCTTGCTCAATAACCCTACCGCCCTCTTACAGAGAGTTGTGCGACTAACTCGATTAATTTACACCTTAAGCATCGGTAACTCAGAGAGCGATATTCGTTACAGAATTAAACAAATAACGTTTTACAATAAGTAACAAACTTGGTATTGTTGTTTTACTGAACAGTAATACATCGTAATGATATCGAGAATTGATAAAGTGTTGGAGCAGCGTCATGTGCCGAGCGGTCACATGTCGAAAGAGGTACATTTCATTAAAGAGAAGGGGTGAAGTACGCGTGACCGTCCGAGGGGCTTCGAGCAACCGGTGTCATTAATTGGATCACGATGAAAATACATTTTAAGGTCAGCAGATTACCGGAACAATGTCATTCGTTCGTCGAAGCCCCTGCTGGAACGATGGATTTCACCCACAAACGAGTTTACCAGATTCTGTTGTCGATTTTGGATCCATTGGTATCTGGATCGGCTAACGAAACGGTGGACGATGAAGCGTAAAGAATCGACGGTTCTCTTTCAAAGATAATTCGAAATTAAAAACCTCGTAGTGGTGAACGTGTACGGGGTTTCGTTGGTGTTTAATATCTCGAGTTCTTTCCGTATTTTCGATAAAAATCATTATGAAATCGTCAAGCAGATCGAGATCAGAGTATGATCTCTCTTCCGTGAAATTGAACGAACTCGATGATCTCTTGCATGGGAAACGGTTGAAATTGTCGAGAACATCGTTTCGCGTAAGTTTTCTACGTTAAAGTGTCTCAAGTGGAATCTTTTTAGCGATATTAATATTAAAAATATTACAAGAGTATATTGGATCACCGTTGAGAAAGTTTTGGTATTTGGCTGTGAGCTCGCGATCATAAAAAAATTTAGATTCAATATTGTGGACATTTCCAAACCGTGAAATCTTAAACGCTGATAATTAAGTAAATCTCATCCTCACAGTTAAATGACGCGGAAGACATTCTGAAGACAAACGAAAATGAATCGGAAGAAGAGAAAACGGATTACTTTCCAAATTGTGACGCGAACGTGTGGATGAGATCGTGTGAAAAGGAAGTGATAGAACCAATACCTGGCGAGGTGACAGGGAAGATACCATGCTGGTTGAAAGGTACGTTGTTGAGGAACGGACCAGGTAGTTTGAAGGTTGGGGAATACAGTTTCAACCACCTGTTCGATAGCTCAGCTTTACTGCACCGGTACGTCTGCAACAAAGAATGAACAACATTGACGATACGTCCAAGGAATTTCATTTCCGCGTGATTTAATGCGCTTTCTAAACGACAGATTTGCCATTGCCGATGGAAAAGTAACGTATCAATGCAGATTCGTTCAGACCGATGTCTACAAGAAGAACAAAGCTGCACAGAGGATAGTCGTTACCGAATTTGGTACGCGAGCGGTGCCAGATCCCTGTAAAAGTATCTTCCAAAGGTACCGATCGATTTCAGCAATCTCAGAGTTGTTAAATCAGTACAGAACAGTGTGATTATTCAGGATTGCGGCGGTGTTCACGCCTGGGGAAGATTCTGACAATTCGATGATATCCGTGTATCCATTTGGCGACGAGTATTACACGTTCGCCGAGACAGCAGTGATTCATCGTATCGATCCAGAAACTTTAGAAACTAAGGGCAAGGTATGAGAAATATTATAACGTACATTTAGTAATATCAAGTTTTACTGAAAATTTATATGTTCCATAAATTAATTTTCTTAATAGAATTTTTTCTTCGCAGGTGAACGTATCTGACTACGTTCGAATCGTAAATCACACCTCACATCCTCACGTGATGAACGACGGCACCGTTTACAATCTAGGTTTAAGCGTAACTCCTCGAGGACCTATGTATAATATCGTATGCTTTTCACCCAGTCGAATTACCGTCGGTTAGTTTCTTTCTAAACGCTCAAATTTTATTTCCAACTAATGAATCTTCTCGTTAATAAATTTGATCAGATGATTCAGGGGACGAGCAAGAATTATCGATGTTCGATCAAGCGGTCGTCGTCGCCAGTATTCCATCCAGATGGTTGTTGAATCCTTCCTACATGCATACCTTTGGAATCACCGAGAACTATTTTATAATCGTCGAACAACCTCTAGCAGTCTCTCTGACAACTGTATTGTCTTGCAAAGTGAAGCAACAGCCCATGCATGCTGCTCTTAAATGGCACGAGAACGAAAACGTGCGTTTAAAGTTGGTCATCCTTATTTTCTCATTCAGATTATGTAAGATTTTTGTCAAAGGTCTTTTTGTCATTTTTTCGCAGACCTTCATTCACGTGGTCTCGAAGGAAACTGGATTATTGGAGAGGACGTTTATTTCGGAGGCATTTTTCTTCCTTCACATCATTAATCAATTCGAAACTCGTGATCGTGATTACATAGTCTTGGACATTTGTTGCTATCGTGATGCGAAGATGTTGGATTGTTTATTCGTGGATGCGATGAAGGTGACATACAGAATCGATGGAAATGGAAATGCAGCTTAAAAATACACACGTCGCGTAGTAATTATTTTTCTGGTTATGTCCACAGAACTTACATAAGAATCCTGATTATGCTAAGATGTTTAGAGGTAGACCTTTGCGATTCGTGTTGCCAATGAAACGTCCACAGTCCGACGTGCCATTAGAGTACAATCTGATCACCGCCAAAACGGTGAATCAGGGTCTCGAGTCTTTTCAAGACGTTACCGATGTCAAAAATCGTTCGGAGCTTATCAGCGGATCAAATACAAAGGTTGAAAATGCTGTCGACGTTAATAAAGAAAAGAAACACGACGGCAAGAATGTTCTTCGACGAAGAGCGGCTGCTCATAGACTTCCGGATGGCAATATTGTCGTAAAACCAGAACTCCTTTGCGATTTAGGCTGCGAAACACCGAGACTCAACTACGATTCGTATCTTGGTAGGGAGTACCGGTACTTCTATGCGATTTCCAGCGACGTGGACTTGGAAAATCCTGGAACGGTGATGACATTTTCCATGTGTGTACTTCTTGGTACCTTTTAGTCTGTTTTGTAAAGGTATAACGTCGGTTCACAGATCATCAAAGTGGATATTTTGGAAAAGACGAGAAAAACATGGTGCGAGAAGAACGTTTATCCCAGCGAACCCATTTTTGTACCTGACCCTAATGGCAAAGTGAGTAAAATGAACATTACATTGGCTGTCGCGAGCTCGTTAATTTGACTTATATATTGGTATTATGTATTCACTGAATTCAGACAGAAGACGATGGTGTGGTGTTAAGTGCAATCGTGTGGTCGGATATAGAGACACGAGTTGGTCTGCTGATTCTAGACAGCGTGACTCTTACGGAAATCGCAAGAGCCACCTTCGACACTCCTGGCCCGGTGCCAAAATGCTTACATGGCTGGTTTACTTTGGACAAATAAAATAATGTGAGATATTCCGGCGACAAATAATGCGTCTTTGTCTACCGCCGAAAACGAAACGTATATCCCAAAAGTATGCGATGCGTATCGTAGAAAATTGTCTGACGGTATAATAGATATTAGCTACCAAAACTTCGACATCCTTAAAATCATTGCAATGTAAGATATAGGTATACAAGATTTGTACAACGGTGAAAAGTATCGACTGCACAATATTGTAAATAATATAATAAATTATTTAATGTCGTTTCCCGATCGTACACTGTGTACTTATACTTGGTGATTACTGGTCACGCCAGAAATACGGTAAAGCGTGACACACAGGATTAATTTACAATAAAATGGGATGCATCGTGAACTATAACGTCGGATGGAATGTAAAATGCCCTATGAACTTTCGCTTATACCTATGTACTCGCGGATAACCGATCCATCGTCGAAACAGAACGGCATTATCCGCATCTGGTCCTACAATAACGTCAGAATGATTAATTAAGATATCGTTTCCAATGATGCTATTTCGTAATTAAAATAGTTTTCTACCAGAACACGGAAAATATTAAGATTCCACTTAAAACATTCCGCTCTCTCTCTCTCTCTCTTCTCAATGATCTAACAACATCATTGAATTTCCACGCGCGATTAACAGCGATTAACGATTAGAATAAATAGGTTTGCACAACCATGGTCAGATGAATTTTATACACTACAATAGCATTCAACGTGAATCAATATCATTCGCGATTCTTCCTTAAATTAATTACATTACGATAAATCACGCTTATCAAGGTCACTGACTATATCGCCTTGTCCTATAACATAATACGTTATCGATCACGATTTAGGATTGAATTGTCTAAACGAGAACAACAGTCACACAAGTCACAGCATATTCCTCTGTAAACGCGAAGCTAATTCGTCGATAACGATTATTGGAGCACCACGTTATTGTTTAATACACGTAATCGACGAAAAGCTTCAACGTTTGCACGCAGGACTCGAGTCCATGCTCTTCATGGATGATCCTGATTGAGCACTGATATCACGAAATCAAACATCATCGAAACGATCATTCGAGACTCGCACATTCGCACCTGGTAACTCTCTGTTCTATTATTTTACGAGGAATACAGTGAATAAAAATTAGATAAAGAACCATCTAAATCGGTCAAGAACAACTTGATTAGACCCTGATGTAAATCTTCGGTACCGAGAGTCTCCTTCCTGTTGAAATCAAGAGCAACAGTTCGAAAACGATTACGTTGGCGATGAGCAACCCTTGCAGAAGCTAATTCAGTTCAAATTTGTCACGATTATACGAGATGAACATCATAACGCGTTCATAGTCCGTGAAGGTCAATAAACTTGCAATCTTAGCCCGCTGTAAGAAAAGGTTACTCATCACAGTGTAGATTCTATACAATTTTTAAACTACAGTGTACGTTTCCGAAGCCGTAAAAATATCGGCGGTAATCTTGTCCCGAGATTTTAAGTACGAGAGAAGTTTAAAAGCGGTTTCGATCGACTTGTTGCTCGAGTTTCGTTGACATTCACGATAGTGGGAGGAAGGAATGGGATAATTTTCTTTAAAAAACATGTCCGTCTATCGCATCGTTCACAGGCCGCGTCGCGCGTCTCACAACACGACTATCACATTTTTGTTTCTACTTATCTCCCTAGAATATCTTTCTCTCTCTCTTTCTCTCGTTTCAACATTCAGACTTTTTCAACTTTCTCACAATCGACGGAAGCTATAGAGTTCATCGTGCTAGCGTTCTTGCTCTCCGTGTCCGTTTCGCTTTTCGCGATGCTGGATGTCGAGACACCGATGTGATTCTCCGCGTGCATGGGTAAGATTCCAGCGTTCGCGTCCTCTATCGCTTTTCTTAGCTGTGAAAGTAAAATGTAACATACAGAATTTAAAACAAAGTCAGAAACTTCATCAGTTTATGATACTTGCTGAAAGTGGTAAAAAGTTGTACTGCTTTCGGTAACAAGTATCATAAACCTCTGTCCTAAACCTCTTCAATGCCCTCCACACGAAGAAGAGATTACAAGAACAAGTATTTGTATCTCGAACGCACCTCTTTCAGTCCAACAACCCCGACCAACCTTCCAATGGCTGTTACATAGGCATGATTCACGCCCACCATACTGAACAGGCTGTGCACCTTCAACAGAGACGTCCTTTCGACCAGTTGAAACGGTGCTGGGTCGATGTGGCACCTAGAGAAATCCACCTCCAACGCCATCTCGCTTTCCTCCCATCTTTTCTGATCCTCCGCGGACATGTCTATCACTCTCTCTCGAGGCTGTCGATGTGAACAAAGTCGAGGCATATGTCATCCTACGTTTATTGTAATTAACTATTCAGAGAAACAACAGTGTTTACCAATTGTACTTTCTTCGAGGTGGCTGGACTAGGTGCTAACATGGGTGTATGGGGTGCGACCTCTTGACTATCGCGCCTCACACCAGCTCCGGAACCTAATTCCGGATCGGGATCCACGTCCTGTAAGGTGGCAGACTTGCGGAAGATCGCTTCGAAGGCCAGACGTATCCTGAAAGCGTAACGGTTCTATAGACGTCGTGGGAAAACCAGTTTTCCTGGTAGAAGCAAGATGGAGAATAATAAGCGCCATATTATGATGTATGGTGTAAGAAATGAGAAGCTGGTTCGAAGAATGACACAAGAGCAAAAAAGAATCCACGTTCCACCTTCGGATTCTTATTGATACACATTAGGTTTTCGTGATGAAGCTAAATGCCAGGGAATTGATACAAGATCGAGGCCTTTAGAGGAATCACCTAATTTCAACGCATTCCATTTGCTCTCTCCATTACACTAACATTGCAATTTCAGTCAATAAGAGAAAGACGCCTTTATAATTCCTTTAGCAAAGATGATCAGACCCGGATTCTTTCTTCCAGCCAACTTCTCATACGCGGAGTGCGGTGTGCATGATAATTTCTAGGATGTAGAATCAACTGTGCATCTCGAATCGAACGCGTCTTATTTTTACCGCTTACAAACTCGTTTCTTCCTAGTCACAAGTTTTACCTGCTCTCCGCCCCGGTGACAGTAGTGTACGGAGTAACCGCTGGGCTGACCAGCGGGCTGAATCCTTTCAACGTGAAGGAGTTGGTTTTCTTCAGGATCGACTTCTTCGGTTGCGAGCCAAATACCGGAGAATGGTAAGTGTGCTAAAAGATAACGAAAGTGAAACGAGAATATCCAGGCGATGACGCAGGATAACATAGTTAATTGAGCAAATAGACACAATTATGTGTGACTACGTTGACGTCAACTAGGTGTGACTCACGTGGTCAGGAGCTGCTCCGTTGCTCGGTGACATTGTTAGATCGTTAACGCTTTGTCTCTGCATTTTTAAGATATCCGGTGCTGGGATCACTTCGAACCTCGAAGGCCTCCTGGTTCTTTCTTGATCCCTCAATTGACGTTCCATTTCTTCTCGAGCCCTTTCCTCGGCCTCTTTATGCCATTTTTGGGCCACCTGACGAGAACATGGAAAATCTACTAATCCTAATCGAAACGAAGATGGGAAAAACTCGAATCGTTAGATACCTGTAGCCTTCGTTCACGACCGATGTGTTTCTCGATCAATTTGATTAATTCCAGCCTCTGAATAGAACCGAGGAGGATCATCGAGTCTGGATTGTCAACCAGAGGAAAGCCTCGTAGTTTGCGGTTTTCCTTTAAAATTTCCTTCAACTTCTGGTAAGTGATTCCGTGCCAGATGTACTTCACGTCGCGTACCATGAAGTCCTCCACGTAAACGTTGTACATTCCTACAATCACGATTCTCGTTCGAAAATTTCGCTCTCGCGTGTTTCATTAAACAGCTACAAGATGTCCACTAAATTTATTACCTCTCTCATCGATCCTTTCGAGAAGCATGTTCAAGACAACAAGTGTAGTTAAGCGAAATCTGAAAGTAGATTTACGGAATACGAGATTTACCTGAACTGGATGGCAGTAGATCCGGCAAGTATGGTAATTTCTTGATCAGAATGATGCTGTCGTATATGCTAGGTTGAAGGAGAGCAGCGATAGCGTTGCTGATCAGGACAGCGATCATGATAGGAACGATGTGAGTGATCTGACCAGTCATCTCGAATACGATAACGCTCACGGAGATTGTGTGTGTCACTGCACCGGAAAATGCAGCTGCACCGACGGTAGCGTAACCTCCTACGAAAAGTTTAAGCCATTACGACAGATAACGACGTGAGAATCCGAGTGTTACTTCGAGGATGCGTTTTAACGCTAAGGATGGGCAGCGATAAGGGTGAGTGGAATTTGAGTGCAACAGTAAGTGTGAATAATACTAAAGAGTACTTAACTCCCAATATTATTCATACTAATTCGAACGTAACACAGGGAGTGTGTAACGTTAAGAATACGTAGAATCAGAGACACGTAGGATTCGAGTGTAAAGTCCAGATTACGTGGCATTAAGGAAAAAGTAAAAAGTACGAGTCACTCCGCTTTCACACCAAAATTACCTGGTACGATAGGAGTTATGATACCACCATAACGAACGCCAGTGGGAAACCATAAAGCCATAGCCTCACCCACTGCTCTACCTAGTGCAGCGCCTATTTTGAACACAGGGATGAAGATCCCCGATGGTACGGGAACCGTCGAGCTTATGATGGAAAAGATGAACTGAAATCAAAGATCTCCGTTCGATCGCGAACCTTTCGACGGTCTCTTCAGAATCTTACCGTGAAGGTACCGAAACCAAGAAGTCCGATGAAGACGTCGGTATACGCCGTGGACCAGTGTTTCACTATGTTCATTTCTTCGACTCCTAGTTCTTGCTTGGTCCAGGTGAAGTTGGTAAACAGACCGTACACTTGGTCGTGAGTGTTCAAATCGCCAGCCATGAACTGGCCTAGCCCCAGGGGAAAGGATATGGACGATACCAGGAGAGAAACGATTCCAGGATATAGAAAACGACTGGAATCATTACGCACAATCATAAGCTATGTTTGGAGAAACGTAAGCGTCGGTATTAACATGTTACGTGACTCTAGATTCTATGATTGTTCTCGGAGTTGTTAATTCACGAAGAAGAGAAAATAGCTTCGAACATATATTCGTTAAAATATTTTAATTATCTCCAGCATGTTAATACCGACACATCAAACACGGATCACTCACTTTTTCTGTAGAAAACTGTTCATACTCTTATTCTTCCTCATGAAGATGACATATTGCCTATGTAACCAGACGTAAAAAGCACCACATAGGCCACTGCCAACGCCGATCAAAGCGAACACGAACAGTTCTTGAGGATCAAAGGGAAAGTCCATGGTGAAGTTCGTAGCGAACATCGCGGTGATTGTCTCTTCCCTTTGAAACCAGATCGCCAGCAACCGAAACATCGTGGCGCCGCAGACAGCCGCGAAGAAACCCCGCCAGTAATTTCGCACGGCGAAATACACCGTGGTGACCTCGATGCTGAAGAGAACCCCTCCGATAGGTGCCGCGAAACACGCAGCCACCCCGACTGCACACGCCGCAGCGAGCATCTCGCAGTTTCTGCTCTCGTTCTCGTAGATGCCTTGAAAGCTGGTGACCAATTTCGACAGAAGGGTGGCTACGATACTGGCGATATGCACGAAAGGACCCTCTTTGCCTAGGGGCAAGCCGGAGCCCAGGGTGGCGGTCAAACCTATCACCTGTTAGAAATTAGGGTAGGTCTACACCGAGCTTCAAAATCATGCAGACAGACGTAACTACTTTAGTCGGAAAACCCATCGTTGTATAGCGGAGGTTATGATAAGCTCACAGCTGGGTAGGAAAAGGTTAATTATGCGAATGCATGAGATAGAGTTCTGGGATTTAGCAAATCTTAAGCTTTAAAGATGTTAGGACTTAAAAATGTTTCGGAGTATCAGGGCTTGGAATCTTCGAAATTGGAGGAGTTGTAAATTATAGAACTCTTCTCGACTGGAAATAATCTCAGCAACTGGGAGTCATGATAGAAGCGCATTAATAATTAACGAGCAAGCAATCGCGTGACACCATAATCGAGAGCGGGGAAAACAGCAATCACATGACTGTGATATCGGCAATCACGTGGACACAGTGCACCGAAGCAAGCAACGCAACAACGGTATGTTTCGGGTCTAACCTTGGCGATTAGAGTACGAAAGGTTAGGTACTCCTTCAAGGCGACCCCGCGTAGGATGGTCTTCATCTCTGGAATTCCGGATCCTATGCTCTGCGGTGCAACGATATGCACGAAGCCGGCACTGAAGAGGATCAGACACACTGGCAAGGACACCCAGGCCAGATATTGAAGCGCCGGATGGTGCGTCAGATCCTGATAAAGCCATATCCTGGCTGGTGGAACAAGGATACCGTTAACTAGTTCTCGACCAGTGCAAATTAATGGCTCGGAAAATTGAACATTTCTAACTTGCTTTTAAATTATCATTGGATAAGGTCCGTCAAAACTGTAAACCAATCGTTTGAAAATTTCTAATTTGAACGGAGACCTCGGAAATAATTGAATTTGCGACAAAAAAGGAAAGATTTACGAGCCGTTTGGATATAGAAAATTGTTTTTAGACGTTGAGGCCTCGAAAATAATCGAAACAGGAGACACCATAAAGGTCAAACTGACCGTTATTGCACATAGAGATCCCACGATCCATGGCGTAGCTAATAAGTGCCATGATAACACCGAGAAGAGCCAAAAAGACCCAGTCCTCGCCTAGTCTAGCTCCGGTGTGTTTCCAGGCGAAGGCCAATAAAGCCAGCAGCTTCCGACACAGTGGTCCTCTTCTCGACTTCCGTAAATCCTCCGCCCTGGTCTTGTCATATTTCCGTCGAGCTTTCTCGTGGTATTTGAGTTTACGTGCCTCTTCTTTTGCGTACTCACCCAGATCCTTCGTGTAGCGACCATACATCTAGACGCATCATCGTTTCGTTCAATTTCAATTGTTTTCCTCAAGAACTCGTTTTTGACATTTTGTGCAACATAATATTGGATCTATCATCACAGATCTCTTAGACTAGTTGCAAAAAAGTGATGAGAGAGAACACGATGCAAAGCTTGCGGAAATGTTTTATACGTACCAAACGATCTTTGCGCAGGATTCTACGATTAAACAATTCGACCGAGATTTTCTCGTTACTCTTTACATCTAGTTCGGTTTAATGTCTTCGACTACTTGCGATGAATGAACTAATTAATGAACGTTTATCGAGTACTTGAGTTCATCTTTGTTCTTGTAGAGTTAATAGTCAAACTTTAATTTGTATGTAAGTTGTACAAGGCTTGTTTTACTACCGTTTAGCAAAGTTGCAAATTTCACGTGCAAGCTCGCGTTTCGCAAGAGAAAGAAGGAAGAGAGCAAATCAGTGCAATCGTAAGCCGAGGCTTATTAAGCGATTTCAAAGGCATTAATCCAAATATTATTTGACGAAAATCAGAATTCGAAAGCGACGATAATTACTGGCGAACGATAGATTGTACTATAACGTCAATCATCGTTATCCATCGAAAGATAACGAGTTATTGCCTGGAATTTCTCGATCCTATCTGGACTGTCTTCTCGAATTATTAACGAAAATAAAAAACATCTGAGCCGTGACTTACTACTTGTCGTCGAACTAAGAAAAGAAATATATTGCAGAAAAGATAACTGACGAACACAGAACAAAACGTTTCGATCGAATGAAGGATACGTCGAGACTAGATCTTGTTTGAAGGTAGATGACACGAGCAAACAATTCCAGGTTGAGTTCAAAGAAAACAAGATTACGGTTTCAAAGTTCGATAACATTGATTAGTGATGATGAGACGGATCACGGGTTGATAGTTAATGATTGTTGAAAGAATAAATAATTAGATCAAGATTCGACGTTATAAAAGCATTTTTGGGTAAACTGACTCTAATTTGTATATTATACAAACTGTGTACATTCTCAAATTCCTATGCCCTAATATCAGATGAAATAAATAGCGCTTAGAGATTAATCCTTGCAATACCATACATGGCTTGTATATGAATTTTTGCTCCATCTACAGATTAAAAGATCGTTCACCAACCAAATACTGAGTAATTAAATAACATGATTAATTCTACCAGCGTGACTACGATGCTCATGTTATTTAATAAGTTATTACATCACGGGGATTATGAACGATCAAATTGCTGATATAAGGTTCTTTGACAGTAAGTAATAATCCACTTACAAGATATTCATCGTTACAAACGAAATAAGCTCTGTTCAGGACGAAAGCCGGCATGAAAGCTGGATCAAAGATCTTTTGACGTAGCGGGTTTCACCCGAACAGAGGATAATTCTTCGATTAATCGATCGGTCTAGTGTCAGACGAGGCATTTCTGAACATTACTTCTGTTTGTCTTTTGGCAAACTTCGAAACTCGGTATTTTTGGCCACGACTTATTGCGAACCGTTCATTGCGTCTATTGTTTTCTTCGAGGAGTGCCAATGTACACTTGTTACACTACGAGTCAACAAATCAACCGAATATCGTTGAACATCCACGTTCATCACTCTTCAGATTTGAACCGCTCGTTATTACGACTGCGTATATCATTCGCCAGAGTTCGGTTACTGATTCAATTTTGGCCTTACTCGATTAAAACGAATCGTAAGGGCTGAAATCGTAAGGGTTGAAGATTCTCGTTAATTAACGGGACTCGTCATATCAAAGATATCTTAATTAAAATCTATGCGAACTATTTCGATCGATTAGTATATAAGAGCTTATCAATTTCCGCTTTACAATCTTTCTAATTAAAAATTTGATCAAAGCTCTATGTTATATTTCCTAGCGATACATTTACTCGGAATGAAACTTTCAGTATTAACGGCGCACTCGATGCTCTACTTTTGGCCTATCGGCAACAAGAAATGTATTCACGAAACACTCTGGTGAATGACGTACGCGCTTTCGATAATCGACGCGATCGTTCAATACGTTTCAAGAGGCGTTCAATTACGCAATTGTTAACAGATCGTTATCCAGAGCGTGCAACACCGTCGAATTTGCGGACGAGCGACAACTGAAAGCTTTCGAGAAGCTTTTCGATCGCGAACTTGAGTCCGCGATATTCCTTGAATTTTGGCAACCGTCAAAATCCTTATTTTTAGCGACTGGTTGCTAACATCGGTCAACGACGGGGTGTACTCTATTGTTCATTGCTCATTAGACGTCCTCGACGCGGACGCTTAATTCAGCCAACAACGTTGCTATCGAACGTTTCGTTCAATCTCGCTTGTTCCTTCTTTTCCCTCCTTACCAAGATCTCGGCTTTTGCGCAATCTTCACAACGCTAGACCCGTGTTTACTAGATGTTTGGAAAGCTTTTGGAGTCATGAAAACGAACCGGAAATAACTGGTAATTTGCTGTTCGAATCCTAACGTTACGTTGTTATATTTGAATACCCGTTGCACGTGCTTCAGGTGAATCATTCAGGGTGGTACATCGATGAGTACTAAGTTCTGAGGTACCGATACGTACACGTTTATCGAACACTTAAGAACTATGTACTATGTACTCATATGTATATGAGTTAAACAGGTTACTTAATAAGTTCTAATAACTTAGTATTTACTAAAAGGTGTGATAGAATTTATTATTAAAGTTACAATTGTATTAGTATAGGAAATAAGCACTACGTATTTGTTTATCAAATGTTGTTTACCGAAATTTAAGCATTTGTCTACTGTGTTGCTAATAAATTTGAAGGAAATGAAATATAGCAGTCACCTGAGCTTACACGCAACGAATTTGACGTCAACGAGGGCCACGTTCCACTGGGCAATCAGCCCCTAACCCAATTTCAGTAATTTAATCAATTTGCGATACAATTAATGGCCTAATTCCGCCACAGACATAGAAGCAATTCTATCGTAGTTCCATCGAACGCCATTTCTTCCCTTTCGTAGAAATAACGGTATCTCGATTGACGAATTAAGTTGACTCCAAGTTATCTAATACATCATTCTAATTTTAGAATCTAATTTTAACGAGGCAGTATTCTAATTTACTGCGATTTTTATTTTTAGAATTCCATCGTTCATTCACTGGCAAACCGCATCGTTCGTAAATTTCAATTTACCCCCACAATAGCGTTCTAGATCTGTCTCTAGCGTCGACACAATGTTCTAAAACGAATTCAAAATAACTACATCATCGGCGTGTAAAATTTCGAAACTGTACTTCAACTTTACCTAACAGTCCCTGGTATAGATATCGAATATATGTATGTATAAGTGTCATAAAGAATCTCAAGATTACTGAAGAAATGTTCGTTAGTAGCGAAGAAAGAAAGTGACCAGTTGAACTATAAAATCAACGCAGCCTCGTAAACGGTGCATCTGCATACGAAAGATAAACGTACACGGTACAAGGTGAATCGTACGTATGCAGATGGAGATACGCGTAAAATATGCGTGTGTGGAATCGAATTTGTCACGTGAGTCGCGTAAAAATATTTGCATTCTGGTCACGCGTGTCGTATAAACGTAACGAGTCCTTAAGCGCTCATTCATGCAGATAAAAGCGTTGCTTAGAAAGGCGTAGCAGAAACAGTCGTCGTACTCTATTCCGTTTGCAGAATGTCGTCGGAAATTGTACAGCATTTACGCGAATCTATGATGAATTTCGCCTGGCTAACTGGACACCGAACAGATCCTCGTTTCTCATGAAACTTCTGATATACTGGCGAAAAATATGGGACTCACGTTATATGCAGTTGATTTTAGGAAACTTGGCCATAATCCAATTTATAAATTTTCAGACTGCATTTTCAAATTTTTCAATTTCCAATTTTCTTTTTGGAGCCTCGAATCTTCGAATTTTCACATTTTTTAAATCTTTAAATTCCTGGATCCTATGTCAACAGATTTCTAAATCTACGTACCTCTAGATCTCCGAATCCCTACATCTCCAAATCCTCAGATCCTCGAATTCCTACATCACCAAACCCCTACATCCCCAAATTTTCAAGATCTAAAATTCCCAAATCGTGAAACCTCCAAGTCTACTAATTCTAAACTTCTCAAGTGATTTTTCCTACGAATACATATTGCACCGTCAGCTGCTAATGATCGATTCGATACGCGCAACTAAGAGGCAAATTAAACACGAACAATGTAGCTTGAACATTCTCGAGAAGCGTAATAAATCGCTTGCGATACGTGCGAGTTATTTGACGAATGTTTTCGGTCTTGCACAATGCACTTTTGTTTGTATTCCGCGCTCATACGTTTTCCTACGAGAAGGAGGAAAGAATGAGAAGTAGCTAAAAATATAAAAAATATGGTAGAAGAAGGAAACAGAAGGCTCGATGTCTAAGTTAAGAAGAGAAGCGACTCGAAAATAACGTTGCTCGTTTAGTTTCTAATTTCGTGGAAGTACATTTGGAGAACTGTAAACTGATCATCGCGATCTCGTGATGCAGATTTCGTGTCAAGGTCGATTCATACTCGTATATATCTGACATTTCATTGACATTTCTGAAACCTGTTTCAAGCGACGAGATAAATTTATTTGACCGAGAAGACGCTAGTCGGAATCAGACTTTTGGACGATGTCAAAGAACGCGTTCGACAGACCATCCAATATGTAACGACAGAAATGTGACAGAAATCTGACCCATTATTACTAGCTGTTCTCGCAGAACGTTTATTTAAAATGTAGCTATTCGCCTGCACGTTTGGCAGCCGTACAAGTATCAGAATACTATGTACAATTCCGTGAAAAGCGTGAAAAGAATTCAATCTATCGTAAAATTATTCGTTTACAAATGTCAGTTCGTGGGTGAAAGAAGTAAGAAGTTATGACGTCACGAATCAGCCGCGAAATTACGAATCCCAAATATTTTGAATAGTTCACGACGTGCTATATTAAGCACGAATATTTCTACCGAATACCTAAGTGACAAAATGACAAAGTGCATCCGCAAACAGGAAGGCGACTGTGCAACAAGAATTTGTTAATGCTTCTACTCGGAAGAACCTACATGCATAAGAAAGTGTCGTCACGATGCACTAAACGATTGTTCAGAAAAATCGCTTACAATCGTGTTAATGTAATCGAAGGGATCGAAATCCTGCTGCTCCTCGTCCGCGTTTGGCGGAGGACACGGATAGAAAGCTTGCGAGGGTCTGATAAAAACAAAAGATTGCGATTAGAGAAACAAGTACGAGAGAAAGGTACGCGAACGAACGTATTTTTTCTTAACGGTATGTACCTAGGGTCACGACTTTTAGGGCATGCGATATAATTCTGCGTGAAAAAGGTAAGTCGAGCGGCAAACATTTTGCGTACGGAAGCTCTTTTTCGAGATAATTAATTAAAATTGTCTTTGTACGCGAAAATAATGTGGCACAATTAAGTCCGTCATTTCGACGAGTTTGGTCGTTCGAACGTCAAATAACCACCATTATCCAATAGAAGAAATACGAACACTGTGCAATACGGGCGAACGAGCGAGTATCAAACGTATTTTGACGAGCGATTTTCTCGAAAAAGAGATCGTTACGGGGAAATTTTCTTCCATGCTTTTCACTTACGTTTTCCACGGAGAATCATCGGTATCGCGTTCGTAAAAACGGCACCCTGAAGTTTTCCTAAAACGAAAACTCGCGGATACCTGTGCGGTCTGTTCCGTCGATTTTCCCTCAATTTCGCCATCAACCTGGTGAATTCCTCCCATTCCCTGTCTACTTCCTCCTCGCTACCCTCTGGATGATGGTGCAGAGTCTCCTCCAGGAGCTCCTTCTTCGTCGTCTGATTCGCCATGTTCGGATGCTCCTTCGAAACTTAACTATCTGCTCGTACAACTCGTGATTCCTCTTCGACCGATAAATGCTATCGGTGCAATAAATTCTCTGGTCGCTCAAAGTGCAGCTTCGAGCTTCGAGTCCCGTGAGCTCGATAGATTACGTAACCGCGTGAAAATCATCCTTGAAATCTTCTAGTATTTCTCGAAACCGGCAAATACTCTTAAGAGAATTCGCGAACCGAGAGTCGGAAAGATTCGCGCCAAGGGATCATCGTCTGGTCGAAGAGCTTCTCGATAAAAGCGTCGATCGGTGATACCGGAGATTTTCCAGGTCGCATTTTCAACCGGCGGAAACTCGGTCGCAAGGAAAGATCACCGGAAACTGTTCGGTCGAATCGTCGTGACACTGACACTGACACTACGCCGGCAAAAGGAAGGAAAAATTGGCAAAAAGCGAGCGTTTAGAGCAATTGAATCGTAGGCTGAACACCGTCGCACACCAAGCCAATGAGTCACACTGACAATGAGAAGAGAGAAGCACCGTATGGAGCTCAGATGGGAGGACCTAGCTGGTCCAATTTACCGACTCATTAGCCTCGCTCTGACTGTTGTCGACGTCGTCGTCGTCGCCATACCGCTCGCGATTTTCCCCCGCGATATCGGCACTATCTCTCTTCTCACCTCTACGGTGTCGTCGCGAGGACACTCGTGATCGCCACTTTTTTTCGCTCCTAGACCATCCACGTTTCGTGTTTGCAAACTTTAATCGCGCCACTAGCGTCACGATCGCTGCCTCTTCATTTTTATTACTCTACATGGCGTTTGTAGTACCGTCGACATCAATTTTATTCGCGAATTCTAACTCTTTTGCATTACGATTAAATTTCACTTCACAAACTTTGCGTTTACCGTTAATCCCATGGACTGCAATTTAGAATAAATCATAGTACCACAGATCGAATATTTTTCTAGACAAGTTAAAGCACTGCATGTTCGATTTAGAAGTATAATATCCAACGTCGAATGTTAAAGCAATTCTAACTGTCGATAAAAGTAGAGAAGAGAGAAAATTGTTAATTGCCGCCAGAAGAATGAAATCGAAACGCGATTTCGCGAGTGGAGAACGAGATGTTGAAAAGTCTTATCGTTGGAATTTCTAGTAGCGACTGTACGGTAGCCGTACACGGCAATTGGCCACTTCCCTCAACGAGGGCTCGTAGGAAGCTGCCTTCAAAGTCACCAGTTATCATTGATCAAAATTACCACGTAATTTGATGAATGGCTGTCTTACCCGATGCCGGCACCGAGTCTCCGATCGATGACTCTCCTCTCTCTTATTGTACGCGCGATTTCTCTCAGTTTTTTTTTTTTTTTTAGCAGAAACGATCCCACGGACGAATGGTCATGTTAAAAACGACGAAAATATCTGACGGAACAATAGAATTCTCACGGAGGATAAGTACTTACCTTGAGATGCGAAAATGGTAATTTTATCTGGCTAGATTTTCCCTGGATACAAGTGAACGATTAACCGAATACCCAGGCAAATTGTTCGTATTTATCGCTGGAAGAAGCTCGCTTAATTATGAACGTATTCGGTCATAAATTCGTGTGTTTATTCCGACGAGTAAAGAGATAGCAGATAATGGACCGGAAAGCATTGCCGACTCGGTAAATTTGTGTAACGAAGGAGTGCGTCAACAGCAATTGGCAATTATTGAACTTCCAACGAAACAGAGATGTTTATAAAGATCTTAATGTTCTTGGACAAAGAGAAACAACCGATCTGATATTCTCCTGAATGAATTAGGTCAATAGTGCAGTCGGGACGTCCAGACCGCTTTAAAAACCATCGCTGACTCGTTTACCTTTCGTTTTAGGAGCGAAATACGTGCTTTTTCACGGATTCTTGAAAATGAGAAACTAACAAACACCTGGCACCTTATTTTTAGCAGCGAACAAAAACTGACCATCGCTTTTTAGCGAGTTAATTTCAATATTCCATCGCAAACGAATTATCGCGGCATCGTCAAATCGAACGCAAACTACTTGTTTGTTTAAAGCGGCTAAAACATGCGAAACGTAAACGTTCGTAACGATTGCACGTATTCAAATTTATAAGTATCGAAATATTTGTAAACTCTTCGCGTTGGAAAGGTTTCGATAAAATCGAACGATCATAATTGTTCCTGTCCACTAAGGTAGTCAAACACTGTTAACAAAAAATTAGAACATATATCGAGTATGTGTAGTTCGTCAAAAAAGAAGATGAACAAAAGTCTGAAGTCTAACAAAAAAGAAGATGAACGTTCAAATGGAAATTTTTATAGATTCGTCGTCGCATCTATCGGCGAACAACAATAGTGCGTTGATTTTCAAAGATAAAACGAATGAATCATTTCCACGACAATCGTCTGACGCATGTACTCGTTTAATTAAAAGGCGAGCAAGATTTAAGAGTAATTAGACGCGATGAATATTGAACGGAACCGTTTAAGCGTTACAAAGTATAATTTACGCCAACAGTCCAAGAAAGGCTGACGAGAGCATCGTTTCATTCAACGGTAGACGTAAATTCCTTCTGAGAATGGTTTGAGCTGTTAATTGTCTAACTGCCTTTAAAACAACCGTTTCAAACATCGAGAGAACAACACGGTTCATTACGTTCAACAAAAGCTGTGTTGTATCTTTTGAAGACTCGGAAATTGCCACCGTTAATCGCTGGAGTAATTTTTACCCGATGTGAGTTAAATCCTTTACTTTACTAATACTATCAACGAGATAGTATTGATAGAATCATCCAGATAACAAAAAATTCGACACGCGTAACACTGTGCGTACTATTTAAAAAGATGCGAATCGATTGCTTTAAGGTTACAGATAAATTCACGCGGAGTTAGCGGTAAGAGAATGTTGAACTATCACCACGGATGTCCCATGGGTTCACGACCCCATGCCGGTATATTAGAGCACTGAATTAGTTAATGTCAGTCACATAGCCGAGGAACGAATTACCATTCTCGTGATGCGTCAACAGTGCATACGATTGCATTTTGGACAAGATCGTTTGTCCAATCATTGGCCCTTCCTTCCTGTTTAGCTGGCCCTTGTTCTTTGAATCATGCTTGTTTACCGTCTATGATTCCTCGCGATCTTTGCTCCGATCGCCTGCTATCGAAAATACTAGCTACTCCAACACCAAATACTGAAAAGTTAAACAGCGAATTTCTCAGACCTTTTGAAATCTTTCATTTGAATTGTCGCCTACCTGCCAAATTAACCTACAGTATATTTTCCATATAAAACACGTGCTTCAATACAGAGTAGACAATTTTTAGGATTCGATGGCCTCGAAGTTCCCACCATTTTCCATCCAAACCTCGTCAGACCCGACTAATTTTTCACCTTGGGTTTCGATCAAGGATTTAAGTAAACGAGCAATAACTCTTAGCTAATAAGGTCTAGGACGAAGTGTTCACGAACAAATGTATACGGGTAGCGTGATCGAAGTCAGATCAAATGAGATAAATTTAATTAACGATTCTAGAGACGATCGGAATATGTATGCCGACAAATGTAACCGTGTTTCTTACCGAAAAAAATATCGTCGTTCTGAGTCATCGACGATCAATTTATGACTTCATCTAACAAATTTATTCTCCTTTCCTCCATCGTTCATTGAAACCGTGTTTTTTCGCCGAACACGATTGTTCGCGGTAAAAAAACCCTTCGTGCATTCGCGTGTGTTATCGAGAAAAAATAAGATAGCCCGAGCACGCTTTTGAAGCCTGGCCGATAATACAGCAACAAAACAAAGCGTGTCGATAACTTTTGAACCCCTTGTACGTTCGTCATGTTCTTAATATTCAAAACACGTCTCGATTCGTTGTTTAATCCATTATAAAAAATGGATCGAGATGAGAATCTGCGTTGGCAGGAATCTTGATTCTTTCGTGACGCGTGCAACGATAGCAAAGCACATAGAAAGCGCATTTTATACGAATACATCGAAACATCGAGCGATGACATTTCTATTCCATGATCCTACTTGACACGCGACACGCATAAATGAAGGGATTTGTGCAAACAATCGGTGGACTAGAATACTAATTCGGGCAATTATCCCTTGTCAAGGAAATAACTGCTTTTCGATTGAAAATTCATTCTTCGTCGACTTGGAAAAAAATTTCATTATCCCCTGCCAATTGTTTCAAGGCTATCAGAAAAACTTGCTACAAAAGTATCATTTCATTACAACGGTGTTGCAAAGTAAAAAGACAATTGAATAGATCATAATACGTTAGCTCTTCGAGTTTCCAAACAAAGTATTGAGCATTGACGTAATACGATTAAACGACACGTTTTTTATACGCGATAACGAGATCACCAAGGACTTTGCAAAACTTATCAACGACGAATCAATTACACTTGTAATGTTCTCTTTTACAAACGACGAACTAACGATAAGACTAACTGGAAAGAGACGCGAAGTCTGCGAGTCTTCTCGATAACCCTGTTTACCGTCTCGTGAAGCATCCAACTAAAAGAATCGTTGGTTGACTACCCCTGATATGTCGACGAGCTTTTTGCTTTTGCTTTACGAAAATACTTACTGCGTCGTATACTCGGGGACACCCTACTCTTTTCCTGCGAAAGACGTAAACATACGTCGTCAAAAGTCCACAATTAATACTCTGCTGATTGCATATTTAATGGATCAGTGACCCTTGTGAAAAAACAGATTACAGAGAGAATCTTGAGAAAACTGCACCAATAAATTAAGCATGAAGATTATTTGCGAAAATCATTCTGTTAATACCGAGAAAGACCAAAAAAATTATACACGGTTAATCATCCAACGTCCGACTTAATTTCCAATTACAATTAATCTTTACGCGTAATCGTGCACGTTCCCGCGGAACAATTAAGCGACCAGGTGTCAGGAGAATTCTTAGCTACTGGCACTCTAATGAAAGATCATGAAAATTATAATGATCGCACACAGACGAAACCATAATATCGAATTTCCGCGATCGTACAACACGGAATTGCAATCGATATACGTAATTCCCAGCTAAAGTTTCTTTCGCTTCTCGTTATCGTTAAGCAGGGTTAAAATCGGCCGAGCAAATAATTCTTGGGAACATCCATCGACGGTGTATCTTGCCTCCGACGTGTATCCGATTATGCAAATCTTTGTTGTTGGTTATCCAACAAAGGTTAGCCGATAATCGCGAGTGCCGATCGGTAATGAGTGCAATCGAGATCCCACGAGCAAGTCCAAGGACATTGTCGTAGTCATCATCATCATCATCGACCAGCCATTAGACCACAATATCGTTATATCATCGTTCCTATTAAATTGACGACACGCGAGCTCATCCTTCTGCCAACATTACTCGAAAAAGTGAACCTGTTATTCAGTCGATGCTCTGATTCGTGACATCACTGTGGTCAACGATTCGATTAGATCAAAGGTTGATGGTAGAGGAAAAGTAAGCGATAGAACTTCCACGCTAAAAATGGCGACGTAAGGGAAGTGACGAAACGGCTTTATGCTGTATATAACTTGTATAAAATATGTAAATTTTCTCTTTTACGTTAACATAAAAATTACATTATAATAATGGATTTATAATAGAATTCGAGCTCATCTCCATGAATTATCACAGAATACATCCCATAAAAGTACAATTCGATCTCATGTACTTCCTCTCAGATCGAAACTTCGCGGATAAAATCTTTATATACATCTATACTGTTTCGAGCTTTAAAGTAATACATCTATGTATAATCCTGCAGAACACATATGGTAGAATAATCGACATCAGAATTGTATAATGAGAGATCTTAATGAGACTAGCTTCCTGGTCCTACGAGACATTTTTCGGTACAAGTTTCATAGGTTCGACTCCTATTTCTTCGGCGAGCTGTTTCGACGCTTGCAACTGATTGCGATGATAGGTGATGCCACCTTCTTTTTCCACGCGTGCCATGGCTTTTCTTTCTGGGTCTCCAGCGACCATGACAGTCTTATCTCCAACGGTAGGTAGTTCTCTCAATTGTTTCAACAACGTGGACAACCTCTCCTTCGATCCGGAACAAAAAGCTTCCGGATTAATGGCCATGAAACAATGTCCGAGATCAGCGATCTTCTGACTACCCTTCCACTGTCTAATGTTGGGTCCAAAGTGACTTCCGGATAAAATACCGCAAAGTACTTCGACCATCAAAGCCAGTCCATATCCTTTGTACCCCGAATTTCGTTCTTCGCCCCCGAGAGGCATCAGAACCGTAGTATCGTAAGCTTTTTCAGGATCCGTGGTGACCTTTCCATCGCTGTCAAGTGCCCAACCTTCGGGTATCGGTTCCTTCTTCGTGAGTGCGACCTCGATTTTACCCAGAGCCACGGCTGTGGTGGCCATGTCCAGGTTGAACAGATCGTTGTTCGCTGCAGGCATTCCCAGAGCCAGAGGATTCGTGCCCAACGCTGCGTTTCTACTACGAGTCGGAGCCATCAGAGGACTGGTGTTGGTGCAGCTGAAGCCTATCATAGCGACGGTTATCAGAAACTTAGAATACGAAAAAACTGTCGAATCACCATGAATTTTATTCCAACTAAAATTATTCTATGCTACGACGGACAATAAAATTCGAGGTGATTCGAAGTTCGAGCATGCTTGTGAAGTTGCTACAAGCATGTTCGAGCATCCATTGCTACCTATCAGGTTCTCTTTGATCGCCATCTTCGAGTAGTAACCACAGATTCCGTAATGATTCGAGTTACGAGCGGACACCATGCCGATACCGAACTTCTTCGCCTTATCTATGGCGAGTTCCATGCAGAATTTACCGATCACTTGGCCCAGACCGTTGTTCCCGCTCACCAGCGCTATCGCCTGGAAGAATAGTCATTGAACTTGACCGATAACTGATCCCCGAACAGACAAGAATCAGGTTTCGGGTTTACTTGACGACGGGTGGAACTTGTAGAATAATTGAAAGAAATTGTTTCGTCGAGCAGCGAAATTTGTTCCGTTTATCGTCACGAAATGAAGTAACCGGCGATAAGAGGCTGACCGTTTCGAAAGCAGCGAATTATCGCCTCTGTTTTTCGGGATCAGGCGAGCAAGACTTTTTCTTCTGCAAAACGAATCCGATTAACGCGGAAGAAGAAATTAAGCGGAGAATAAAACATACGGCTGATTCAGACTGATATTTCCTTTGTCATATTTTAACCGAGGATATAATAAAGTTTCCACCAGCGATGATCAAGTAAACTGGTAGAAGCCGGATTTTCGAGCGTTCTTCGCTCGTCTTTAATGCATTTTCAACCATGCGCTAACTGTGCGACTAGATTACTGTAATTAATTACCTCCATCACTGATTAGAGCTGGTCTAAGGTGCCACGTGGATCACCTGGTCCATACCCTTTTTAATTTTCCATAAAACTATCACGTGTACAATAGTTAGAAACCTCAGAAAATGAACAGGTACAAAAAATCTAACAATTGTGTAACTTAAAGTTCCCAAGACATATCGTCTAATTTATCACCAAAGCGATTAAACGAGATGTGAAATGAAGAGACATCTCGTTTATGTAATACACTGACCTCTCATAGATTAAAGAGAAACAATGTGTTCAACTACTGCAGATTTCAATTAAAACAAGTCAAGTTCTATCTGTAGAATCTATCATGATATAACCCAGAAACAATGGACCAGGTGTACAGCTCTAATTAACGATGATGCGATAAAGTCGCACAGGTGGCACACAGTCTCGTTGATTTCGATTTAATCGTACCTGAAAGTCAGTAATGATCTGTGGCTTAGCGACGGGATCAGTGATCTTGTTCTGAATATCCTTTACGTACATTGGCACTCTGTTCATTCCATGGCTAAAATGGCCACTGTAATCGGCCGTCATTAGATGATGCCCAACGATCTTTCCAGATTCGGGTGATGCTCCAACTTTGCACATACAATCGCTGATGAATCTGACCACGTCCTCTTTGGGTACTACCATCTCGGTATTATTTTTTCCAGAAAGCAACCTTCTTGTCGTTACGGAGCTGCATTTCGTTGTATTTTTCAAAAGCTTCAACGTGCTTCGGGAGGAGGTCAAGAAACGTTCGTACATCTTCGATACTGGCTTCTCGATGCTATTCTTATGTTATTTTTATCAGAAATCTGAATTCTCTTAGTGTCGAATCGTAGAAAATTGAATCCTTAATCTTTCAAAGGTTCATTGCCGTTTAAAGATCATTTAATTTCCAATTATTGCATTCGTGAAGTTCGATTGTATAGATCGAGCGCGTGTTCAGATTTGAACTTGCCGCGTCATTAACTCGTGGAACCTGGGCCGTGTTCTACGCTATTACTTTGTAGCTAGTTATCTGTTAACGACAAGTGGTTCGATCGTTTCCTACCTGAATAATTAACTTTTGATCCAGAAAACTATTCGATTAACTTATGTATTATTGAAGTCACTAAGTGATCTATGGATCACGCTCCTATTTTCGCGACATCGATAGAACGTGCTGCACCAGCTTTGCGACCACTACTAGAGGCACACGACTCCGCAAAAAATATATTGGCTGCACTGACTGACGTCAATCAAGCGGGAGTTTCAAACCGTTCAAAATATCATGAACGTACAACTCCAATATATCATTACATATTATTAGATAGTTATATTTCGAATCGGTTTTATTAAGAATTCTATGGATTGTCAGTGAGAATTATGCTAATTAGGCGTATTTACGCCTGGCTATAAATGAGAAATATCTAGCATATGTGTAGTTTTCATAGTTTTTTGTACATCTTCAGAATCTTATCGCGCAGCTCGGTTCAAGGTCTTAGCGTTAACTGGTTTTGATATCGTGTTCGAAAGTGTACTTTCACGAGGAAACGGGCAAAGTTACGCATTTCACGAGGAAATTAATCGACGATCACTGGAATCACGTGAAAATTAATACGAAACGTTCGAATAAATTAACTGAAATAGGAAGTATTCGACACTTTCTTTTGCCATTATACGTGATTTAGTGGTATATTCGTTTTTCCTGTAATTCACGTGTTAATTTAACGTTTTCTTCGATATTTAAAGACACAAATCTAGGACCGTCTCGTTCTACTATTGTTTTCTAGGTTAGAGGAAAGAAGGACGTTTCTATTTTTGCATCGATGGACCTTCGTGACGTAATCGCAAAATTTAAAAAGCTCGAATAACATTATTTCGAATGTTACTTATGTATCGCAGCAATATCCCTCACTGACTCACCGTGTGCGTCCCACTCTACATACATATTGACACACCACATGCGTCTTATACAGGTACTAATCTTCTTAATAGGCTATGAATGTTTAAACATTTACGAGTCGCTAATACATGCTTCAATACGTCCAACTAAATACTAAATAGCATTCACAGAACGTGAAAACTATTCAAAATAAGGTAGTACTTTTGGTTTAAATTAATGTCGATCGAAAGTTCAAGTAAATACGAGTGTTCTGCGTATCACAAGCATAATGCAAACCCAGTTTAAAACGCGTTAAAAGAACGATGGCTGTCATACACATGACAGGGTCGTAAAATGAATAATTTCGCAGATGCACCGATAAAGGACGAGATAAAATGTAACGTGTTCTTGGCGGGAGAGATTGCAAGGCAAACCGGCTGATCCAGCCACAGAAAAAATCAATAATCGACCCTGCGTTTCCGTGTGCATTGCTAACTAGCTGCATCTAGCATTACGCAATGCGATCCACAGTTAAATCATGTGCCCGTGTCGAATATTCGGCCCGTTCCGATATCGTACTACCGTTTGCGTAATAGACGTAAACTCGAAGATACGATTTCCTATTCGAGGGCGAAAAGAAGAGAGAAGAATCGAACGATCGCGTGCCCATAGAAAACGACGCCTCGGTGTTGAGTGTCCACTGTAAAGCTACCGTTTCGCTTCGCTTCCTGAAAAATGAGCTACCTGCTAGTCACCTGAATCCCTCCTACTCGTGTGCGTTCCATATTTTGGCTACAGAAGCGACATTTTCGAGGGACTCAAATTTCGAAAGAATTTCTTCGGCCATTAATTAATAAAGCGATGTAAAGTTTGGAAAATGAAAATCCAATGTACATTGCACCGTCTCGACGTTCGAGGGTTGAAACGAACGAGAAAACGTTTGGCAAACTTGCACGTATAAATTCATCGAGACTCGTATCACCTGCGTGTCGTTATAGTTAATTGTCAATATTTGTGTTCCGATTATACACGCGAGGTCGACGTATATAAACTCGCGTATGTAACAACAAACTTCTTCTATTTTATCGTCGATAACAGGGTTAACGGAATCGTCTAATAATGAATAATTCTGTTGAAAGTGTCGATTTTAATTGAAATTGTTCTCCGTGTGACAAGTACCATTCTGACTATACTTTGCGAATCGATTAAAAGAGAAACACTCCATGCACAAAATGATTGCAATGGTTGCTACATGAATTCTAGTATGAAAAGTTAATCCGATTCCTATCTCGCTGAGCAACGAAACCAGAATCATTAAAAAAACGTTATCAACCTCGTCTTTGATCGTAGATTTTCAAGGCTGCGTTGTCACGCCAGTCAAACTAATCATATCGATAATTGTATACGTAAACTTTCGTTTGTCGAGCCCGCAGCTCTAATGTTCTTTCAAAAAAATGTTCGTTGCTGGGGAAGCGTTAAACAGACCTTGACTGAGTAACTCTTTCTACAATCGAAAAGCGTTATTCGAAGAAAGAAATGTTTATTATTAGAATATTTATCTTCCAAACAGCTGAATTTCTCGGCAAAAGTGAAATACAAGGAGAATCCGAAGAACAAAGTGTACTTTCCATTAACTTCGATATCTACGTAATTGATATAATAATCGATTACAGTCTACTTCAACTCATTTTAACGGAGAAACATCTGGTCGCCTTGAAGCAAATGAAACTGAAATAAACAGAGAACGAAGTAAATCAAGTCTCGTGATCGGAAAAGGAATAAAACTGACGAATTACCGTTGACGATAATAAATTACCGATATCCGTCCCGGTGGAATGCAAGTCGGTACTCTATCGATGTTTCATAATTCGTGGTCCACGTCAGAATGTTTAACACGATAAAAAAAGGTTGATTTACAGCAGATCAAACATGGCTCGAGCGGCAGACATATGAAGGAATTAACGAATCGAGAGGGAGGATTAATGCCCGTACTCGTTATCTCGCCTTTCGATCGTGTTAGAAATAAACTAATCGATTGCGATAACTCGTTTAGACCGTTCGTTAATTGACAGTCATGCGTGTCAATGAAAACTGGCGCTTCCTTGAGCTTAATCCTTTCAACCTACACAGGATATTTAAAAGATTTCTTTGTACAAATCCAACAGTTATTCTGCAGTTTTCGAGATACGAGCAATTATCGGGTACACGATTTCCACGAAATTGCAATTTCCAATAGTTTGTATGTAGAAAAAAATTGCACAATGATACTTTTCATAATAACGCTTAAGTATTCGCTGCAAAGAAACATTACAGAAAATTTGAAAATGAGAAAAAGATTTATGGTCAAACGAATGAAATAATGGTCAACATCGCGGTTTCTCTATTATTGCCTTCTGCTTATTGACCAAGAATCGATAAGCTGCAAAAATTATGCAAAACTTGCATAATCTTTCCGCTAGCGTTTCTAACGAATCGAAGTGTCGATGACGATCGGAAAAGCGCTGCTCGCGATTACATCATAAATATTCGATCGCCTTACGTTGCTTAACGAGTACGAGGCGGTCATGGAAAAAAAGAATACTGCGTTGTTTCTGAGGCGCTAAGAAAAAAGTACCAATAGAACGTACTGGCACGCGACAAAGAAAAAATCATAGCTAGAACCTTTGAAACGGAGGACGGTTCAATAGCTAATCTACGCTAATGGGATGACTTCATCGTTTCATTTCAAACGAAACGATTAAAAGGATGATAAACATTAGTATCTTATATTCCGAAAGATTACGAATCAAGCACTTCGTTATCCGCTTGAAGTACCGAAACCGTCTTCGAATGTCTACAGTTAATTCCACAGACCTTGCGGATCTTCATGAATGAGTAGAGTAACGCATGAAGAAGGGTTAAATATAATTACACAAGAAATTTTGGGTTTCAAATATCTCGTAGAAATATAGAATTACCAATGAGCGAAGTAAAAAGACGGGGAAGCTAATAAATTATATAAAATGAGGGTAATGGAATGATTTCAAGGAAGATCGATTCTCCTGACGGGACAGGTAAGAAAGATTTTCGCCGCCGTGTGCGTGCCGCTAGAAGACAGCAAAGAAGAAAAAGACGCAGGGTTCCTGAACGAGAGGATGTAATTTACCGGTTTTTGTTTCTCCGCTGTGTCCGCCAATAACTGTTACGGGTAAGGTCCTTTTTATCTAGCCTTTCAAAGGATAGCAGTACAACCATCGACGAACGACAAGAAATTTCTTTGACAAACGCTTTAGCTTCCACGAAACATTGTAAATTTCCAAAGTTGAAGTCATATTATCGAAGATATTTGTATATATTATACACTATCGGTACATGGTTTTGTTGCATAAGACAAGTAATACTATTAACATGTTCCACGTGTCTTTCATTGCAAATATTCATAAGGTACATAATGTTTCCTTTTTTTCAAATTTAAGTTTGCACCCGGACTTTAAGTTTGCAGCGTTCAAAAGCAAGATTACACGGTTTTCTCATCGGGTTAATTCCATAATTTTTATATAAATTCTACATAGGTAAAAGATTGATAAAGTTAATCCCTTAAGAAAGAAACAGTATTAGATCCTAACTTATCTGAAAGTACTAACACTTTTGATCTAATCGTACTCTAATAAAGTGACAATTGCTGAAGACTAATGTTTACGACCTGCCGGAAGATGAGAGAAATTATAAAATTAATTAAACACTTGCTGATAAGCATCGAGTGATAAGCACCAAAACAATTCTAGTTACACATTTCCATTTTGTCGAAATGAAAAGTAATGAGATTTTTTGTACATTCTCCTAGAAATACAAAATATACGAAAAATTAGATCAATAAAGGAAACTTACTTAATGCTTAGAATTTGCACTGAAACCTAAGGGAGATGATCCTTCCGATATGACTCATGAAACTTCCTATCGCGACGTCTCCCGCGAGCGAAGACAACTAATAGGAAGACGAGACGACGAAAGAAGGCATCGCGAGAAATGGCAATTTGCCCTGCGATTTTACACAGACTGTTTCGAAAGTGACGCGTCTGCTCGAGGACGCATTGTCTTCGTGTTTGATATAATAGCGTCTGAAAAATCTACGACCAGTTGGCAGACACGTGGAACGTTTTACCATTGCAAAATCAAACCTTCACGCGAGGGTGGCTGAAAAGAACACGTTAGTCAGCCAACAAATGTCTCGCTTTTCTAAAACCAGACAAATTTTGAAATCCCCAACAACTCGTCTGGTCTTTCCCAAATTACTTCTCTAATACCCTGTGAGCGTTAAATTGCATTAGAATACATGCATTAGAGAAATATGTAAAAGTTTACAAATAGAGATAAAAGAATATAATTTTCAACGCGAATGTTCAAGAGTTAACATGAAATACTACTAATTTGAGTGATTACAAGTTAATCGAGTAAATTCGGGTCAACTAAAACTGTTTCTACTACGCAGAAAGACCTGATAAGAAATATTGGGTCACTGACAGATTCTTACCAAGCTGTTTAACTGTAAACTCGAATAAATTCGCGAATTAAACAGGCAGTCTAAAGTGAAACAGGCTCACAGACACCTCGTTCCTTCTTACGCTTGCAACTACTGTTCCACATACCGAAGTTGCAACTCTTCCAACGACTTAATAATTTACAACTATTTGCGAGCTAGGCGATGTACAGATACTAAAACATTCCACAAATTTCATGGAACGGGATTAAACACACGAGTCCCCTGATAATTTAGAGTCAGTTGCTCGATGGAAAACCACTTGTACCTGTATTCATTTTCTTCTTTTTCTACGTTTAATCCGTTTCACGAACTCGTAAACATCAATCGTACCGATAACGCTTCAGCCTTCGCTTTCCAGACAGTCTAAATGATTTTTGAACTCGCGTTTATCGTTGTCTATTTATTTACACGAGTGTTCGATAATCTACGAATAGTCTGATCGCGATTCACTAATTTAGCGAAAGTTAATCTATATCTTTATCCCCATCTCAAATCATAGTCGCACAAGTGCCGAAAATTCCGAACTTGAAATTTATCAAATTTCTAAATTAAAAAATTTAGATTTAACGTCACTGCATGTAGCACTTGATTTTCCAATAGCTAGGATAGAGAATCGATAACATCTCGGATAGGAAAGCATATGGATATTATGAAAATGAAGTCGTGAAAGTGGAGGAGCACGTGGTTTCGCTCGTCACAAACGGTATAAATTGCACTCTAAAGCGAACTATTCACGGCTAGCGTCGGCACCGTGGCCAAGAATAAACATGAAAATAGGTTTGCAACCCTTGCCTACCGTTGCCTTTGACGCGTCAATCGTTTAAAGTCTCGCCACTTTGATTCGACAAGCAAACACTGTTTGTTATCTTTTCCCAGTTTAAAAAACTCGAAAACTGTGCGGCCTACCTATCGCGTAATATCCCCTCGCGTCATTAGATTCTAATATTTAATAATATCGGTAACTAAATAACTATAATCATTTACGAAGGTAAAAACTCAAACTTATCTGACAGTATGTTCTAGTTCAATACTAATAGTGACAACTAATAACGGAGAAACTACACAGGCACATTTACCTCTTTGCGATCTATCGTAACATTACCTTGCCTTAACATCTAGTAACAATTAGGCGCAAAAAAAATTCCCCGAGCTATTACCTTTATCTTTTTACTAACAGTTGGCAGTAACGTTTTGAAAAAAGGAAAACGAGTCCACTTAAAACTAAATTTCATTTTTATCTTCCACAACTTATGACATCGTGTTCTCTCAAAAGTAAATTCTATTGTAACTACTAATGTTACGAAGCAAACGAAAAGTTGAGAAAATTGAATCGAAAGTAATAAACAATAGGTAGACTCACCAAAGTATTCTGGTATCCCAGACCATAGTCTTGTATTCCCTCGGTGTCGGACGATGCCATGTTTGATCTTCGGTTGTCGTCAACGATTTTCGAAAATTCAGGAGACGCAGCCAGTTAAAGAGCGGGCAGACAGCATAGGACAAGAGAAGAGAAAGGGGAGAGACAGAGAGAGAGAAAGGAAAGAGGTTAGGCGAAGTTAGATCGACACTTCACTTGTTGGTTCGTTAAATCAGACGAATCTTTCTTCCTCTTCCTCTCCTGCTGTCACGATTTATCGACGATCCCCGCTTTCGAGGCATTTATCGTCCCCCAGAACGATCATTCCTTTTTTATTTTCACCGACCACTTTTGCACATTCGCGAATGTCCCGAGAACAACATTTGATAAGAAATTTACAATCATGTAAATTATCAATTTGGTTGAACGCGAAAACGTACGTTGTTCGACGACTACGACTCGGTGCAAAGAGAAAGAAAACAAAAGCTGCTCGAGCAGCTTCGACGTCCTTTGGAGCACGCGGTCGATAACTAATGAACGAGCTAGACACGCGTTGACCAGCCACCGAATATGTAATCAAACTGAAACGAAAACAAATCCTTCTCGTCCTCGCTCGGGAGCACGACAATCGTATTTACTTCGTAAGAGCTTGAAATTTGTTTTCGTAGAAACGAAACTTCGCTGGCTTTCGCGTCGTACAGCGACCTATGTACGTAAGATCAACAAACGATTAACAAACGAAATTAAGTCTTTGACGATAGAATAACGCGTGAAACTACGTGGGAGATGATTTTATTCGAAAACTTTCACTCGTTCGTCGCGCACACGAGAACCAGCTGGATTTTTACGGATGCTTCTTCGAGGAAAAAAAAACGGTCGATAGGTAAAAGTTAATGACGAACACTGGTCAATCAAGGGCACGATTCTCGAAGGGTCTCGAGGGTCGTACGACACGAGACTCGCTTCACGAGCGACTGTCCGCTCGGACGGTCGTCAGCCGACTGATAGGTGTATGAATGAAGCGGCCGAGATTTCTGCTTGCCTCGGTTTACAGGAAAATCGGTATCCTGCTTTGTCGTCGGCACGTGACACTTTGATTTTTTTTTCTTCGTCTTCAGAGACCTGTGGCTTTGCCGACATAATTTAACGGTAATCGAGACGAGCGAAGAAAAACGGCAATTAACCAGACAATAAATATCTGGGTTTAGATAATTGTTAATCTCTATTGGTTTTAAGATAATCTGACCGCCATATCGATCTGTACAAGACTATCCATGTTTCGTATACTATCTCCGCGTTGTTTGTACATACGTGTAATTATGTAATTCCAGTTAACTGAGATTGTTTAAATAGCATTGCGCGAAGACCAGAGATCAGTTACTGCATTTTCATTAATTATGGAATTAACGATTAACATAGCTTGTCCGATGCGACGAAGAAATTATGTAGAGGAACTTTTAGTGAATTTTGTACTGTCAATAACAGTCAAAGAGTTAATTCGAATAAACGAAAATTTACGGTTTCGTATACGCGTAGATCGTTTCAGTCGATCTTCCCGTTAAATTGTCCTTCGATCGCGACCCACGATGCTCGTCCTTGACCATCGACTAGCACGTTTCGTTTCAAGAACCTAATACGTCAGTAAAAATGGACATATATAGCAAGACATGTTGAAACTCTAATCAGTTAACATGAATAATTTAACTTTCACAAATATACTCTTTCAATTCACGATCTTCCGTCGCTACTATAATTACTGACGTAACTAAACTTTTTGTCCGAGATGAGTCAAATTCCATAGAATCAAAGTGACTTTGGGGAATTTCTAAATTTCTAGTATGAGATACATGAGGTATATGTCCTTCGCGCTACATGAGGAAGTACAGTTTATATTTTGATGAAACCCACCCTGGTCTCCACCTAATTACGTCAATGAGTATATTAGTAATACCATTTAACATTTTATCGCAACAGTCAACGAGTTAATGCAACACTTTCCGGTTTCGCTCGATAAAAGTCTCGCGTCGTTAATTGGGCATCAATCAAACATTAATTACATGTCGCTCGTCGTAGCACTGTCTGAACGAGTTACACGAAGGTTCGAATTTAAATGACAAACAAATCAAGAACCTATGTATACATAAACGAAGGGGAAATGTAAACATTGAGTTGTTATTTTTATCCTTCATTCGTTAAAACATGCAAGAATGAAAAGCTCAATCAGGTCGTTGAATCGATAAGCGATGAATGAATATGATTTTCAAGTAACGAATTCGACAGACCTGATGTCACTCGGTTCTAAACATGACGGTATTCGCAAGAGACCGTCAATGAATATTTATGAGAGCGAACGTTCTAGGTAATCGCGATTGGCTTTGAAATCAAACGTACACACCGTCTTCGTAAAGTATTCTTACCGTTGGATCGACGAATGATATTCGTAGATAACGGAAGTTCGATGTGTCAAATCGTGGGACATTGACACTGTGAATAGGATCAAGGCAATTTGGAAATTTCAATCATTCAAAGACCAATGGAAAAAAAGTATAAACGTTATATTATATATTATGTATATCATTAATAAATGTACAATAAGTATTCCAACAAGATAACATTATGAAATGTATTGTCCATTTATGTTTTACAAAAGGCCACCCGTATTAATACTGCAATTAGTCTAATATTTGTGCGTTTTCGAATAAGTATAAGTCTCAAAAATATAGTTTCATTTTGTTTTGTGTGTTTCATGGACAATGAATCTTTTAAATATGTATCGCAGATCATTAATAATTAACCACATTATGTCTAACTTTGTATGCCCAGCACTTACATTACCATAGTTAACTTTCTAGGACATAAATTAACAACCCCTGAATATTATACCACTTTTGGTTCAATGCTTTTTAGTTAGGAGTGTCATTATCCGACGATCCTGGTACGACCGAAGCTATTGTAAACATTAAAAATACTTGTGTAAAGGTATAAATGCAAATCTACAAAATAGGTATCAATTTTAAGACTACTACTTACCGATGATGATAATCAAGATGATGACACAGATGATGCCAATGATGATCATCATTTTAATATTCTTCCACCAATACTTTCTTTTCAATTTGCCTGCCTGCTGTTCAAATTGTGTAGCTCCCTGCTTCAGAGCATCTGCACGATTCTCCAACTCTGATAATTTCTGATCTCTCTCCAATACCTTCTCCACGTTTACTTTCATGATGCCCACAACTTCGTCCACGGTTGCTTGGGTCTGCTGCAACTTTTTCGTGGAACCTCCCTGCTGTGAGTTTCTTTGGCCACCCGCTTCCACATCTCTGGAATTACTACTGCCGTCCATATTTCTGTAAACATACAAATTATGTGAGCCACAATCCTCAGAAAATAACATATTCGTTAGTTGACAGTATGGGATATATATAGTGGAAAACGTTCAACAAGTTGCAGCTATATGTAATCATTATTGTACACACCCATAACCTTCAAATTCGTACAGTAACCGTTTAAAGCAGATTATTCGATAGAAATTTTGTAAAATATCGTAACATTGCCTTATAACGTTTAAACGATAAGATACCGACGTAAAATTAACGTTACTAAATAAAAAAATATAAAACTGTGCACTGAAATATGTTCCGTTGTTTATTCTTATATGGAAATGACTGTTCCCAAGTGATCGCGCGCATTCCTTTTAAAGATTTAGGAAAAAACCGGTGGTACTTACTCTGAAATAAATGTAAAAACTCGAAGAAAGAAATAAAATTTATGAATAAATAATGACAGATACGTCCAACTTTAGTTCGATGACGAGTACACTTTACGACGACAACAGTACATGACACAAGATAAAGATGGCGATAACCATGACGTCATGTTTATTAGAAAGATTTTTAAAAGTACGATGATTGTATGAGTAATCTATATAATATCATTTTCGCTTGATCATGTGTTACTAGAAGATATCGTTATCTAGCTCTAACGATTATCAAAAACAGAAATTTTTAGACATACGGCGACAAATGTCGAACTTAAATTAACGCGTGCTGCCATCTTAATGAAATTATATAAATTATATATATGCATTTGAAAGTGGATTTCTTTGTATAATTACCTTCTTCAGATGCGCGTATAAATATTCAATTAACAGTATTACAAAACTACATATTCAATTGTCATGTAGCTCACTTATGATAATTACTAATTCCTACGATGTGTTGTTGACGAAAAGTCAAGATACTTTTATATTACATTATGATACTGCCGATCGAAATTTTCTACATAAATCTAGTAAAATGTTTATTTTAAACACTCACCAAACGAATAATCCATCTTGTGTTTCCGTTTCTTGACTTTTAACGACATTTCTGCGAAGCTAAATCCAGACGATATCCCCGCCTCGCGACAAAAATTACAACAAGGACATAAATAAAACATCTTGCGGTTGCTCTTGCGCGTATTCTCATCGCGTCGACAGGGCCGTATAATCGTACATCGTTAAACTACACTTTGACACGAAATAATATTCCTTAACTGCGATTAAACTTATTACTTCCGATACCGATTAACGCGGTCTCGAACTGTCCGTTTACCCGCCATTTCCCGAACGTCCATATTGCAACCGATCGATCGAACGATTATAATTCCGAAACAATATAACGAATCACACCGGTCGTTGGCCTATTTTCACGAGAATTAGACACGGGGCCCTCGAGATTCGAAGAAACATCCCTGACTCGGTTTCAGGGTGTGTTTGCGCATGAGGGTTGCGGCTGACTGTCGTTTATTGACTGAAAATTCCTGCGCATGCGCAGAATACGTTTCTCGGAATCGTAACTCGAACTTCCACCTTCGATATATCGATTCTCGACATCGTATTCATAGTGGCAAAATTTAATTTTTGACAATGTTTTACGTCTTAAATTATGTTCACCGGTGAATTTAGCAAGATTTTACGTCGTTTTAATTACCAATTAGCGAAAAAGAAAGATATTATTGAGTAGGTTGAAAGTATAGGAAAGTGAAAAGGATCAATTTGAAAGGTTCGAGGGTTGTCGAGATATCGCTGGAACGGAGACGATATCGCGACGTTGCCGCTGGAAATTTTATCAATACCACGACCGTGTAGTCGGTGACAGTCGCTCGTGAAAAGTACGCGGTCATCTGACGGGGTTGGCAGGTCAGCAGATAGCTCTAGTTCAGGAAACCAGCAGCGATCGACAAGGAATATGTGAGTAGAATAACGAAAATCTACTGATTGTGCTCGTTGGCTACGAAAAGTGGTTTTACCCCGAAGTGAAATCGAACAGCCGCGTGAACTGGTGATTCTATGCGGACGAATCTATATCGAACTGCCCTCGCGAATTTATAACGATTTTAACCAACAGCAACGTAGAAAGTCTGTCAAATTTGTTAGACCCTGTTGGATAAGCTGAACGCGATAAAACCACTAAACTGTTACCAATTGATATGTAAGTTTGCAACGATGACACCCCATGTTCTTCGCAAACAGTAAAGCTTGATAAATTAGTCTCATGGAATCGCCACATTTTAGATGAAAAAACTTTTTCTTTCTTAACGATAAACTGACAAACGTCTCGACAGTACGAAGCAGTATGTTATAATTTCTATTATTTTTAATTTAATTGTCGCTATTTCGTCACAACAAAAGCAAGAGAAATTGGAACGAGTAACATCTGCAGAAGAATCAAACGAGGCATAGATCGATAGGAAAGAAACCGAGTCCCGTAACAGGATTAAATCGCGAACTTCCAACGTAAAAGATATTACGAATCGTCGATGCAAAGGTGTATAATATTAATCCTCTACCAGCATACGTGCTATGGTATTGTCCAAATAAAATATTATGATCTACATAAAAATCAAGCTTCGACATAAACGTTTCGTTATCGATTCGTGTCCAGATTGCAATTTTCTAAGACAAATGTTAAGACGCAATTTCCTAAGCTTTTGTCACCAATCGATTTCGTTGCACGACCCATCCGCAACATACCAGAATTTCCGATAAAGTGCAGCAAAGCTTAAAGCAGACCGATAGCACCGATTTCAACGATGAAATTGCGGTCATTGAATTCTGAGACCTTAGGATGCTTCTTTTCCATCGAACTTTATAAGCTAAACGTTTTCAGGCTGTTTCTTATTTTCACGCGAGATTTAAAGCTTCCTGAACCCAATTTTAACGATGGCTTGAAATTTCTACTTAACGTGCCTCAATTTCCCCTGCAATTTATTCCTCGCTGCAACTAAATTTAGCTTTGGAACGGTACAAATTTATGGAACCCCATTATAAGACGAAACGGGAAATACACGATTCGAATAAAAGTAACAATTGGTCAGTAGATATCAAATTTATCGTGTAATATTTTACACTGTCGTGTCCTGTTGAACCAGATAAATCCGCCACTGGCTACATTAACGATCCTCTGCTCTATAAATTCTAATTAGAATTACATTTAAAACTCAACCGTGTTACGAACACGATTTCGTTAGATTCGAGCTGAAATTTGCATTACAAGAGTGGCCTGATATTGTAAGGCAAGTAGTTAAACCTGAAATAAAGTTTACAACTTTGTAGCACTTCAACTATGAATTATGGTTATGAATTTTTTGCTTCCTTAGTTACCTAGAATGTAATTTATGCCACTGGTAATGATGAACGCGGATAAATGACTTTTGTATTGTTTAGAGTCATAACACTCTTTTCGTTAAACTGGCGCACGTAGGATTTTTTACCGGGGTGAGCCATGTTCCATCTTTATCCTCATTCACACCAAGCATCGCTAAGTAGCTTTTGGAAATGTGAAAATTTGGTATTCTGCCAATGCACGTACCGGTAACAATCAATCGCGGAATACACCGAGTTATACGTTCAACTGGCAGTTTCTATATTTAGATAATCAATGACGAGCATATTTGCAGCGATATGCCACGAGTTTCGGCTGTGGAACGAAAAGCTACGCTTTTTTCGGCATGCACGAAATACCTGGCTCTAAGTAGATTGTCCCTGACAGAGTCAGACAAGTCGTAGAGTACCACTTGAACAGACTTGACTAAAGATGCTTTTTGACGGAGAATAGCGCATACAGTATCATCTTTGATTCCCTGCGACCAAAATACAATATTCCTTTTGGTTTTTAATCACGATTTTAAAGACTGCAACATTATATTTATGCGATGCTGCATTATTTCTTACTAATAATAGTTAACATTTGTCTAAAAATATACAACGAGGTACGTAGGCGACTCAATTTCAACTTTCCATGAACTTTGTATTCGAACCTGAAGAGATAAGTTTGACGTCATACGGGTTACACTGAGTACCCGTAAAACGGGTCGTTTTTTTCCTCTTGGTTATAAAATTCCATGGTAGAATAATCGATTTAGCTGTATCTTTCGACAACCTTGTACTATTCACGATAACCCTAAAATTAGAACAGAGACGCGAATATTTTCAGAAGAAACTTTCCACCCTTATACGACCTGAAGATTTTAGAGTACGTTCTAAGTTCTTTACCAAAACACGTTTTTGCGAGTATTTATACTGGAAAATAATTTAATAACGATGACTTCTCTCGATACGTTAATACGATTATATAAGGCCACGTAAAAATTCAACCAGCGTGAACGTTTTTCTTGTCTGTCCATAAATTTGTTCTCTTTAGCTATGCACAAATTACTCGATATCGTTACTCCTTTAAATTCCAAATACAATGTGTTTCGATGTTGGAGAAATGCGAGAAAATAGAAACGATGTAAATTCCATTTATTTACGGCGATAGCGATATTGGAATAGCGGATCGATCGGCTGTTGCCACTCGGTCGTTCGATCGGTTGCCAAAAATAAAACCCGCAACCTCTTCGATCGCTTTTTAATCTGCCATCGGTGCTCGACATGTTCGGAAAGTCTGATTCATCGTTTCGAACACGCACTCGGAATCGAAATGTACATTGATCGACTACGAAACGAATTCTAACTCGGTAATGGGCAACTGTGCCCACCAGGGTGCGGTGCTCCGATCTACAAGCGTGCATCGATAACAGTACTTCTCTGATTATCAGGAATAATGTCCCTAGCTCGTCCTACCCCCTTCTTAGACTCTAAAGTAATACCAGACGCGTGGAAGCTTGCAAATCATCGACGGCTTAGAACGTATTGAAAATTGCGAACAACGTGGAAACATAAATACGAAGTAACGCCAACGCGAGACTATCACGATAATTAAACTAACATCCCTGTCGTTCTAGGAAAGGTCTTACGCCGCGCAAAAGGTCAGCCGCATTTACGTATGAAATATCTTCGAGCAAGATGAATCAGACTTAACCTTTTCAATTCCTCCTATATCGTGTTACCGCTCGAATAAATCCAAATTAAGTCATAGATTCAATGACGCAAAGTGTATTTTAGAACTGACCCTCGGTCAACGGTGGCTGAGTCGACTTAAGTCAGAACGATAAGTTTTCAAATTTAAAGTGCATAAATGTTTCTCGTAAAACAATGACGTATGCATTTTGTAGAATCGTGTCACGAACTATGCCCTTTCGTTACTTTCAACCGTCGGCGGAAACATTACAGCATCCACCATAGAGCATTCGACGGAGTCGTAACTTTCGCGAAGAACCTTTGAGAAAAGGTACAAATGTCGCGTTTCATTGAACCGTACACTTTAACGATATCTTACGATAGCAGAAAATTCAAGTTTACAACAAGCATTTCAATCAGAGCCCCTGCAGTTTCATTTCGACCGAATCGCGACGACGATTCGTGCAAATTTTCTTATTACGTAGTTATCGTAGAATAGGCAATAAACAATTTTCATATTCTTGTTCTTTATTCTCCGTGGTATAATTTGCGTAGAATAATTTATGTCTCTTCGGCAGAATTTTCATGGGGGATGTGAAATTCGAAGGAACCGGACGGTTCTCGAGCGGACTTAATAAAAGGCTGAAGTAGTAGTTCAGGAAGGAAAAACGGAAGGGATTAGATTAGTCGTCCCTGAGGTTGAATTCCCATTGAATAGCCGCTTATGCAAATCTCGCGAAAACTCGTCTGTGAGCTTTAAGCTTTAATCTTCCAACGTGTGCATCGCGCACCGCTATAAGCTTATATTTACACTTGAATTTCAACGTTCGAGAATTTATTTACTGTCGGAGATCTCGGATTCGAGTCCACTATTCATACGTAGTCGTACATTATATTACGGGGACAAAGATAGACGATATCGAAGTTACCGATGAAAGACTGATAACTGACGACGGAAATGAATTCTGTTCATAGGGCGACCGAGGGCGGTCAAGCACCGGATGCTGCAGCAGGTGCAGGTGCAGGTGCAGGTGCCGATGGAATCGTCGGAGGTCCCAGGACGCCTCAGCAGATCGCCTCGCAAAAACGACTGCAGGCGACGCAGGCGCAGGTCGACGAGGTCGTCGACATTATGAAAACGAACGTTGAAAAGGTTCTGGAGCGTGATCAGAAGCTTTCAGAACTCGACGATCGAGCAGGTTGGTCGATAACCTCCCCTATCTGTTTCCCCTAACCTTCCGAAAGAACCGCGAAAGGTACTCTCCCCATTTTGGTAGCTGCTTTTCACGCGAACGAGATAGCGAATTTCAGCTGCAAGGGTGCAGGAATACGTGAAATTCATGTAAAATTGAAAACAGCAACCATGCGATCCATGAAAAGAAGCAACGGCTAACAATAACTGAGCGAGGACACGCGAGACACGTGATGTTCATTATCGCGTTGTATGACGAAAGTTTAGCTACAAAGAATCCTGCATTGGTTTAGAGATTAAACCGAAGGACAAGTTGTGTCGGTTCACGTTTGTTAGAAGGATATCCTTTCATTCCTTTCCATTCATTCTGTCGCGGCATTAAAGTAGTTCGACCCTGCGCGTCCGACTGCACACTGATATCGATTACTGTGACGCTGTCGAATCGATGCCGCATGCCGTGCTACCACGGCTGACCACCGTCGATCTTTTCCACTACGCCCAGTCTGACCACACAAGCATTTTCTACTGTCGCTTAATCGTTCTAACCAAGGAATCCCCAATTAGACCCGAATCCGTAATCACGGCTACCCACACACACCTACTCGCGTCATCTATGACACGACACATACGCGTGGCCGAAAATGGGATAATTATCGAGGATACGTTCATTCGTTTTTTTCATTTTTTAACCGTATTCTCGATCTCTATGAAAATATCATATTCTTCTTACAGATGCGCTTCAACAAGGAGCGTCACAGTTTGAACAACAGGCAGGAAAGCTGAAAAGGAAGTTCTGGCTACAAAATCTAAAGGTAACATCCTTCGTCGAGTAACGTTACATTCCATACCCGATCGATTCGATCCTAATCGTTTTGTTAATCTTCTTACAGATGATGATCATCATGGGTGTCATCGGACTCATTGTATTGGCCATTATCGTTGGTAAGTAATTCGACGTATACACGCACTAATTAAAGCTAACGACACTGCCATTGTAATTGTCTAAGTGTTCTGTGTCATCTGGTCAATGTACCTCGCCACGATTTCGAACGACAGATTCGGAACTGACTATTTACAATCGTCGAATACGAATGTCCCTAAAGTTTGTTCAGGAGATAATTGAGAAAAAACCGAATCGATCGTTCTTGACTATCTGTCTCTGTCGATCTATATTACTATGCCGAGACCGTGGGTCTCCGTGATCGAAACGATATTGTGTTTGCACGACGCAGCAAAAAAAAAAGGACGACGATGTCTCGAATGAAGTGTCGCCAATAAGCTTGCACGGTTATTCGAGGAATTCCTTGGACGATCAGGGATTTCTCGAGCGGTTAAAATCTTGTCGACAGAAGCGTCACCGTGCTTCGCTTAAATCGTAATTTTTGATCGTTGCTCGCGATAACAAGAAAAATAAAGCTCGATTTACTATGATCGCGAATAGTAAAGTTATCGCGTTTTCCGAATACAAGGTACTTGAATTAAGGATAAATAGAGGATCGAGAAGGATTACACGTTCTAACGTGTTACTAATTATCTCATCGCTCATCATCTAACATGTGTGAATTCTATGTATTTCTCTTTTTCGTTTAGTGAACTTCATGTAAATGCGCTGCTGGTGGAAGAGATTTGTGTGTGAGTGAGTTTGAAGGTAGAAAGCAACAAATCTGCGACATTGCGTTATTATTGTTGTCTCTCTATCTTTCTTTCTCTCTGTTTCTATATATATATATATATACATATATATTTCCTTTTTCTGTTGTCCCTTTATCTTTTCACGTAGGACGTGTATTACGAATACCTGTGTACCGATATGTATTATCTCCGTTCTCGTTGTTCTGTTCCCTCCTCGAATTCGTTTCCCATCTTTCAAAGTTTCCTCATTTCTTTAAGGTGTTCCCCTTGCAAGTGTTTGCGGTTTCATAAGAATCTTTCACGATTTTATTTTGCTAAACACTTAAGAATGAAATTTCTTAACAAATGAAAATCATTATAATATAATGAATTCAAGATCCTTATGAAATTAACGCTTACCATCTGTGTTATACATATACGTATTGTCTGCCTGTAATAGGTACTTGCTGGTGTATCTGTCACTATCTGTATTCTTTTGACGCCACGATCGCTATCCTTCGAGGCTCGTTGTATATTCATGAAACACCGATTTAATTGCTACGAACTTTCATTCCGACTTTTCAGTACTCGCGAACGATGAAAACGAAGAAAGAGACATAGAAACTTTCATGAATTTCTGCTAACAGCCTCGTTCAACCCCATTTTTGTTCCAAAATAACACGATCCAGACAGTGACACCACAAACATGAACAACCGAGGCCAGAAGAAAAAATTCTGTTCTATTCATTTGCATCCGATCAGAGCCTATAAAATTATCTTTTCGTCACGAGGGAAATTCGACCGATAAAATATAGATTCTGTCATAGCGACAGAATCGAGCGAAGTAGAAAACGGTTATCGCAGAACGAGCGAAAGATTTTGGAAGAACGCGATATTCTTTTAATTTTCGATCGTGTCCCAACTTGGGATGCGTTCAAAAATATTTTCGAAAACTACACAAGCATTCACAACCAAAACCGTGCCTCGTAATTACTGTTATGTGTCTGTCTGTACTTTTGGTGGTATTATCTTGTGTTTCCCTCCCCGAAGTTAGTCCCAGCCAGTGATTCTGAATATTTTGGTGAAAAGAGGTTCGCGTGAAAAGAATTTGTTCGAAAACAAACGACAGGACAACACCACAACGACAAATTAACAACATCAACAACTACGAACAACAGTAACATCTACAACAGTAACAACAAAATAGAGAGAAGTCTCTAAAAAATGAAAACTTTTGTTTAACCCTCACTCTTCTCTTCGGTACGGTAAGCTACAACTTTTAATGCTGCACTTTATCGGTACCATTTCATTTTTAACTTCTCTTTTCCTTCTTCTTCAATTTCAAAAATATCAAGAATTTTTTCTTTTCTAGAGCATTCAGACTCTTATGTTGATACTTCATCTTTCTGCATATTCGTATCAGCATGGAATATTTCTTTTTCTGTTCTCATACCGGTTTCGTTCGTTCCCTCAAACCCGAACACCGTTTCAGAATATACAAGCTACATAACAATGTACATATACGTTATATACGTGTATGTATCTCGAGAGAAATATTATTTTCAACGAGACTAAATATTTCTGGGACGATCTTCAACGCTGTGGCTTGCATCGGTTACAAAGCATGCTTCGTTTTTTTTTCGTTCGATAGATGAATAGATATCCTGTGATCGAGCATGGCTTCTTCGCTAACGAAACAAACGCGCCAACGTACAAACGAAAGAAATTCGATGAAACGCTTCCAGCGAATTACAGTGATCGTTGAAACGTGGAAGAACTTTTTATGAAAAACAAAGTTTCCTTGTCACGAACAAAGTTCACGGAGTAAAATATTTAAGATATGTTTGTATCGAACGATCAGTGTATAGACTGGCGAGTTTTGAGAAACAGCGAGTGTTAAATGTAATCGTAAATTGCATGCGACATGCTTGTAACGAAATATGGATTTCTGTGTAGAAATAAATGTTTAGTTAACAATTGTTAGATCTTTCCTCGTGGACAAAAGTACGAAGCTATCGATCCTAACACAATTTCACGGCATAGACAGGATTGAAAAATAATAAAAATCTCGGACGATCGATATGTATTGTGAATATTTCAAGACTTTCTATACATATATTATCGGTACAATATTCTCGATAAAACCTTCATTAAGCCTTACACGGATGGTTGAAGCTACTATTTTGTTCTTTATTAGCAAGTGAATTTGCTGTACAATGTATAAAAACTGAATGAAATTTTAAGAAGGAGCCATGGTGCATTCGCCTCTGCATGAAAAGATTTACCCTGCTAGAATATGAGAATATAATGCGTGGCGATCTAACGCGTGGACACAAACGTTTCACCAATATCGTCACCATTTTGTCGTCGCCAAATTTAATCGTAAGCTTTGACCTTTGTCCACGACGATCATAGTCCAAAATGGTGCATGCAAATTGTGTTAAAATGAAAAGATCTAGAAATACAAACGAACGATGATCGCAAAACACCGAAGATGAAAATTGTTGAAAACGGTCGTTTGGATAGAGACACGGATAAAAAAAAACAATCGCCTGTTGTTCTTTTCAGCGAGCGCCACCAGCGGCAGCGACTCGCAAAACTGAACACGTGAGTAAAATTAAGCCAACAACAGCAACAACAACAGCAAAATAAAAATCTAGAACCGCAGCAACCACAGGAAGGAAAACAACAGAAATTTGAGCGCGTAAGAACTAACAATCGAATAAAATCAACTAACAGAAACAATAAAGAAACAACAACAATAAAAAGTATGATAAAGATGGAAAGGAAAACGAGAGACGACGAAGAAAAACTGGACCGATGCAGTCGTACATCGTTGACGAATTCTTGAGAAACAACCCTGAAAAGATTCTTCGATCATCGAAGACTCGACGAGAAACGAAAAAAAAGAGAAACAGAATTGGATACGAGAAGAGTATTACGTTTTATCGAAGAGAGGAAAAATACAAAAAATCGTTAATCATAGTTCCTTTTGCAACTTTCATTCGAATTTCGAGACGATAGTTTCCGAATCGAACAGCAGCGAGTGGACGAAGGTTGGCTCTGAAAATTCTTTCATGATCAAACTGAATCAACGTACAATTTCTATCGATTCAACGATGAGATCTTTACATCGAACGATTAACGTCGATCAACGAAATCGATCGATTCCTGCTTCCCTTCGTCCATTTTTCGCGAATCAATCGATGGCCAGTGTGTACAAAAGATTGAAGAGTATTTAGGAAGGGAGAAAAATAAAGAAAAAAAAAAATATATATCTCGCGATACAGGGTGTCCGTGAAAACCGTGCAAGGATTCTCTTCGACGAAGGCAGAGTACCGTAGGGAATGTTCACTGTGTCCCCCTTTCCCTTCGTAAAGAAGTGCCGAATATAAATAAATATATATGTGTATAAATGTATATCGACGTTTACTTTATAAATAAAACGTGTATGAAGTTACGAGGGAGAGCGTGTGATCCAGAAGCAAAGCGCGAGAGCAAGTAGTACGTCGATCGTTCGTCGCGGCATCCTTTTCAAACGTTCCAACGACACTGGAAAATATTCCGAAACGATCGAATCGAGACGAAGAATTGATGTTGAGTTCTTGAATGTTCTTTCCTTCTTTCCTCGCTGCTTTTCTCTTCGTTTGAAAGATTCGCGACGAGATGTAGACCAAGCTCAAGAGGAAGTGACGAGAATCGATACTTTTACGCATGTCGCAGATCACGAAACCAGCCGGAAATTGGATCGCACGCTCGGTTCGTAACGTGTGTGTACATCTCGTGCTGTAAATAATATCATTTCTCCTTCACGTTCGCTCGATTACGACCAAACGCAGACAATTAACGAATATACGCAAAATTTGTGAGCGTGTAAATGAATGAACGAAAGAAACAAAGAGCGATAGAGATAGAGAGAGAAAGAGAATTACGAGCATCCTTTGTTCTTTTGCGTATCTCTGTATCCTTTCACCGAACCGGGGGTAAAAAAAAAAGCTGAAAAAAATATACGAATAAGAATCAGTAGAAGCAGACTGCCTTCGTCGAAGATGGCAACGAACGTTTCCGAGCTACCTGTGCGACGAAACGAAAATACGAATCCGGAAAAAACGAAGAAAATTGATGCGTTGAATAAGAAAAAAAAAAGAAAGAGACACGTTGCTTCGACTTGCTCGAGGCGCTTATATAGGTTCGTTTTAAGGCTTGAAGAATTATCTACAGATGTTATGTATACATGTTAAATAGTATTAATAATAATAATAATAATAATAATAATAATAACAACAATAATAATAATATTAATAATAATAATAATAATAATAACAATAATAAGAATAATTATGATAATAACAACAACAATAACGATAATAATAGCGCAAGTATAATATTAACGATAATCGAACAATCTGATGACCACCATGGAATCCAACGAATCTATCGGGTTGTTGTGGATGAAATGACCAATAATCAAATTAAACATCAGAATCTGACGAAATTCTCTACATAAACATCTCATCATGGCTGCTTATTTGCAAACAATGCAATTCTGCCACAATATAATAGAATTTCATGACATGAAAGTACCACGAAATGACACCATCGCTTCAAAGCTCAAGGCCCAAGAAAAATGAATATAAAGCATTTTGTTAATCTATGTAACATAAAATGACTTATCGATTACAGCGAACAATTCAGATTTGAAATTCGTTTATTGCTCATCGGCCATTTCATTCACAATAACTTAACATCATTCTCTAGTTTCGTTCTTTTTTTTTTTAATACGTAGTTTATTTCAGAAATATACTTTGATAGAAACACGAATAATTCTATTCCATCACCCGGTTACGCTTGAATTGACTCAGAAATTTGATAAAAGAAAAACTTACCACTTGGATTCCACGGAGGAAACGATATCCTCTGTGTTTCTCATCGTCTACGTGAAAAGAAAAAGAATCGACGGATACATATTCGGCATCGTGATTTTTCAGGCAACTCGATGAAGTCGTCGATGGTTCCATTTTGATTTTGACTCGTTTGCTCTTGTTTCCACCTGTAAGCGTGTTCGAATAACTCGAGTTCAAGTTTCCGACGTAAACGAATCCATCCAGTCCCTTTCTTCGCGATCAGTCGCTTCAAGAAGTTCTCTGAAAACCAATTTGGAATGTGATCACATTTTTGTTTACCGTACTTTGAAAAATTCGATAAAGGCACGCGAAGAAAGGGACCAGGAATTGCTGAAGCATCGTTGTTCTTCAAGGCGGAAAAAAGGAAGTGTACGATTTCACTCCGAAATCGTACAGATGTTTGAAAACGATCAAAAACTATGTTTACGAACTCATTAAACGCATAGGTGTACCGTCATGCGATACCTTGACCGTTGACGTGTTAATTATTAACGACGTTTATGACCATAATTATGCTGCTTTCAACATTGTACAGTATCGAATAAAAAGTTACAGTGCGTAGTCAGAAAAAAAAAACAAGACAAGCTGTAGAGAGCAAGGAAAGAAAACAGAGTGGAAACTTTTTATGCGTCGATGTTTCGAGTACGATCGTGTTCAGATTCGTTTTCTTTCGATTTCGTTTTATATTTTTTATTCTTTTTCTTCCGAACGATTCGAAGATACCGATCAACGGAGAGATATTCACCTCGATCACGATCATGACCAGAAAAAAAAATATCGAACTTGTTGACCTCTATAAAAAGTATTACTTCACACCCACGGAGAAGAGGACCATTTTAGAACCTATTATAACTTTAACTCCACTAGGAGGTAAGAATACTAAAATGTTTTCCCTTTCTTTTCCTTTTTGTTCATTTTCTTTTCTTGTAACTCCCGCTCCTGATTATCGATGGCGTTTCGGTTCAAATGGCTTCGATATTTCAAGAGTGCCATTTTCCTCACGATTGTACTCCAATTAAAAGGCAAACAGATTACCAACAAGCAGACAGATACATAACTGTTCTTTTCTTCTAATTTAATGAACCCATATTTCTAGGATTTCTCTTTTCTTTCTGGAAGGAATCTCTTTGTAATTTTGTGTTTGCAATCGAGTTTAGATATTTCGGAATTTATCACTCACACAGTCTCTCCTCCACACGATTTTATGATTTCGATGATTAACTTAGCAAACTCTACCTCGGTTCAACTTCTCTAGTACATACCATAATAGGTTTAAGAAGAACCAGAACAATCAACCCTTGCTGTATAAATGTTCTTCGTAACGATTAATCTTTCTTTCGCTGTATTTTCGTTTAAATGTATTCTATCTTCGTCTGTACCGATGACAAGTGATGAAGTACAGACGAGTATTAAGCATTGGCGTAACTAGGATATTTCTTTGGACCTAGGGTCTAGGTCTGGACACAACTAAATAGCTTTTGGAAATTTCAGAACTACAGAACTTAGAAACTTCTAAATTTATTTTACATCCCACGGAGAGCTAGGCCCACCATAGTTAGTACCTAGTTAGGCCAATGGAACTAGATGTCTTTGTTAATCTTCATTCGTTCTTGACCCGCAAAGCCTTCTTTGATACAACAATTTTCTAACCGTGTAAGCGACACGAGGGTGTTTAAAAAGGATTCAGAGGCTGAAACAGCAGCGCTAAACATTTACTATATTTAAATTCGCAGTTGATCTAAACGATGAATCCTCTGTTTAAACACTCTAACATGACGATATTTTGACGCAAACTAATCCTATCGATTTGCCATTACAGCGAAATTCATGCCAGAATCAGCACCACCACCACCACCTTATGGTTATCCACCACCGGGAATGCCAGTACAGGCACCAGGTCCTGTTCCAGCTCCAGCGGGTGCCGCTGCATCAGGTGGATCAGGAGGCGCTAGCGGACCACAAACCGCTGGTGCTGCGTTCGTTGGCAATTTAGATGGCATTCACAGCGTGATGTAAACAGGAAAACACCTCTGCACCATACCGCAATAAGAATTTTTTCCAAGCTAATCTTAAGCGAGCAAAACACGATATTTGTTGGCGTCGAATCAAAGCTAAAAAGGAAACTGAAATCGATCCGTACCGTATACCCAATCAAACCCTTTTCGGTAGGAACTCGTCAAGTTGTCCGACGAATACTTTCGCTATTCGACGGACTCTTACTTCTTTAAAAACAATAGTACATTGATAATAATGACGATAAAAATACTGTGGCGTTTAAAGCGGTGTACTTGCCAACCGATGCAAGGAAATTACTTTCGACCGAAAAGGGTGAATCCTTCGATCAATAGGTTTCTTCTGATTTCGATCTTAAGACAGAGAGAGAACATCGAACCGGTTAACAATGAAATAAACGTTTTAATCGAGGAACGAACAGCTAACGCGTTAACTGCCCCGATTGAAAAACCACTGAAAATCGATCTGCCAGGTGTTCTATCGCGATCGAAGTGCCCATTTTCTCCTTCCACGATCTCAATCAATCGAGTCTCGATATGCCTAAACGTGAAACGAGGCAAATACTAGTTCCTGTGAGAGCAGTTAATGTGTTAAATATACGGCTACAAACGTTGAGTTTCGTGTAGCTTTTAGGAACGATGGCAAACGTTAAACCTACATTATATTGGTACAATAACCGATAGAGTATACCGACGATACCAGACCAAATCCATTTATTATACCCGTGTAAACGATTGGACAAGTGGTTCATAGAATACTAAAAGGTTGGTAAATTGCAGAGTGTCTATTACATTGAGGCAATGAGAGAAACCTAGCGATAAAATTACTTTATGGTGCCATCGTCTACATAGAGTGTACTAACATCTACCAACATAATCTAAGCTAGGTTTTTCCCAATACACTAATGCTAGTATCGCTCTACCATTTACCTTATAACCAAAAATTTAGTATTCCAGTAATCACTTTCGCAATCTTTTAAGCGAGTACAATAAACGGATACTTTCTGCTAAAGTATAATCTACCAATGTAAGCTAGGTTTAACTCTATAAATGTAATTTAGGCTTTAGAATGCCGATAGGGAAGAAAGTTGATCGACCCTCCAGAACGTTTATTTCCTAACAGAGATAGCAATCTATCTAGATAGAGGTATTCTTGCGTGCATCGTCGTTCTCGACTAATCGAATCTTCTCCACACGTATTCCTTCGTAGTTAATCATAGGCGAAGAGAGAGAAAGAGGTCCGGTACGAGGGAAAACGAAAGAAACCGTGGAGGATGATGCTGATCCGCTGTGTATCGGTGGATGAACATGCGTATCTTACGTATATACGTGTAATGTGTACATAAATTATTACAAATTGTCAATGTAAGAATGAACTATACATATATACATAATATATAAAATACATATAAATAATGTGACTTATAAATATGTAGTAAATACGAACAAGAAACCAAAAGAGAGAGCGAGAGAGAGAGAGAGATAAAGAGTAAACGAGAGAGAGAGAAAGAGAGGGAGAGAAAGAGAGATTGTTAACGTTAAATTTTATTATTCCTTATTATTCACGCGGAAAGATTAGCAAATTGTCGTGAATATATTTCGAGAATCGAGAAAGATGATTTTTGCAAACTCTGTTTTTATGGATTCCAATTTATAGCTTAGGTATAATTATAACTTTCACCGTTGTTCATTCACGTGAACATCACCACCTTGAAATTGTTAGTCACTTCCGGAAAGGATATAACAAAAACTCAACACCTCTACGGCCGCCGCTAAAGTTTGCTTACTTACGCCGTTAAATTTCGCATATTTGAGAATTTCTGAATTTAGAGATTTCAAGAGTCGGGTATTTGGAAACTTGTAGATTTGCAGATTTACGAATTCGGCAAAATTAGAATTGTGAAAATTTCAGAAGATCTAAATTAAAAGGTATGGAAATTTAAGAGGGGAGAGCCATGAACCTGGCAGCAGTCCTCTTTGCTAATGGCGGTAGTGCACACCTTGTTCGTTCTTTCTCTAGACGAATCGCGAATTGACGAACACGTTTTCTATCGGTTGATGTAATTCCGACGATTCGAACTAACTTCCTTTTTTCATAAAGGATAGTTCTTGGGTTGTAAAGTATTGTATATTGTATGATAAGTTCAATGATCGACTATCAGATTATTTGTATATCTCTCGGAAACGATAAGCTACAATTGAAAAAAGAAACGTTCAAGGATGCGATCGTGACAAAGGTTTTCTATTATTTTTATGTGTGAAATCGCACCGAAAAAAATGCTCACTGTACTTAGTAATCACCGAATAATTCTCTAACGTGTATTCTCAATTCTTTATTCGAAAAAAAGCAAAACGAGGACGTATTAGTTCTTTCGACGATTGAAAATAATCCTTAACACTCTTTTCTTTTTGCTGGCCTAAATGATCCATTCAGTTTTTATGCGAAAACTATGAACATCGTAGATGAAACGATTAGTCGAAATAATTCATACTTGTACGTACCATCTTTATGTACTCTAATAGATTTCTAACGAAACCTTAATCTCTAAATTCCGAAAATGGAGACACCGAGGATCGGGAAACATCTACTTGTTGTTAGAATAAAATTCAATAATCACCGCGTTGTTAACACAGGAATGGAAATAAATTTAAGCAAAATATTCGTAAAGGGTTTGCGATCGAACTTTATCGAAATAAGATTCATTTTGCTAAGTGATACTTAGTTTTCAAACTGCAATGATCGAACAATCTTTTATCCTGATGAATCGATATCTCAGTGCATACCTTCCTTGCTCAAAATGCAATTAAAACGTAATCATCCTTAAACCTTGATCCCCTCCCTTTTTCTCCGAGAAAGCTTATTATTATTGTGTCCACCACTCGAATAATAGAGGAATGATTATTTAAGAGGTTTGTAAGTACGGCGAGAATAATTATACATAAAAAGGCTTCACCACATAGGCAGTTAACATATTATTACGAAGTATAGAGATACGATTAATAATCGCGATAATTGATTCAGTTGAACGTCATTCGATTTAATGATCGAGAAATCTATGTTCATCTAGTTTTAGATGTTACTGTATATTAGTCTTAAATAAACACGATTATGACAACAATAACAAAATATATTTTCTACTGTTTTCCTGTTCTTTCATTTTTCATCGAGATTTCCAAAGCATGCTCTTCTACTCACCGGTAGATCACTTTGAAACTTTAGGTCTTGGAGATTGTGGGATTTCGAAGCTTAGAAACTTTGAAGTTTCGAAATTATGGAATTTTTTACTTTTGGACTTTCAGAATTTCGAAATTTTTAGAAATAATGTATTATGAACGAATCAGTGGCGAAATTTTGTGCCCTCGGAGAGTAAATTTTTTAAAATGAGAGATTTGATGATCTATGTACGGCCCTGATGGCATTCACGATCATTCTGCCGCCTAGCGGTAGACTCTTCCATTTGTCGACCATTTGTAAACATGGCTCCGGTGAGTTTCTTCTTCGCAAAATAAATGAAAATAACTCAGGAATGTGTAAAAATCTACTAAAAATTCGATGACAATATTGTACTATGTATTACAGTCTTCATTTCTATTACAATTGAATTAATATTTTTTGAAAGATCACGAAGATTTAGTTGGATATAAACTACTTGAAGGATCACGTCGTTTCAGTGGCTAGCACATGTGTCTTAAGCGATTAAAACATTGTTTAATTAAAACAGTTTCAAAATGAGAAATCACATGTTTTTCAGACCACAGCGAAAAAGACTAAAGGACCGGCCATCAAAAAACAAGCCCTACGGGGTAAGGGCCAAAAGAAAAAGGTGTCCCTTAAGTTCACCATCGACTGTACACATCCTGCAGAGGACAATATTATGGATGTAGCCAATTTTGTAAGTTTTTCTTAATATATATATGAAAACTAATGTAATTTGAATTCAATATTATACATAATTGAATTAAAATTTTTGTTTACTTGCACTTTAAATACCTAAGATCTATCATAACCTAACTAGAGATTGATTCTATGTTGATAATGTTTTATTTTTACAGGAAAAGTACCTGCACGAGAGAATCAAGGTTTCAGGTAAAACGAACAATTTTGGTAACAGTGTCACATTGGAACGCGATAAGATGAAATTGTCAGTAAATAGTGATATTGACTTTTCTAAGCGGTGAGCATCGTCGTGTACATAAAACTCCTACTTAAACTTTATAAAAAGAATCTGCTTCTATATATTAATTGCTTGGAGTTAGCATTATTTCCAACAAGATTACCGATATTTGCACTAATTTGATTACTTGTTTAAATAGGTACCTTAAGTATTTGACAAAGAAGTATCTGAAAAAGAATAAACTACGTGACTGGCTGCGTGTAGTTTCAAAAGACAAAGACACCTACGAATTAAGGTACTTCCAGATTAACAGTCAAGAGGATGATGACGAAGAAGATGTTGAATGAACTTTTACTTCTAAACACAATTACAGAAACATCTGTACATATTTCTATTAATAAATAATGAAAATAATTTGTTATATCTTTTAATTAATTTTCTTGAAATCCATTCTAACTAGTTTCACATTCTATTTAAGCATATTAGTAAAATTGCTATAATCATTCTTAAATTTTTATATCAAACTCTAGCAATAAATGATGTTTCGCCATTTAGAAAAGAAAGAGGCTAAGTTTATTATTTAATACGGATTGAATTTTCCCGCGAACGTATGAATTCAAAAGTATGCACTACCTTGCAACATGCAATGAAAAACAGAAGTCATTCTACTGAGGGAATCGTACCAATTAAAGGTTCCTTTAGAGCCCAGCTTCAAGGACTACAATTATGATTATTACATCGATTCTACTGTATCTACTTTGCTTTCAAGTTTATCAAATGGAAAACGTAATATATAATTATGAAGCAAATTACAAACATAAAATAGTCCTACCTCTTATATTGCAACAAGTGATTCAACTATGTTTGGAAACATTTCTTTTTCTACAGATAACATACCTACGTGTATAAACATTAAATTGTCGTTTTTCTTGCAATTAATGTTAAATAATATACAATTAATAACAACAATATACAATTAACAAATAATGTTAAGTAATATATAAATAATATTGGGGGTGGGGGGGGGGGGTGGATATATATATGGGGGTTGGTTTGGGATTGATTGTGTTTTTTATGAAGTGAGGTGAGTGAATATATGATGGTTTTAATGGAGGAGGAATTAGTTTGTTTAGTGATGTTGGAGATTTTTTTAGAATGTGTATATTATTTTGATTAGTGTTATAGTTTAGAGGTGTTATTGTGGGGATGAGAGTGGGATAGTTGTTTTTAATGGGTCTTTTTAGTAGAGATTGTGTGATAAGTGGAAAGTATGGGAAAGAAGGTATTAGATAGGAGGGGGTATGTGTGTGTTGTGGGTTGGGTAGCAGTAGGGAATGGGAAATATGATTTATAAGTGATATTAGAGATATATTATGAATACATTATGGTTATGTTTAGGAGATGGTTTTAAATTGGGATATGGTTGTTGTTTAAATGTATGTTAGTTTCTTGAGTTATAAAGTTTGTTTGTTGGATTGGGTTTTTTGTAGGTAGGTAATGAAAGTAATGGGGGAAGTAGTGGTGGGATAGTATTATAGTTTGGAAGGAGTAGGTGTGTTGATATTGTTGGGTTTTTATATATTAGTGGTGGGGGATAAATAGTAAGATTGGGTGTGAAGGAGGTGGGTAGTGGGAAGGGAGTGGGGTTGAGTGTAGTTTCTGATCTGGAATGGAGCAAGGTCAACTATCTGCGCCGCATCTGCTCACACTTCGAGATTTGTTCTTTTTTCTAATTCAAACGCCGATTTCGGCGAAATTCGTATTAAATTTTTTTATGCTTTTGTCCTCTCTCTATTGCTTCAAATCTATTGATCACACTTTCGTCCATAATTGTAATTCACGATTGACAAAACGTGACAGGAAACAGGAAACACCTTTCCTTTCCTTTCCATTAAATGCACGGGAAATTTAAACATATAATTTCTTTATAAACTTTTATTTTATTGTGCGAAATGATGCTATATTGAAAATGTAGACCAGCTGTTGTTGCTTTAGAGATTTGGATAAGTGTCAAATACATGTAATATCAAACACGGATTTGAAGCTGGTTTCTTGATCTTGACAGTGAGCCAAGTTATAAACATTTTATAGCTTAAACAACAGGAAGGAAGAATCTGATGGAATGATTGAAAATTATATATCAATTTTTTCGTGATTATTTTAAGATATTAATTAATTACATGACACACAAATGAAACACTTGTATTTGTCTTACAGGTAATTGTTGAGAAAGCACCAAAAGCTAAAATTAGTGATTTGGACAAGCAAAAGTACCTAGTACCATCTGATTTAACTGTTGGACAATTCTATTTTTTAATCCGTAAACGAATTCATCTTCGTCCAGAGGATGCTCTATTCTTCTTTGTTAACAACATCATTCCACCTACAAGCGCTACCATGGGTTCCCTCTACGCGGTAATTATAATTGATTTAATCATTACTTAAAGTTCGTAAAAAGATTGCTGTACAAGATTATTGTAACTTTTACAGGAACACCACGAGGAAGATTTCTTCCTTTACATGGCATACAGTGATGAGAACGTATATGGACACTAAATCACCGAACAGGAGACATTAAAACAAAAAATTCAGGCAACAAAAATTTGCCATCTGTGACGTAGTCCTTTTAGATGCTTTCGGAAGTATTAACAAAATTATATCTTTCAATCTTTTAAGTGAAACATTAAGTCTTAGCACCGCACACTAAATTAAGTTTGCTTCCTTAAGATAAATTGGACATGTTCGTCTGCCAACTATACGAATATTATTTCTTTTTTAATTACATCACTCACCGCCGATTGAGGAAGCTTAGGGTAATAAAATATAAGAAGGATTAATCAGAGCTATGTTATGTGATCTTATATCATGTCTAGCCTAATACTATAAATTTGAAAAATTGTTTAAACAAAAATGTTCTTTATATTACAAAGAATAACTAATAAATTCGCCATTCAATGTAGACATTTCATGTGATATCGTTTTTTCTTAGTTAGGCTAGTATTATATTCTATTCACATGATTTGATGTTATTCAATCACAAAGAAATAAAATGAATTTGCCAAATACTTGGTGAGGTGAAAATTTTTTGTAACGGCTGGGTGTGGGCCAATAAAAAAAGTATAAAAACAAATTGCATAAAAATAATTATTTTCCTATCCAGAACTATTTATATCTACAATATCGTGGTAACAGGATTTATTCGCGTTTTCAGAAAGCAATTGAAACTGCACTTTATTCATAGTTAATATGTTTTGCTCTTGGTCAATCTATTTTTAACATGTTTTCTTCAAGAACACTACAGTTTCTAACTACGGGAACTAAATACTTTTAGTTGATGTTACTGCTTTCATGAGAGAAGTCTTCGAATAAAATGGAAGTAGAAACTAATGTGACAAATATTACAAACAGTTCAGTTAATAAAACATACATTGCTTCTGCTTACAATCTTAATCAAGAAGATAGCAATTGGATTGTGACAAATTCTTTTATAATCTTTACTATGCAAACGGGTAAAACTTTTGAATGAATAGTATCAAAAGATATAGAAATTTTAACGTTTAATTTTTGTAGGATTTGGTATGTTAGAATCTGGATGTGTTTCTTTAAAAAATGAAGTTAACATAATGATGAAAAATGTCGTAGACATAGTACTTGGTGGACTGACTTATTGGGCATTTGGTTTTGCTATGAGTTTTGGGTCAAATAGATTAACTAATCCTTTTATCGGTATGGGCGAATTTTTGATAGATCCTTCTATAGACGACAAACTTATGGGTCCAAAATGTGCTGCATTTCTGTTTCAATTAAGCTTTGCAACTACTTCAACCACAATCGTCAGTGGGGCTATGGCCGAACGGTAATCATGAAAAATAATGAAGAAATATAGTTTACTTTACTCGAACACTGTGTTTACAGATGCAATTTTAAAGCATACTGCTTATTTTCCTTCTTAAACACTATTGTATATTGTATACCAGCTGGATGGATATGGAGTGATTATGGGTTCTTACAAAATTTAGGTGCTGTTGATATTGCTGGTTCAGGAGCAGTTCATCTCGTTGGGGGCACTTCTGGTAAAATAATGTGAATCTTTTATTGAAATATTTATAGTTTCAATACTACTTTATTGCAGCATTTGCATGTGCCATTATGTTAGGACCAAGACTAGGCAGATATGACAATGGTATTGACCCATTACCTCTTGGATGTCCAGTTAATGCTATAATGGGTTTATTTGTACTTTGGTAAAGTATACAATGAAAAAAAATAATCAATTTCTTGAAATTATGGAAGGGATTAACAGGTAATAACAATTCAAGGTGGGGATGGTTAGCTTTCAATAGTGGTAGTACTTATGGTGTTAGTGGACAACGATGGCAATATGCTGCAAGATCAGCAATTTCAACCATGTTAGCTAGCATGGGAGGCGGTTTAATTGGATTAGGTTTTAGTTTATGTAATTCAAACGGAATTGATATTCTAAGTCAGATAAATGGTATTCTTGGTGCACTGGTTGCAGTTACAGGTGTGAATCAGGAAAATGATAATTTATCATTAGTAGAAGACAATTCTTTGTTTAACCGTTGTTTTTGCAATGTCAGTTAGGCGGTTGTTTCCTTTATAGAGCCTGGGAAGCTATACTTATTGGAATGGTTGGTGCTTTCATCACATGCTTCGTAATGCCACTACTAGATAAAATGCATATCGATGATCCTGTTGGAGCTAGTGCAACACATGGTTTTAATATTTATTCCCCTTTATTGAATTCACTTATTTCTTTCTCTTTTAGTTTCTTAACTATTTGACCTTTAATATAGGTGCGAGTGGAATGTGGGGAATGATTGCTGTTGGTCTATTTGCAGACAACCCATATCCTCTTAATACTACTAAAGGAAGGAAAGGACTGTTCAAAGGTTTATAATAATGAGTTCTTCTGCTCTGTTAAAGAAATATATTTCATGCAAAATATTTGCTTTTGTAGGAGGAGGTTGGTATTTACTAGGCATACAATGTTTAACTGTTATATGTTTAATATTTTGGAGTTTTCTCACATCTGTAATTTTATTGTGGGTAAGTCGTATGATATATCATTCAAACAGGTTCTCCAAATTGAAACTCATTTAGTTATTATTTCACTATTTCAGTGTATTAACAAAATTATACCAATTAGAATGGGTGTTCAAGATGAACTTCTAGGTGCAGATTTAGTAGAGCATCGAATAAGACATATGCAGGTATTTATTATATAATTATAATTTAAAGATTTCACAGGGTTTATTGTTAACATTTCTAGATCGGAGTAAGCAGAGCTATGTCTGCTCTTCGCCCACTTTCGCAAGAACATGAATTAAAAAACGTGCATCCTGTAGGAATCAACCCAGGTAAGATGTATGGTTGATAAATATTACATATATAATTAATCATACAAATCGATTTGTAATAGGTCATGATTCATATATCGAAAAATACAATCGCAAAAATCGCTTGAAATACAAAAAACGATTGTCTTTTGGAAAAAAGTTGTCGAAAACTCCTCAAACAAATACAATTACTGATATCGTATTGAATGGAAATAATAAGCCAAATTTCGCTTGGATGGATTAATAGTTGTTAATAGTTTATAACAATTTATCGAATGTTGATTTATTAGAAACGTATAAATGTATTCACGTACACGTTCTAACACAGTTTCACACATTGTTATGACACATACAATATACTCACGCTCTTTAATAAATAATCAAGATCTTACACAGTTATATGTATGAAAATTATGCACGCTAATATATAAAGAAATAATCCTGCTGAAAAATCACAGACACAGTACATGTATGTAATATATCTATACTTTGAATGGCTCAATAAGTAGCATGGCACATATACAGAACTTACTTCTATTATTAGTTAATTTAAAATAAAATATTGTTATGAAAAGTTATTTGCTGTCTTTACTTGTTAAGGACGTAATGTCGGACGTTTCGCTATACTATTATAGGCAGGAATCGAAGATCGTAGTAACAGATATTCACAAAATAACAATTTCATCTACCTTATTCAATGTTCTTGAACATCAAAATTCTATTTACAAATTTATGGTACTCGTGTTAGTAAATGCAAACAATGGCTTTTCTTAAAACTGTCATAATTAGACACAGTTTTAAAGGAATACTTCATAGTTCTTGAATTACTAAGTTTGCTTAAATATATGATTCTGGTATATGTACGAACATATACTCTTGAAATGAACACACGTTTACGCTTATACAAAATATGATATAGAAAAAAAATTCTACTCCTCTAGTGAATACTTGTAGCAAGGTCGATATTTTAAAGTTACAGAAGACCAATGCATTGCAAACGCAAAATTTGTTAGTATCTACAGTTTCTGTAATCATCGCTATTATATGCTACTTAAAGCCCATTGAGAAACTTCTGTTGGCAGTCCAGGATAATTTTTCACGGCTTCCATAATTTGTTGAGGTGTAAGTAAAAATTTATAATACTGATACTCTTTCTCAACTTTGGAATTCACTCCTCCCACTGGCATCAAGAATTCTAAATTCTGTGGAAGTTATATGTATGACTAGTTATTCAAACTTTACAACTACAGAACTATCATATTTATAACTCTTACCTTAATGTGTTCAAAAGCTTTCATAATAACAGGCTTCTGAACACTTTGTATAGAAGAATTCTGATTAGCAAATTTAACATATCTATTATAAATTGCTTCAAAATTAAATGGTTCTCCATCATAAATCTCTGTTTCATGTTTCATTGCTACTATCTAAAATGGTAATATAATAAATATGTTTTGTCAAGAAATATAAACTAAAACTAGTACACTTACTAAACACATCTCTACCACAGACAATCCCTCAAGCATTAATATTTTGTCATCTTGAGAAAACATTTTACTTGCTTCTACAAAATCATTCACTTCTAATCTCTGATGCTTTTCGGATAATGTGGAAACCACAAGTGCTAAAAAATTTCTAAAGCTTCGTTCGGTTACATCAATTTGATATAATTTTTTTAATAAGTTCACCATAGTAGCATTGGTGACTAGACTTTTTATATATTCATTCCACATTGATCCAAATTGTGGATCTATTGTACAATCATCATATTGCTGTTCTATCCTATTTACATTTTCATCGTCTGGAAGACTGAGAAGATGTTCAAATAGCTCTAAACGACTATCAAAGCCAGATGTTGGTTGTTCTGAGGATGATGTATCACCAGGAAATAAAAATATCTGTCTATGAGAAAATCTTGATTTTACCCTTTTCTCTAAAAGCTCTATAACATCCAATCTACAAGTCATTCCTATCACACATACTGGTGCCTACAGAAGGACAAACTAATTTTATGAAAACTTAAAATAAACAATAATGTAACATTTCATTAAATACTTACTTGTGCAGATTGAGCAATATCAAATAAATTATACAACAAAGTTTGATTGTGATGTTCACAAAACAAGTCAAATTCGTCTAATATAAAGATAACTGGTTTCGAATGTTTTTTATCTCCTGACTTTAAACAGTCAAGTAGAAAACTTAAATTTTCAGCAAATGTACCAAAAACTTTATCGCCAACTACATTTTCCAACTGCATTTGACGAGTTGCATCTTTTAATGCCAAACGATCATCAGTATGAACTAAACCATTAAGATTCACTATCAATGCATTTTCTTTAAAACTTTTTATAGAAGACAATTCTTTTAAAACACTGTTTATCAACTAAAACAACAATTATCCATAAGAACACATAATGACAATATCATCATTTATTTGAATCAAAAAGTTGAACTTACTGTGGTTTTTCCACTACCCCTAGGTCCAATTAACAAAGCAGAATTACTTTCACCCATATCTACTGTACGCTTTAACAACTCTAATACATGTAGGCGTTCTTTAACATGATGCCTAAATTTTGTTTCAGGACACATAATTTTACGTTTTAAATATTTCCTTGTTAATAAAATCATATTATCTTGAAAATCAATTGCCATGCTTTTCTTTTTATTCATACTGTCTCTTCTCTGAAACGCGCCAAAAATTTATTACTCGTTTACTTAAAAATTACTCTTAAATAATTTAAAATACGTTAAATATCAATAACAGACTTAAAGTTCCTTGTCTATTAAATTAATTCATTTATGTTTTCATTTATATCATAATTTTATAACACACTTTTATTAAGCCACAATCTGACGATAGAATGCAGCGTCTTTAATTAATCAAACACAACCTATTAGTATTTGAAATAGACATACGTAAAACCTTTAGAACATACTTGCTTAAAAGTTGAATTCACTTAAATAGATTTAGTATCGATCGACCAAAGGAAAGATCAAAATATATACTTCCACCAATTCTAAATTAATAAAAAAAAATATAAAATCTTCAGGTTACAAAAGCGCTGGAACTGGATTGTTTACAAAACAAACATGGAAGACGGAGAACCCAAAACAGACAAGAAAAATTGCACGTTTTTATTTAAAAGAAGAAAAATTCGAAGTACCGCAGCCAGAAAACGTAAAGCGACGAACGAGGAAGATGGTACGTGTATTCAAGAAACACTAAATTTCTTTCTATTCTTCTAATAAACTGTAATTTCATTATATAAATTTGATTAGTATCCTTTATAGGTTATACATCGTTCACACGATTATTTACGTATTTCCTATGTTTATCTTTTAAACAGAAAGCAGCGAAGATGAAACTACAGTTGTTAAAAAGGAAAAGAAACAGGATGATCATAATCCTATGAAACAAAGTGTGAGTATCAAAATTACATACGTCATATATAATTTTTATTAACGAATAATGAAGCCTTATTTATATCTAAAAAAAGATTTAGATGTTAATAAATATAGAAATTTCTTGAAAATATAGTGTTTTGCAGACTAATACAAGAAGATTGAAAGGTCAACAAAAAGCCAGTGACAATGATAACAGCGAAGAAGAAAGTATCACTGTCTCTTACAAAAGCAGTAGGACTCCAATGCCAGCTGGACCAAGCGATCAGAGGGCAACTGCAATTTTGGAAACAGAGACAGAGAAGGACAAAGATGCCCAGGCTTTATTTGAAAAGGCTCAAAAGATAAATGAAGTAACTATAGAAATAATGAAAATGATAACTATTCAAGGTATAGTGGAATTACATATTATATGTTATAGGAATTGGAGGGGAAAGAAGATGATAAAATCTATAGAGGCTTGAATAATTATGCTCAGTACTATAAGAAAAAAGATACAGCAGCAGGAAATGCTTCCAGTGGTATGGTACGCAAGGGACCAATTCGTGCACCATCTAATTTAAGAGCAACTGTTAGATGGGATTATCAGCCAGATATATGTAAAGACTACAAAGAAACTGGATTTTGTGGTTTTGGAGGTACTTTGTTTAATACTGCATGAACTAGTAGACAGAGTATCAGAGATAATAACTACACTTTTATGTTTAGATAGCTGTAAATTTCTTCACGATCGTTCGGACTATAAGTTAGGTTGGCAATTGGAAAGAGAAGCTGCCACAGGAGAATATAACAACAGTGGAGACGAAGATGATAAAAAATATGAAATCGATAGCGACGAAGAAACATTGCCATTTAAATGTTTCATTTGTCGAAACAGTTTTACAGATCCCATTATTACAAAGTATGCATAACTTATTAAGAGATTCAATTAGTAAGATGTAACATACTACCAAATAAACTGGATAAATTTCTGTTTCAGGTGTAAACATTATTTTTGTGAAAAATGTGCTCTGGATCATTATAAAAAAAGTACAAGATGTTATATATGCAATGTACAAACGAACGGTGTATTTAATCCAGCTAAAGAACTGATTGCAAGGACAAAGATGGAAGAGAAGGAAAGAGCTATGGAAGAAGACGAATGTTCTGATGAATAATAAAGCATATTTTCTCCAAGAAATAGTTATTTCTTATTGAACAGTTATAATTTTAAATATCATGTAAAACTAAAATCCTATATACAGTCTTTTTGAATTTTAATCAAACAATTGTTCATCAATTTTTAAATTATTTAATAAAATAACAATTCTTTGGTCAAAATTTTGCCAAAATTGAAAGAAATTAAACATGAAACGTTGTTGTAAATTAATAAACCCATTCTTCAATAAAAGTCTAGATTTGGAAGATCTTTTCTATGAGCCATTCTACAAACACTCGAGTTTGACGTCGAAGGGGTCGAGGGGTGACTCAGTGGTACCTGCTATATAGGGCGAAGGTGATTTTAACGGCTCGTAGTTGTTCCTTCAATCGATACACGCGCAGTGTTGTTTGCTTCACAGTAGCGAAAATGTTAGCGAGCTCGTTGTTCTCTGCGAGCATCCAAAAAACGTTTTTGGACAAAGTGTGAAATGCCATAAAATCACATTGCCGCGATATATAAATTATAAAGCGATAAAAATAGATCGTAAAATAAAATAGTGTCGCTGAAAACTCGAGAATTTCCGTGTCCGCGCTTTGCCGTCCGTTCATTGATTTCCAAGAAAACATGCCGCGCGCAAAAAGAACTCTTCAGTACTAACGTGATTGTTGTGCCAGCAAAAACGATATTATAAAAGTGCGTATTCCTATCAAACGATCGTAGACAATGTAATGTTAGTGTTCACGATTGAAATCAATCTCAAACTCGTTCGTCGATAATCACCGGTCAGTTGAAGAAGACCTGGTCATCGCGGACGGGGTAACATTGCGTTAATCGCGAGGTGACTTTTTAATCGAATCATGATCATTAAAATTCTGCGGTATACGTAATTCGTTATCCGATTCTAAACAAATGGATTTGAATTGTTCACGAATAACAATTTCTAACCAATGTCTAAACGTAATAACATTATTATCACATCATGAAATGATACGTTGAAGAAGAGGAACAGTAATCGAAACACATCAGTTCTGGAAACAGCTGTTAACAAGATTTCTACAGTAGCACAGTGTAATTGATATGATAACGCAAAGTGGAATCGCATTTTCATCGTCCAAACGACAAAATTATTGTACCCGGTCAGACGATAACTGTTCCTCGTAACAAACTAGACGAATGCCTCGGATCGAGTAATACTAATTGAGCCATCTGTAACGACTTCGAAATCATTTAGCCGGAAACGATAATTCGGAAGGTGTTACGTTTCACGGAAATCTTCTATTAACCAGGTACGATATATAGTTGCGCGTCAGGTTATTTTAATACCCTGCGACACCCAGGCCGTCCCATTGAAATCTAGATACGTTATTACGCTTGACAACGCAGCACGTCAGACTGTGCATCTCCTAATTAGCGATAATCACCAATTAAATACGGTTATCATGTGCGCATTACTCTCGGTGCGTATCGTAAGGACAGTCATTGCGCACGGAGGTCGGAGTTTCTGTACGAATACACACGAAGCAGAGTAGGGTGGTTAGCGCGAGTCAGAGACCGACGGAACAGCGAACCTCGACAGCTCGAAATTTTCTGTTTATGCGTCACACGTACGACGTATATACATAAATTCAACGAGTGCAGTCTTTAAACGCGTCGTGACGCGGCCACGTGCGGTTTGTGTCCACCCTTCTACCAGTATAATATTCGAAACTGTTCGTGACAGTGAGTGAACGTAACCGAAGTGTGACAAAATTCAATGGTAATCAGTTGGCTAGAAAACGCGACGTGTCACGCTCTACTAGAAGGGGCTAATTTAGAGCAAAATGAAGAAAACAAAAGTGCGCAGAGACTTAAGCTTTTCGTTTTTCCTTTCTTTTTCATATTGAAAAATATTGTAAATCGAGAGAAAAGGTCAGGGTATCTGTTTCGCTTGTATGGCAGTTCTTATATCGTGCAATAATGGTGCTGCTTTATCGCAAAAGTTGACAAATGTTTATTGCTCTCCAGTATGTGATAATCCTTCTGTCGCGAACTTCCTACTGTATCGTTTAATATTACAAAACAACACGGCATATTATTGTTTCATCGACCGAATAATCACCTTACACGCGTGAACAAATATTACTGACATTATCAATGATATTTGTGTGTCTCAATAGCGTGAATCGTTCGATCCAGACAGCGTAGTGCAATCACGAAAATAAGAAATTAATGACTGAGCAAGTTTCGACGATGAAAGTTATAGGTGATTACATCTATATCCGTAATGAATGTTTCAGTTGTCTCGATTCTCGGAATCACTAAAAATACATACACCTGTCTACGGTACGCATCTATTCATTTTTCTCTTTGAGAATCTGTCACTTTTCTCGTTCGTAAAAAGCTATTGAGTGGGAAATAAAAAACTCCTTTTCACCAGAAACAAAGACGAGGGTTGTGCAAATTTAGCTGCTGTTACACTTTTAAAAATAATTGTGCTGAAATTTACGATATAATTTCTTGCAAATATTGAGCGCATCTGTCATTTTTTTCTTTGAGGATCTTGTCGCTTCGACATCCGTAAAAAGTTAACGAATGGGAAATGAAATATTCTTTTACCGATATCAGAGTCAAGAAATTACGGAAATACAAACTGGGTTGCACTTTTAACTATTACTGCGTTAATGTAAAGTTGACACGTGCAGTTGTGCATATTTAAATACAGCACTGTACAGATCATGTATACGCGTGTTAGTAGGCGTTTATGATAGATTGTGTGAGTGAACGCAAATCGATAAATTATAACGTGTCAACGTGTATATCCGACGACACGTTTTCAAAATGTAACCAATAATACGTGTTCACGGACGTATAATGCACGCTTCGATGCAACTTGTTATGACGTCGATGTTGACGCAAGATAGACACTATTACATATAAGACGTTTAAAATGTTTTCAGAAGCCTAGTTGAAGTTCATTTGGGAACATCGCGCCGGTAGTAAGCGGGTAGTTGACTCATTTTATTGAAAACATTTCAACGTTGTCGATGCTTTTCGACCCTAATATTATTAATTGAAACGTACGTACTATTGACACGAATTTATTAATTCAAAAATAATATGAATTTTAAATGCGGTCGAAAAGTGTCGAAGAGGAAAATTATGGAGTGTAGAGTGCTGTGAACTCACGTTTCAAGTTCACTGGTTCTGTTTCGCCAACGTTGAGCCAGATAAAAGGGTATTGTTGACCATGTTTCAGATGATTTGTAGCAGTAATGCCCTCGTCGGAGGAGGAAAGTCAGTGGCTCGTTGGCAGCGGGGGTGGTCTTGCATCTTCCGGCGGTGGTGCGATATCCGGTACTGGAGAACGTACATTGAACACTAGAGGAGGATTATACACTGAAGAGATGACGACTCAACAGACGAACGCGAACACTGCAGGTGTGAACGCGGCTTCAGCCGATTCTGCCGAGCACGATTTGATCGACTCCACCGCGGATGCAACACTTTTAGCACAATTTCACGAGGACGCTATCAATCAGGTTCGTTGTTTCCATTCATATATTGTAGAGAGATTATAGGATTAACCGATTTGTGAAAATTGCGATTACCATGATACAATCTAGTTATCTGAACGAATATTTCGAATTACTGTACCTAATTATATGAATATATTTCTCACATTTTGACACACAGAAAACCATTGTGAAAACAAAAGAATATTTTACTAACGTCCACCCCCTTAGAAAGACACCCACGTAACTGAAATTTGAATTGTTATTCTTACACAATTGCGATTCTCGATAGATATCGAAGATCGATATCGATTGATGATCTTCGAGACACTACCGAAGTGTGAACCAATGAGTTTCTACAAATTTGAAATCTGTATTTACATTGGCTACTGTTATTCTTTTCGACGTATCGAAATGAACTATATTGAACTTTGATCGATTATATGCAAAACATAACCTACAGTCAATGGCGTCCTTTTTGGTCAAGTTATTTTTTAGCATTTAATTATTTTATCACTGCCAGTGTTAATATTTTATTCACCCAAAAATGGACGAAGTTTTAGACGAATCAATCGTAAAAAATAAATACGAGTCGCGAGAGATACCTAATTATCTCAATGATTTTCCAGTAAATAGTTTTCCATTCTCTAATTTTCTTTGAGGTTAAATTTGTATGTTTCAAATAAATCTTGAATGGATCAAAAATGACATATAACTAGATCGTTTTTATATGTCATCTGCATGTATTAAATTGTTGAATCGTTAAATATGTTTCAGGCTGGAGTTGGTTACTTCCAAATATTAGCTGCTCTATGTACAGGCTTGAGTCTCGCAGCAGATACTGTTGAATTTTTTGTTGTACCATATATTTTGCCAAGTGCAGAAGTTGAATTATGCATTGAGGACAATGAAAAAGGATGGCTCAGTTAGTTGCTTTTAATATGCTTAATTGAATATTTGTTTTTAAATAATTCTTTCATATTATTGTGTTATAGGTAATATTACTCTCATGGGGCTGGCATTAGGTGGATTATTTTGGGGTGGTTTAGGAGATAGAATTGGAAGACGCAGATCATTATTATCTGCAATGTCTGTTCATTGTTTATTTAGTAGTGTTGCTACATTCATGCCAACTTATGGCACATTTATGACTGCTAGATTTTGCTCTGCAATTGGGTAAGAAACTTCTTTTCTTTTTTGTTTTTGCACTTCCTAGATATATCATACAAATTCATGCAAAGTAAATATATATATAAAAATTACAGAGTAGGAGGAACTTTACCATTGGCATTTACGTATCTTGCGGAATGCTGTCCAAGATTAAGCAGAAGTAGATGGGTTGGTTTACTTGTTGCGGCAGGAGCATTAGGAGGCGTATATGCAGCTCTTTTAGCATGGGTAGTTGTTCCTACAACTGGGGAAATGGTTGTTTTGGAAAATAAAGAACATTTCAGTGCTTGGCACCGCTTCCTTTTACTTTGCAGCCTGCCTGCATTATGTTCTACAGTTGGACTCATCTTTTTACCAGAAAGTCCAAGATACTTAGTTGAAGTAGGCAGAGACGTAGAAGCAATGATGGTTTATCAGGTATCTTTTGTAATTATATTTATATCTGTAATTTAAGTGGCAAGGTTCCTTTATAAATTCATGTATTTTTGTAGAAAATATATAAAAAAAATAATGCACGAAAAGGTGCAACAGGTGCACAATATCAACTTTCTGAATTAGAGCTTCCTACTAAGAGGCCTCGTGGTTTGGCACCTCCATCTCCTACTAATCATACTAGTGTTTTGGCTGATATAATTTATTCCATTGAAATGGTAAGGGGTAAAGAATGGTCTTCTATATCACATATCAACATAAATATTTAACTATTATTGAAATTTTAGTTTTGGAATTCTTTCTTGGAATTGTTTGTATCTCCGCACTTACGTGTTACGGTAGTGCTTATAATTATTTGGTCGACCGTATCGTTTGGGTATGTATTTCTCTGAAACATTTTGTTAGTTTATACTACTACGATGTAATTCTTGCATTCTCTTTCAGACTGTATGGTCTTATGATATGGTGTCCCGAATATCTAAAACTTTTACGCGCTACAGAGTATAAAGCTCATACTGTACATATTTCTGGAAAAGAATATAAGGGAAAAACATTTAGCGGATCTTTAGAGAATTGTCAATACAAAGATTCAACTTTTTTGAACTGCAAGTAAGTGAATGTGTATTAAAAGTCACATAAAATAACATAAGATTAGTTTATATTAAAGTTGTATGTTTTCAGATTCACAAAAATGGTCTTTAGTCATGTAGATTTCGATAATTGTACTTTCCAATCAGTAGAATTTAGTAGTATAAAGTCGAGTAAAACTCATTTTACAGACAGCATTATCGTATACTCGAAGTATGTATATAGAACAGTAATTTCCATTAATGTTTTTTCTTAAATGCAAATTGTATCCTTGTGATTTATTGTACACAGATTTGTGGATACGGATTTATCTGCACAGGTTTTTACGAATTGTAAACTGGAAAACAATACGGAATTAAGTTTAAGTGGACCTTGTCCGACTCTTGATTTGGATTACAATATTTATATAGAAGAAGCACTACATGGTCATCTTGTTGCTCAACTGGCTTTTGTGCCTGCTGCTGCTTTAGCAGGATTAGCACTCACTGTACTTCAGCGGCCAAAAATGATTGGTATTTCGTTATTTTCATCTTCTGTAGCTGCCCTATGTTTGATTCTAGTAGGCTCAAATAGTTCAGCGGTACTTGGCTTTGAAGGCGGTTTTATAGCAGTTTTTGCTATTGCTTGGACATCGCTTACACTGGTTACGATTGAGAGCTTCCCTACGCATTTAAGGTAAATCAAGTTATTATAACATTATTATAATCTATATCAGAAAATATTGAAGTACAATTTATACGTGAATGGAAAATATAATAATATATACATTGATTTTTCATAGGTGTACTGGTTTTGGTTTTATAGCGGCAGCTATAAGAATATGTGGTTTAATAGGAACAACAACTTATAAAACTTTAGTTGGCGCACCTTTGATTGCGCCTGCACTACTGACTGCATTACCTTTGGTAGTAGCCAGTGTTGTAACATTCAAGTTACCCCACACTCATACAGTTTTCTTATAAAGGTATTCCGAGTAAGTGATAAAGAGGAGCAAAGTTGCTGCAAAAAGACGTTTTCAATTTATATTTTAATGGGTCCTTTATGAGCTGTGCTAATCTTTTTACTCAATAGTTTTATGACGCGAAAAGTCTTAAGATACGTTTTGATGTTCGTGGAATCGATTTTTATAAAAAAGAAGGTTTGAATGAAAATTATAAGTGGTGTTCTGGACAAGTGCGAATTTTCAAATTTGCAAATTAGACAAAGATACGTTACATTTTCCTTTGGAAGTGTAACTTCATATAAAGTGGCATATACTAAACCGATGAATGAGATGATGAACCGTGAAGAATTTGAGTATTTAAAGCGCACAGAGATTAAAGTGTAATCGTCTGATACGCTAGAATATGGAATTTCTACAAGATTTTAATACACAAGTTTCAAGCGTCAACGAAGATCGTCGTTATTAGCAGAAAAATTTTAGAACAGACGAGAGACGTACAGAAATCCAATGTTTAAGTCAAATTACCGAAATTTTGTGACTTGAAGATTTTATCCCATCTAACTTCAACTTCGAATATAAGAGTCAATATACGACTCGTCCTCCATGGAGAAAAGTTGCAAAATACATATACATGTTTGTAATGCTATTTTAATAGGATAATGGCAGTGAAGAGTGTCAATTTTAATGGATGTTGAATGGATGATCATTATCATCCATATAATACGGCGTTAAGACAACAAAATGACTAAAACTCTGAGAAACCTTGTTTATTGAAAACTCATTTGAACATCCGGGATAGAAAACGTGGAATGTTATCTATAGTGCTTAGATGTTTTTTTCTGTTCATAATTAATCTAGAAAAGTTACGCATGATCCTAAAATTACTATATTTCAAGCAGATCGATGAAAAAAGTTTGCCAAGGACAGTATCATAGAAACTTTTGTATCTACAAATGCTATGAACGCTTTCGCAAGAAAAATCAAGTACATGTTCTAAAGAAATAAATAGGGACACCCCGAATTGAGCTATAGTATGCTGTTTGTACTGCAAGACGAAAGTAAACGAGTAAAAATATATTTATTATTTTTGCTTTTTAACGATTAACTAGCTTGCAATTCGCTCTAGATACTAGACTTCGATAATCAAGAGGCATTATCCGTGTAATAAGAAATGTAAATGCTGCCGTATAAATCCTAAATTTCCAGCTTAAGATTTGGAATCGAAAAATGGAAGCATACGCTTCAACGTTTATTATAAATCTAAGAGATTATCGCCTCTAGTCAAGTTTTGATCATCTTTAAGCTTACAATGCGATAAATTTTAAAAATGCATTAAACTTTCTAATACTTATAAATGACGTAGGAAGTTATTTTCTACAAGATCAAGACGGAAGATCGCATTGACATTTTATTGTAAAAATTGCTATTACATTTATGAAAATTATGCCAGAATTTTACTGTCGTTGTGAGTCAAGAGAAACATCATGATGGCATGCCAAAGTTGGAAAAAAGTACTGGTTCCTCAGAACAAATAACTATTTCTAGGCAATAAGAACGTAAAGTAAGTTTTACGACATGATTATTGAAATATCTCATAAGTTTTACGACATGATTATTGACATATCTCATTCTTATTAAAACTTAAAATATATTACTAAGTATTTAAGCAAATTTCTTAGTCACGTAAAAGAAGAAAACAAACTGCTGTTGGCAAACTTAAACACATAAAAATCTACGTCCCATGGTTAGTGAATTTTTCATATCCAGTTGTTGGCAGCTAGTTAAAAAAAAAATATTAGTACTATAAACCAAGTTCTATGTGTCATTTGAAAGAAGTAGAAACGAGTCCAAAAATGTTATCGATTGCATGCGTTTTTTGTATGATTCGATCTCTTTTTTTATTATAAAACTATACTAATAGTGATTATTATGTGATTATTATGTGATTATTTCTATGATGAACAAATGTTACTTGTTCCTACTTCCACGAACTTTGAACTTGGTAGTGAAACAAGCCTGTGCTGGCGTTATAATTAAGAATCGCAAATAATGAGCAACTATTGTCAACAGAGGCAAGTCGAAATTTCGATTAAAATAAACTCCTTATTTCAGTTTTACTTGGAATCGGGACCACAAAATAGTAACTCATGTAATATGTACTTAATTGGAACACAGTCAGAAAAGGATTTAATGTTTGCATAATATTTCCGTCGATTGGTCAAGCAATTTTTAATGAAATTTTGGTTTGGTAGGTCGCCGGCACATGTAGTTCCACAATTAGTAAATCGTTGCTACAGCATTAAAATCATTGTCGCTCGTAGATAATATATTTTACTCGACATATCACTTATGAGCAAGCACTCTAGATTCGTAGGATTTAATTAGATTATTGATTAAACATGCATAGAGATATGTACCAGGAATCATAAGAAGGTAAAGTCCCAAATCAGTAAAATAGAAGTGTGTGTGTGTGCAGACAAACCACTTAGTTATCAATACCAGTTACAGAGCTTTCCTTTTGTTAATACTATAAATTCAACTAATTGAACATGATAAATACTTTGGTTGTACACGGATTGATTATCAGCGGATCGAGGAATAAAAATGTAGTAGATAAATAGTACTTCAACAAAATACTCAAAGAAATTTGTGGATTGACACGTTGTGCAATATTATATTTGTAAGTATAAACATTATTTTTATGTCGAGGATCAAGTGCACAAGTATACGAGATCTTCATTTTCTGTTATTAAAAACTGACTGTATGTAATTGCTCAGATTATTCAAAATAATTAGGCGATAATTTATTCAGACATTTTAATATTTAGAAAGGTATGTATTTAATTTTCTTTTAATTCCAAAAGACTATGTACAACGTAGAAATATGACGAAAACATCCTAATTATTTTGCATAATATTTTTTATATAGACTGAAGATACAGATTGGTTGATAATCACCGTGCTTTTTATAGAGACTGCTTTCTAACGCTTAAATCTGTAAACTTCAATTTCCTTCGAGAACAGGAACATATTACTTGGTGATAGTAAGAATGAATATGCAAATAACTAATTTCTTGAAGATTTCTGGTTGCACTTTTTGTTAAATAAGGTCATGAGATTTTACTATATTTACTATTTGATTCCTATTTAAAATAGAAAATTATAGGTACCATATTCACATGCAATATTTTAATATCTACTACATTAAATTGAGCAGATGTTGGAAAGATTATATAAGTTATCAATAAATTTATGATTGATCCATTTTTTGTATTTAAAACAAAAAGCGACGCTATTCATTACATTATGCAACCAGTACTTAACAAGAAACGAAATAAAATTATTTGTTAATATAATATATTATTAAAAAACATTACATATTCCTGTAATTGGTTTGGAAAATTAATAAGGGTATTATATTAACGCTTAGAATATTGAGTCCATTTTATAGAAGACATTGATCATAAGATAGTAGAAACATAATATCAAGAAGACTTTTTCTCAAACATTTAATTTATGATTTAATTAAAAGTGAATTTTATTTTTATCTACTATTTAAAAGAATGTGGTCCATCTTTCATTTTGTTTTGTTTTTTGTACGTGAAAGGAACAATCAAGTTTCATGTAATGCTTATCACATTAGATGCAAAAAGTACATAGATCAAGAAAATTACGCTTTTAAAATTGTGCTTCAAATGTAATGGACTTTGTTTTTTAAACACCTTTTTTCCGAGGGACCTAGAATAAAAAAAGAAAGAACTATTTGACATTTCGAGCAAAATACGTACGTAAACAATGGATTGGTTAATTTGTATTATAGCAATACGTATGTAAAAATTGTTGAAACGATTGCGATTATAGTTTTAGATGTGTGTTTATCTTGCAATACTTTTAGATCTTTATTCTATAACAAAATCTGTATATAATTTGTAAGGAAAATCTGCAAGCTCTTGCAAGTTTTATAGCAATATGTAGTAACTTATTCGTAATATTAATTGTCATACTGTTGTTAATGTCGTACACTGATATTCTCAACAAAAATCAATCTCTCGAAAAGTTATTTGAAATTTTATCTAGAATATCGCAAAAGCCAGATAATTTCGAGAGTTTTTAAGCATTCTGTTTTATAACATCGACGAGCATAGAAAAATTTAGGGTCAATTAAAAGAAAAAGCTCTGTTAAATAACGAGATTAAAAAAAAACTGTAATACGTCGCTGTGAACAGTCGTAATTTGTGAACGGACACGAATGACCTGCATAGATACTATGTACTTTCCAATTTCGTATTTTTATCCCATCCTAATGATACGATTAATTGGAAAATCTATAATCGTGATATTTTTTTATATGTTTACTCTTTTATATTAGCAAACTATGTGTTTTAGATGATTTAATTACCTATGATCACTTATTTGTATTCAGTGACACATTATACTTTAAATACTTTTCGTAACGTTGTGATTAAGAACGAGAAATTAATTTTTTCGTGTATTTCATTAAAATATACAAAGATAACTTTAAAGGCAGTTGATTGCAGATGTAACGAACATTTAAGCTAAATAACAGAATGTACCAGTGGAATAAACAAGATAAATTTATTATGTCTAAAACGTGTCTCATTTAATAACCCAATTTCGTTAATATTTAAACTTTTTAAATGTTGGCGGGAATTTGTAACATAATTTCCCGCCATTTTTTTCGATGGATAAAGAAGAATTGTTGCGTCGATAAAAAGAACAAATCTTTTTCGTTATCGATCGCACTCTTTAAAGGAAACTATTTATCGGTCAATTCTAAACAACAATTTCCTAATTTCCTCGTAAAATGTACAAGCAGAATTGCGCTTGTAGTTCGATGATTCATCAGTAAATATATTAAATACGTATTGTTTAATCAGGTATGAATATTTTCCTGTATAATCAATAATATTTACACGGTAATATATAATACTTAATAATTGTGAACACGTTAGATAATCGTTAGTAGAAATCGAATGATTTATCATGTAAATGTACAGGTCTGATCGTACGAAACAATATCGTGTATATCTACAATATCCTCTCGATTCTTCTAACCCATAATTGACCTTGAGCTTGACCTTGGATGTGTTCTCGACCTACGAAGACGAACGTGTCGAACGAGCCCTGACCTAACCTATTCTAGGCTATGTCTCCGTTCTCCGTATACAGACAAAGCCTAGGAGAGGCTAAATCAAGTTACTCCGTTTCGTAGAAATTAGTATCACACTGTCATCTTGTAAGTATTTTTTCATTGTAAATTTGATTCATCTCTTTTTCCCTCCAATTACATTAAACGCTACGTACACATAATTTAAAGACGTTCGCGTTAGATTGTTTAATGAACAGTTTTCTTTTATTATATGTATGCATATGTATACAGTTCTGGTCACTTTTTATTTCCCAACAATATTTTCAGTCATTCAGTCTTTTTTTATCTGTCACACTATCAAACGTTGACTGCACCAATATTGCAATCTTTAAAAATTGTTCTGTACGTCGTAGGTACTCGAAAGAACGTAATTTCATATTCAAAACGTGACCAAGCGATGGTCGACGTAAGAAATGAAAGGCAAGCGTGCAACGTAACCAGTCGGTGGAGCAAAAGAAAAAAGAGAGCCAGTTGTGTCGGTACACGCATTTTTTCGAGGAAGTTCTTTTTACGGCAGTGGCCCGCACGGTACAAAGAAAGCGTGTCACGCCTAAAAATACGCGAGGCACGCAGGTAGATGTGAAAAGGTCGTAGGGGCCGGGAGAAAATAAAAAAAGAAGAAAAAACAGAAAAAGAAGGCAAAGGAATTGCACAAGAGCAGTGATTTGGTATTCAAATCGCTAGGCATGTTCCCGCCTCTCTCGCGGCACAGGTCCTCCTCCCGTAGTAGTTATACGAAGGTCTCCTTTTCGTTTAAGTGTTTTCTCTTCTTGTTCTTCCTCCTTCTTCTCCTTGTGCTTCTCCTCGTCATCCTTTTCAACTACTCCTTAACACCGAATCTTTTCCATCGTGTCGCACTTTTTGCTCAATCAACTGCCATTATTTTATGTTAAATCATTATGTCTTCCTACATTATCATGCTTCATTACAATCCTTGGTTTTTTCTTCAAGTTGTACATTTAAACACAGGGAGAAACAAAATTTAATCGATCACTTAGATTATAGTCAAGCAATTTTTGTATTCGTTTGCTCGCACTAACGATGAATTACTTCACTTACAGAGAAACGCGTATGCACATAGTTCTACAGCCTTCCTCGAGAAATTTCAACGCGGCCACTGGCAGCAGAGGCGTGGAGACTTCAACGACTGCACGTGCGATATCCGAGTGGCGCGGTTACATAAACGAAACCATCGAGAGAGGCTAGTGATTTCGTATTTCCGAGTTGTTCGCTTTCTCTCTCGTAGCTACGAAACGAAGTCGTCGTTTTATCGCCCAAGAAAAGAACGAGCTCTACTCAACTCCTTGCTTCGTCACGATCGCTGAACCGGATCCTGAGCGTTCACCAAGGGAAAACCGTATCAGATCAATGTCACCGTTTACCTAGAACGAGCTGTTTACGTCCGCTCACTATTCGGTAAGCTCGTGACTATTAATGCGTCGACTCCACTTCGGCAACCGTCATATTTATCGCGCGTATTCAGTATTTATACGATCCAACAGAGTCATCGTTTTGCCATGGAATCTTCGACAAGGAGGATCGAGTCACGATACCAAATATCAGCCGCGCATGTCGTCACACCTCACTGGATGGCAATCTTCGTCACAGGAGAAGCACGCGAAACTTGAAGATAACCGCGCGACAAAGTCGTCAGGATGGCACCGAAATCACGTGTTTGCCGAAAAAAGCAAAGTGCAAGAAGCGAATAACGAAGTCGGCGATCGGTATACGTGGCACCGGATTGGCTGCCGGTGGCATACCTCGACGACACGCACGGTGTGCGCGCACATCGGCAACCTGTGCACCCACTAACCACTAACCGCCGAACCACGGGAGGCTAAGGTGTGCGCGCGCCAGGATAATATATGTATCTACGTGCGTTAACCACGTGAGAGCGGCCAGCATCTTTCCACGGGCCCCTCTGGTGGGGACTTAACCTCTGGACTGCTCTCTCTGTCTCTCCCTTCCCCTATTTTTCTGTCTTTCTCTTATGCGAACCTTGAATTCCCGGGAAATTTGCTGAAACCTTCGTATCAACGAATTTCAACGTTCGAGTTTTCATTTGGTCAAAGAGGTAGAGGATAGAAACGATTTGGATTCAATTTTTTTCCGATGATCTACTAACGGAAACGGAGGGATACAATCGTGTTTCCAAATTATAGTTTTATTGTCTTCAACTCGTCGATTTATAAACGAAGATTTTATTTTCTTAAAGAGTTGAAACCGCGGTTGATGACGCATTTATTTCAACGTAGTTAATTTCCGTCGCGCGACTGATGTTATTTTTTTTTTTATTTGCGTCATTGTACTGCCATGTACTCAGTATAATAGCACTGATGTATCGTTTGCCAAGGTAGGCGCCTGCTTTTTTATTCGCCACCCTATAGACGACGACTTCTCACTCAACATTCTCGGCAATCTCTGATCGACGAGTTTTTATGAAGGTCGTACGAACTACGTGAGCCTACCCACTTACCCAGCTGCATTGCTAATGTACGTGTTTATACTGTTTGTGGCTGTGCACGAAAACTGCATTAGCGTTACGTGTGTTCTATATAAAAATGAATTATGCATGATCACATCAGTTGCAGACAAGTATGAATTAGCGCGAAATGAAGTTAAAAGATCCTATTTGTTTAAAAGTATAAGTTGTACAAAATTCGCATCGTTGAGCATTCATGGTTCAATGAATATACTCTAATGTTTGTATTGTATTAGTATCCTTTTATCGTTCACGCATCCGTTTGCAACTTTTCTACTGGGTGTACGATTGAACACCATGCGCTATTAAAAGAATATCAAATTTTCTACGAAATGATAGGGATGAAACGAAAGTTGAGCAAAGCACGGAACCAAGGTCACCATAACAGCGATGGTATCTCGACGTCTGTGGGTGGTCTATGAGATTTTTTGAAACCGTGACAACATTCTGAGAACTCTAAACCTTAATATGCACGTTCTGCAGCCATATTCAAGGAAGAACAAACATTTTGGTGGAATGATTTATTTTTAATAACAATGAAGAAAATATTGAACGGCTTGCATAATTAATTGAATAATTATATTCGTTCCAGGGATAGCCGTTTCAAACGTTGGAGCATTCGAACAGGTTACGGTGTTTTATCTTTTTGCGTGTAGCAGACCGGCGCGGCGTGCAATCAGCGTGAGGCTTTATTTCGCAATTGGTGGTCAGTATTCCGAATTCTCATTTGCAACTTCGAAGATGAAGATGGCGGCAGACTACGATAATTTATTAACTAGTCTGGCAAGTCAAACCTGTTGGTTCCCTGCGGACGTGTTTTGCTGTTCGCGTCCGAACGCGAAGAACTGGTGTCCTTTGATATCTTTCTACAGAAAATTGTCTCTTTATCCTTCGTCCCTTAAGGATCTTTGGTTTTCACTTACTTTGATTATTATCCATCGTTCAATGCAGAGTTACTTACAAAAACTACCTCTGTAGTTATCTTCAAAACACTTAGACTAATAACATAGAAACTTGTTCAGTACACTGAATATTTGGTAATTCAACATTTCATCCTTTTTAAATAACAATTTTTAGTTCTGTGTTCATGCTTAGCAAGAAACGTGGCATTGATGAATGTTTTTGTTCTAGAGATGTTTTCGAGGTAAGATCACGATGAAGAAGACGGAAAACAAGTTGCAAAAGCTGTCGAGACGAAAATAGCTTTCCGCAAGTCGTTCGTTCTCAGGTCACGTCCCGATGCGTGTCCCTTAATGTAACAAAAGAGCGTAAGATATAATTTCCAGACGTTTATTTGGATTCCATGGATTCTTCCGTTGTGCTCTCGGCTCTTAACGGTTTGATATTGTGCCGGTACTGTGATTCGCAATGGCGAGCAGCCAGCGGGTAGGAAATTCTCCAACAGTGACGTAAAAAGGTAGCGCTCAGGGGCATTTCTTTAACGCGGCGCCACCCATACGAAGATCCCTTTTATAGCTGTACGAATCAAAACAGATTGGCTTATCTTGCTCGTCCGAGTTTATTTCCTTGCGTTTCTGCAACTTTAATTGGATGCTCGCAAAAGAAGAGGTATTATAAAGGAAAATTATCCTGATGTGAATGAAACTCGTACAAAATTTATCTGGTAATTGTAACGGAATGATTTTATTTAAGGATGTATCGACTGTAAACGAGTCATGGAAATTGATATGCTTCGATGCTCCAATTAGAACACGGTCCCTGCAGATATGTTAATCTGGCAAAAGCATCTGCATTTAAATCGTGTTTGTCTGAAAGGTTGCTACGTATGCCGGTGACCCTGACATTTACACTGATGCATTTCACGTGTGTTGTTCGTACGTTGAGCACATTAAGTGGTGCTCACATCGACATGCTCTGTCGACAGCGCCGCTTAACAAATGAGTCTGTCTCTCGTATAATATCGCTTGTCTAATTTCAATACGGTCAACAACTACGATATTTTTATATTTTTTCTCCTCGAACACACAGTAATCACCGCAATAAATACTATCGATACGAGCAGACTTATTATCAGAATGCAGTGTAATTCAGAAGCTACAACGTTCCTGCCCATATTTAATAACGAGGCGCTTTGGAACGAAGAAGAAGAACAAAAAGGAAAAAAAATGAAATGATCCCCTTGGTGTCGATGTGCTCGTGTTTGCAAATCCCCGTCGGAGTATTGACATCCTCCGGGCGCGTAACAAAAACGAGAGAGAAAACCTGTTTAACGTACAAATATTGAGCAGCTACTAGATTCTTCTTGCGCCTCGTATAACACTCGTGAAAATAACGCGTCAGGTAACGAGTATATTGGCGTGAGATAAGCGGCAAACAATTCAGTACGATGCGATGAGTACTTTGAAAAGCATTGTCTTGTCATTATTTTCTGAGTATTGAAAATATCCATTGGCATAACTGGAGAGGGACCAGTGTAGGCCTAAATGTGGTCACCTAACGCGCAGCGGTACAATACGTAGCCATACAGTATATGGTGATATAACACGTAGGCGAACTAAGGTTGGTCCTTTCGCAAAAAATTCTAGTCACGTCAATGGTATTATCTTTTCCTGATATATGTATATTCGAGTATAACGTAGGCTTGCTTTAGTCGAAACGAGATGTAGGAGGAATGTGTAAATCTAGATTCTCTTTAGGAAGTTCCTAAATGGAAGATAAACGGTAGAAGACTGCATCTCTTACACTCGTTCATAACCAAAGGAAGCCTGTATTGTACGTCGAATGTACTTGTAACTGTACTTTAGCCAAACTGCCTCACGGTTTAACTTTTGTCAATTTTTTCTTCTAAGGAAGTGGATCATCCGGCAGATCGAATCAAACGATTGGTCGTTGAAATGAAATGCAAATAGTCTGCACAGTGGACGCTGATGTAAAATATGTTTGGGAAGGACACCCTGTGCTGCTGCAATCTTCTTTCAACCGATAAGATCGAACGTCTAAAAATAAACGGTTCATACGCGCCATACGTGAACGGCTACGTACGAACGACATGGGTACCAAAAATTTACGACAGCCTACGGTACCAGGATTTTATTAAGATTGGCGCCTCGAGGAATGCAAGTTTAACGGGCCGTCGTGGCCCAACCTTCTTCTTCTTCCTTCTTCTCCTTCTCGACAAACTTCTTCCCGATTCGTTTGCTCGCACTTGCGTGTACTTACACGCTGATGCCGATCGTTTTGCATCTGAATCAAACAAAAAAAGATAACGTCACTGTTTCGATAAAGCAAAAAGTATTTCACGGTGAATTCATCTACAAAGAAAAGATCCAAAGATTATGATAAGCGAAAAAAAAACGATCGTGCGAGATAAATTTATACTTGTACTTTGCAAGATGTACTTTCGAATGTACAATGAGTTTTAGAGAAGCGATTTAATTGTTCTTGCTACGCTGGTCGCTCGATTAATCAACTGTATCGTTACTTGCAGGATTTCCCGTGGATACGTCGAGTATCGAGTAACAACGCTGAGACCTTCGGCGATCGTAGATGAAGCGTGAAGATGTATAAACTGCATTGTCGAAGGTTGTCCAGCAAGGTCGCGAGCTCCTTTATATATAGATGATTGCAGAACAAAGATGAACGAAATACAAGAATAAAGAAATTTCACCGTTTTCCGTATTCTGTCTTCTTTTAACTGTTACGACGCATATTGTTAGAAAAGGTAAACGAATTGAATATTGTATCTTGATCTTAGAATAATTTTCAAGTGCAATCCCTGGAATGATGCAAAAAATTATTCCACAGTAATCTTAAACTACCATAAAGAGAATTCGAGAATTATTCGTTTGAGAAAGAAAATTATTTTACAGAAATCCTGGATAAAGCAACTTAAAAAATTTTGTCATCAGCGGTATTCGCACCAGAGGTGTGTCTACGTGCAACAGAAGAACCCGCAGTCCTTTCCGTTACTTATGTTGAGTCAATTCGCTTGGTGAATCCTAGCGAACTCGACCACGGTACTCGCGAGCTCATAAACGTGGGCGTGAACTTTTCAATAAAGCCTGTCCCTCGCAGATGCTTGAACGCGTGTATCGGGATCAATGACACGCCCGCAGATTCTCGAGGTATCCTCTACGAAGGTACGTAGAGGCATCCTGTAGAATTCCAACCACCTTCCTCGACTTCACAGCAGGACCTACTGGTTTCTATTTATATACCGCGCGAGACCTTGTAGCTTAGAGCTCTCGCGTTTACGGACTCGGTTCCGGACCTGTTCAAAGCGCTGTCGCGACTTGAGCATTGTCACAAAACAATAGTTTGTATCAATTCGAGTAATTATATCAATTATTTTGAATTCATATTATGTATATATATATACGTATTAAGAAAAGTTATAGTTTCTTATCTAGATTTTCTTTTTAATAGTTTTTTATACACTGTAAACATAGTAGAAAGTTTAAGCGATTAGGAAAATGACTAATAGATTCTAAAAGATTTATTCAAACTTATTAACATTTTTTTTGTCAAAGATTATCATGCTAGAACAGAATACAAACCCAGTTTTGCATGGAAGTAATTAACAGTACGCTTTCGAAATCTCTAAAAATATGTTGTCGTGATTAGGCATCAAATTACAAAAGTGAATGTGAAAATATTAATTCTTTCAGTTTAAAATTTTATACAATACAGCTCCAAAACACTATAGCCATCTATGAATAGGTGTGCAAACTAATTGGGGCGCTTTTATGAAAAATCGTTTTGGATATATTATTATTATAATATTCTCTATGTACATATATCTGTATATATACACACGTATATATATGTATAATGTGTTTGTGTTTGAATTGCCAAACAAAAATGTTAAACTGTTAAACAAAAATGATCTGTTTTTGTTAACTTAGTAATGAAGCTACTCAGTAAGCTTGAAAGATTATTTATTCATTGTTACATATTTCCATGATTTTTATGCTTAAAGTGCATTCATCTATATTACAAAATATTATTCAGAAAAATAGAATTCGTAAATTTTGATTGAGGACAAATCAAATTATTTTCACAACTTGTCAACAGGTGACACGACTTGTACAATTTCAGCTATTCAAAAAAGGAATGCTTTCTGTAAATACAAAAAAAATTATACATTTTCAAAACAGTAATAAATCCATGATCCTTTTTTGTCAAATCACAATTATAAGTATTCGTTTCTGTGACAGTTAAACTGAATTTAAACTAAATGTATAATTCAACAAAAATACGAGAATTAGTCCTTAGTCGCTAGTGTTTGCCGTGTATGCGCACCTGAAACTTGTTCTGATAAAATTCGTTTGTTTTTACTAAAAATTCCAAAAATATTGTGGAAAATATGGCAGAAAGAATATCAGAAATTTTTAATGCGTTTCAGGATTATTTAAATAATGAAGAAGAATTACGTGAGGTGTGTTGTGACAATTTGTTATCAATTTATTTTTTAGTACATGCCCAAATAACGATAATACCAAGCGATTGTAATATCATTTAAAGAGAAATTTATTATAAACACTTGAAACGTTGTTTGATAATTAAATCTAGAATTTATTAATTTATTAATATACATGAAATATCGTTATGTTATGTTATTGCATTAAGATACATCATTAGTTTTAGGTTAGAATATTTTGACAAATTGTCATTCAACAATTTTTAAACTACCAAATTAAGTTATAACGTTATAATATATTTTGACGATTAAAACGAATATATTTTTAAAATATTGTTAATATTAATATTTTATTTTGCTGAAGGAAATCCGTGCCGTTGTAAAAGATCTTGACAAGAGTGCCAGAGACATTCTTATGATATTACAAAATATTCACAGTGAAAATATGGAAGAAAACATAAGTATGTGTTTTAATTGAATTTATGAAGTATTAAAATACTTATCTATTTTTATTTGCAGTAGTATCTCAATATTGTGCAAGCGCAAGAGAATTATTCAAAGATGTACGCATAAAATATTCAAAACTTGCAATAGTTGTACCAAAAGAACAATATTATAGATTTCATGATCAGTGGCGATTTGTTACACAGAAATTGTGTTTTTTAGCTTCTTTAATAATATATTTAGAAATTAAAGTATTAGTTACCAAAGAAACTGTGGCAGAAATGTTAGGAGGTACATTATTTGTCAGAACATACATTAAACTCAATATTATATTTGTATTAGTTTATACATTGAATTTACATTGTTTATATAGTTAAAGATAACAGAGAAGATGGTTTTCATTTGAACCTAGAAGATTACTTAATGGGTTTGTTGCAATTATCCGCAGAATTGGTATGTACATCTAATATTCTAATTGTACCAGCAATTATCACTACTCATTAAGCATTATATTTCAGAGTCGTTTTGCTATAAATAGCGTTACTAATGGTGATTACAATCGACCTATAGAAATAGCCAGATTTGTGAGTGAACTAAATGCAGGCTTTAGACTTTTACAATTGAAAAACGATTCCTTAAGAAAACGTTTTGATGGCTTAAAATATGCTGTTAAAAAGGTAGAAGAAGTGGTTTATGATCTTAGTATACGAGGTTTAAAACCATCTTCGAATTTGGTAACTCAAGAAACAGAGTAACTATTTTTTAAGTTTTACAAAAATAATAATATATATATGTATATATTATCACATATAATATATTACTGAAACAGTTATGTTTATATTATTTGAACTCTATAAAATATTATACTTACACATTTTTACATTAATTTCTATCAAAAGAGTTGATGGTCATCGTAATAATTAATAACTTTCTTTTAAATTTATTGTATTTTGCAAATTTCTACCTTTCACAAACTTTTGATAGTTTAGAGCAAAAAATTTTTCTACATTATGGGCACGAGATATTCCTAAAAAATATGTGATGATATAGTAACCTACATACAAATTTTAATTAATTAAGATTAAGTCATACTGATTTTAAATAGTAATATTATAAACTTACTCATGGTAATATCCACAATTTACTTCCTGATGACAGCGGTTCTTCTAGAACATCCAAACTACCTCCTGAAATTCACTGTTTGCATAAAGCTGTTATTAAATCTATTTCTTTGATAATTGTACCTCAATTAATACTGATAAAGACACTGCCATGATTTTTACAATTTTCTAATACATTTCCATGTAATAAACCGAAAATTTCTTAATTTTGCTGATGCATCAGTGTTATCTGAAACAGAAAATCAATAATCAAACAAATTAAAAGTACATTTACATTGTTAGAAATTTAAACTGAGTGGTTTTTCCACCAAAATGTAAACATTCGATGCGTAAATTCAGTGTTCGGCGTACTACAACCGTAGTAGTAATTCGCTTCGATACAGACTCATTGCGAGAATTCTTGTGACCCGAAGAAATTCAAATTTCACAAATATAAGGGAAAGTGAATATTACAAACAATAGCTAACGAACCGTCAAATACTGTTAAATTTGGAAGTTATATTCGAATACGGTAAGATAACCTAGAAACCACGGATAGAATTGAAACTTCATGCGCCATGTCGATACGCGGGAACATTATCTTACTTCAATGAGAGGATGCTGTAACTGAATGTAACGACTGTCATTTTCATCAATTTCAAACTGTCAATAAAAAATTTAACCTTTCATAGTTGACTTCGACATGTTGCATCAATTTATCTAACCTTTGATCGTAGATTTTTTTTATACACACTACTATCAGTTACATTTTTTTCGTTCGTATTACTTCGTTTATCTTTCCTTTTTCATTAACAATTCTAATTTACTTATGTTGTAATTATATTCGCTCAATTAGTTTTATTTTAACACGTAAATATGTTGTCTAACAAAATCATAATCGCAACTTTCTGTATTAATAGATCATAAATGCCTTAACGTTTTGATTATAATAATATACTTTTAATACTAAAATTGTAAAACAAACAAATAAAACTTATAACTTTAAACGAAATACATATTATAAATTTTTTTCGCGCAAATAGTTTGAAAATTTAAACTATATGCATCCTCATAAGATAGCGCATGCGCAAATCAAAGGTATTTAAAAATACAAACAAGAATATACAAATTATGGTAATAACACTATTACGTTGTAATTTGTTGATGATTATTCAGCTTTAAATTTTATTATTTTTCAAAATATAATTCATTGAATGATTGTAAATATAAATCGCAATTACTGTCTTTTCGAACCAGTACTTTCACGGATAGAGTGAAAAAATATCAACCTATAAATGTATAAAAAAATACCAAATATATTTTTTATAGCAATATTATTATTTTTCATTGCTGATACATTAAAAACGTTTACAAATTTTGATTAACTCATATAGTGTATGTATACGTTTAGTCAAAACAATTCATAAGAGGTTAGTGAAAACCCCACCAATCTGAACGCCACTTTACATGATACAGCATAAATTGCATTTTTTTTTTTAAATTATCGAATTCTATTGCAATGTTTTATTTTACTACTTTTATAATATTGCTAAATGTTTAAGAAAACCTAGAAATTAGTTTTAAAAATATATAAAACAAGAGGGTAGTGTGAACAAGGCTTGTCTAAAGTGTAACTCGAAGCGTCCAATAGACGGTCGCAGGTTGACCGGTGGCGGCAGCGAGCCGATTCCCGCGCGGCGCACGTCGCATCACGGAACTGCTCGAGCTGAACGTGTTAAATGGCTGTGCGTCGGCCATGATGGCTTTGAGCAGGGACCGTGTCACGCAAACATGTTTTCAAAGTGATATATCTCGTTTGGTGACTGAGTGACCGTGTTCCAGCGCGATGGCCGGAGAACGATGAGGCCCTGAGCGCTCTCTGTGCCGGGTATTACGGCCGCAGGGCCCCCAGCCAGGCCCAGTCAGGTTCACGTTCCCCAAGTCCGAGGCCCGAGCCGACCCGACTGGCCTCACGGTTCGACACCAGCCAACTCGGTTGTCAACACGCGAGCCAGCCGCCTCAGGATGAGCAAGCTGTCGTTCAGGGCCCGCGCCCTGGACGCTTCCAAGCCCATGCCAATTTATATGGCCGAAGAATTGCCGGATCTACCAGATTATTCGGCCATTAACCGTGCTGTGCCCCAAATGCCCAGCGGCATGGAAAAGGAGGAGGAATGTGTAAGTCGAACGTTCAGCCTTCTTCCAGCATGTTTTCGCTGTCCGCCATCTTACCCTCAAGCGCATCTTCGTAAACAACCGGCAGATGGCACTCTATTTACTATTATTATGTACAGAAATTTTGTATTTTTATTGTTAAACGTAATTGGTCGTAATGTTTATTACATTAAATTTATTCTTTAAGTATAAGTGCACTTTGTTAAGTTGATATTAATAGCTGTCAACTCTTTGTTTCATAGTAATAACAGTATTAAGATAGGTGTTCCAACGTTAAGGTTCGACATAGAATTCTTCATTTGTGAGTGCTCTAGACTTGTGTGTAGCCTCCTGTAGTGAATGAGAATGTTTATGATAGTTTTTATGAAAGAATTTGATTCATTTCTGTATTAATTGATATGTAAACATTGATTATTTAATGTTGCGTTACATACGTGTTCAGTGATAGAGTTCAAATACTGCTTATGAAAAACAGTTAATATAACATTACAAATCAATTATTACGACAGTATTCAATATTATTTTGTACCTTTGGTACATGTTTTTAATACTCTGCATTGTCTTGTCACAAATAACTATATTTATATATTAATTATTGATGGAAATTATAACAAAAAAAAAAGAATATAATAATATAGTACATTTATCTGTATTCTTTAACAAGAATATTATTAGCATGTTTTTTTATACTACTTTCTTTCATGATAAAATGTTATAATTCATATTTATCATTCATGATAAAATGTAATTCATATTACTTTATAATTATTTATTTAGGAACATCACTTGCAAAGAGCAATATGTACAGGTCTAATCATTCCTACCCCAGAAGTAACTGACTTGACAGATGTAGAAGCTTATGACAAAATCTATCCAGCTGATTATAAGCTACCTCGTCAGCTTATACATATGCAACGTAAGTTAATATTATAAAAAATTGTATTTAACATATAGTATTATGATGCGAATAAGAACTTTATTAATTTCTGCTTTTTTCCAAAGCTTTTGCAATGGAGCAAGATATTCCAGATTATGATATGGATTCAGAAGATGAAAAATGGGTTGCAGTACAGAGCCGTAAGATGGACTTAACTCCTCTTCAATTTGAAGAAATGATGGATCGTTTGGAGAAAAGTTCAGGGCAAACTGTAGTCACTCTTAATGAAGCAAAGGCTCTTCTGAAAGAGGATGACGATTTAATTATAGCTGTTTTTGATTACTGGTTGAATAAACGTCTTAAAACAGTAAGTCTTTTCATCCTACTTTTGTTTTTCTGTCTTCTTTTTTATTATATTCAAACTAGTAATGAGAACAATTAAATTATTCGGTATAGAAGTAGCATATTATATAATGAAATCTTATTAATATACATGTCCTTTCTTCGCAGCAACACCCTCTTTTATTATCGGTAAAAACAGAGCATCGGTTTGGTTCAGCTGCCAATAACCCTTATTTAGCGTTTAGACGTAGAACCGAAAAAATGCAAACGCGTAAAAATCGTAAGAATGATGAAACTAGTTATGAAAAGATGCTAAAGCTCCGTAGGGATCTTAGTAGAGCAGTTACTCTTCTTGAAATGGTTAAAAGAAGAGAAAAAACCAAACGAGAACACTTACATCTTACAATCGAAGTTTATGAGAAAAGGTTTGATAATAATTTTCGTTACTTTTACTACCTGCTTTGTATTTTATGAAAAAAGATTTTAAACTGAGTATAATTTGAAAAACTACGTAGATATCAGGCACAGGACTTCAATGGACAGATATTAGCGGAAGTATCAGCGTTGAAGACTCCGAGACCAGCTTTTGCTCCACTATTTACAAATCAATTTGGTGTTCATCAAAATTGGGCGAATAAAGTTTGTAGTAAAGCAAGTATTTTTTGATATTTTTGAATATTTATATCTGTCGAAAGAAATTACATTTCAACGATATATTTAATATTCTTTTAATTAGGACGAAGTAGTACCCAGGAAAGAAAAAAGACAATACAAGAAACGGAAACATAAAACTGACAGTAGAGGAGGTAATTTGGACGACAGTGGAGTACGTGGTGGAACAGGTAGCGGAGGTGGTCGGGGTAGTCGGCCTGGTGTTCTTGGAGGCGGGCTGGACCCGCTGATGAGCTCAGACGAAGATAGTCCACTTCCATCTCACTCGCATTCTCAGCCCTCGGTTCCCTCGGATCGCGACGACGAAGATACCGCTGATGAGGGTCAATTTGCTTTTCGACGGAATAGAAATAGCACTTATTTACCAGTGAGTGCTATTGAATTCGTCCAAATTTTTCTTTTATAAATGTGTTTTTGTACAATTTGTAAACCGACTGTTATAAAAATCTACATTAGACAGGATATTTTACTTTTACATGGGCAATTTTACTTAGTATATCGTGGGTGTCAATGCAAATCGTCACGAACTGCTATAAAAGTATGGAAATAGTCTTAAAGTTCTTTTTTTCAGGATTGTAGATATAGAGCTTTTCTCTTTGCAGCCTGTATCAGGTGGATTTGGAAATTGGCCGTGGTGTGATAAAAGCGAAGGGGGCTTGGCTGATAAGAAGTATAGGTTTGCGCTGACCAGCATTAGCAAACCAGTACCACGGTGTATTGGTTTTGCGCGACGGCGAGTTGGTCGGGGTGGCAGGTATGACGCGTGCTATTTAAATGTAAACAATCAGTTAAAAGTTTTTAATAATTTTTCTTTCCTTTGTTCGATATCACGCAATTTTAGAGTAATATTGGACCGTTGTTCAACCGATATGGATGATATGTGGTCTTCTCTAGACTTCACGATACATCAACCAAAACGAGAACCTGTGGATTCCGATACAACTACCGCGTCAACTCCAGTTAAAAAAGAATGGTATATTTAATAATTATACGTAAAAACTGTGTTCAGTGTAATTGAATTAATCGTTAACTGATTTTTATGCAATATAGGTTACATTTCCGACCAAAGACTCCACCTGTGTCAGTGTATAGTCCAAGCGAAGAAAGTAGTGATACGGACTCGGATTCAGAGCCAGCGTTATCTCGACCGAAACCGCTTCCGTATCCGTTCCCACCCGAGGCAACATCTATCTGCGTGGAAGTAGAACCTGAACGGCCAGGAGATGAACCACCTTTCACGTCGGAATTCAATATCGCGGATTATTTTTCGGTGGATGCTTTGTCGGACTTCGACCTTGCTGTAGCGAGTATCACCGGTAGTGCGTGCGTTAGTGGACTATCGGACAATAACTCTAGCGATTCGCGGACAGACGATCTGGGCAGTTCACATTTCGTTGTGACTCCTTTACCTTGCAGTCTTTTTGCACAGCCTGCGACACAACAGAGTCGGCCTCAGTGCAGTGGTAGTGGTTCTAGTGTTGTAAATACTTCTACGAGTTCTACAGTCCCATCGTCTTTCTTGTGTGCGACCAATCAACCGACAACATCAAGTACGGTATCTACGCAATGTACAAGTACTACTACCGAGACACAATTGAATCAATCTAAACAACAACACAGACAATTTCCAAACAATAGCAGTTCCGCCTCCATTCTATCTAAGTCCCTGACTAGTCCAACAAATAATAGGAATGGCGGCAACTGCGGCAGTGGTAGTGCTGGAGTCAGAGTGTTCAGTGCAAGTACCACGACCAGTGGAACAATTACAAACTTCGGTAATGGACATCAAAACGGTCCATTACCACATATAAATAACTCTAATAACCTTTCAAATAGCACTCATGTCGTGAATAATCAGTCAACGATAGTTCTGCCGCAAAAACATCCGCCGTCCAATCTGCTACCTGGCTTGATCGCACAGAGCAAATTGGCGAGTCTTGCGAGGCAACAACAACAGACGCAAAGTCAGACGCAACAAATCCCAACGTCCGGGGAAATTACGCTTAATAGTAATAGGTAAGTGTGTCATATGTCGTTATTATATTATGTACAACTAACAATATGTATTAAATTAGATATCATGTTACCTATTGAAAAAATGTTTATTGTATAGAAACGACATAATTGAAATACCTGTTAGTCTTTGATATATAGGTACATTATTTTGTTTGATATATAGCATCTTAAAAAAAAGTATTTGTTAGCAAATGTCATGTTTGATTATAGTGAAAATTTGGATATGGAGGTGGATGGAGTGGAAACTGCAGCATGCGACGGTAAACCGCAGCAGCAGCAACTTGTTCGAGCAAACAAAACAAATTCATTAGCAATGGAAGTGACATGATGCCTGCTATCGGCACCCCTGTTGCCGCCAATACGTCACTGGGGGCTTCGTTAACTACCTTGCCTATGTCTGTCTGACTTCGGAGACTGGACGAGTACTACGTGCGTGTTGAAACAAAAGAAAAAGTGGTACGGCTAGATTCGATTACAGAAATGCTCTGATCAGTTGCCTATTGTGGCGATGATGACGGAATGGTGTTGATTCCATTACAAGTACCAAGTTATCTTGATCACAAGAAGATTGTGCTTTAATTTATTTTTCTAAGTTGTTTGTTTCCTTGCTCATTGGACAACCTTAAATTGATACTAGTTTTTGGCTAATATTATTTCTCTTTTCTTGAAACAAATTTCTAAATGGATGTAATAAGTAAATATTGAAATAATAACACGGAGATTAGAAAGAAAGGGAAAAAATTAGAAGGATATAAAATTTTGTTCAGCGCAAGGGAACTTCTATACTTGACAAAATTATAATTGACTCTGACATATTGAAAATTTGGCAGAACTCCTTTGTCATTTTTTACTCATATGGAAGTAATGATACTGGAGTTTCTATAGTGAAATTGTTATCCTCATAACATAAGCTTTCTCAAACACAGCATTAATCATTTTATTACAAAAATTGTGCGCAGATACATATTTATGTTTAAATTATTCTTTTCCAAATTTCTCAGTCTATCGAACTTAATAGTATTTAATATTATAAGAAAGATAAAATTTTCAAAAATAATAATGCTGGATGTACGTTCATGATTTTAAAATTTATTTAAAAGATACATAATAAAAATAATTGCTTTCTCTGAGAGAAATATATAAGCACCTTATAAATATTTTTCTTAATTACATTTTGCTGCTTATTTTAGTACTCAGAAGAGAATACTTTGATTGTTTCAGTGATGTATATAAATTCAGTTTAATTACGATGAAACGTTTAATTTACTTCTTATTATAAAGTAATAATATGTTAAAAGTTTTTAGGCTGTGAAATAATCAAACTATCATTACTGATAATTATCGTGGAATTAGCATTAAAGTTATGCATATAATAAAAAAGGTTTTAATAATTTTATCAATCTCTGAACTATGCATTTTTGTCTTAATAGTGCACAAGTAAATCAGCCTTTACACAAACAGACACAACCCTGAAATTTAAATTGGAAATTCTAATGTTGCGTTTGGGAAGCTTGTATCATGGAAATTTATATTACAAATTGACAAGTTCATGACATTGCGGTAGGATTTATAAAATATTTGCAAGAAATGTATATAAATTTTTAAGTTTTTAAAACTTTAACAGATACAAACTATGGAAATAACAATTAATGAATTCGTTTGCCATACAAAATATGAAACAGTCAGTCTTTTTCTCTCGTACAACAGGTGGATATACCATAAAGGTGTTTCATTATTTTAGTACTTTGCAATAAGGCTTCAATTACGGTACTTCGACAAGGAACAAAAATTGCTTTATATATTTTTATTCATACCAATAGAATTCTTTATTATGATCAATGAACACAGCATATACAAGTTAGAGCAATAGCTAAATATATGTTTAAGCTTTAAATAAAGAATTTAAATTTTTACTTAGAACAGATAAATATTACATTTAAAAATGATATTACCAATAAAACAAGAGTTATTTATTCAGTTGTATGATTTATCGTACGCAAGCCGTTTATCAAATTTATTGGTACAACTATAGAAAAATGACGATTCAAATATTTTGGCACTTCCTTGCACATAGTTCATATGTTTTATTACATTATCTTGCTGGTAAATTTCGAATACTTTTAAACAAGACCAATATTTAAATATTTACTGAATCTGCGCACATTTTTTACGCGCGTCATTCTCTTCCTCTTAGTCTTTCTATATTATTGTCTCCCATTCCATATCAATATTAAGAACATAGTAATATAACATAAGAACTGAGCAAAAAATAAGCTGATAAAAAATGGACAATATTGTAATCTGGACATCAATGACATGGATAAAATAAATTTTTTCTTTAATACGAACGCATATTTCATATTTCTGTGTGGCTAATAGAAATTATGCATGTAAAACTAAATAAAAATAGTTATTCGAAATAAGTTATCAGATATATGAGTTTGGAACTGACGAAATTTAAGAGTATCTGTCACATCATATTGATAATTCTTTAAAGCAAGTTTCACTTAATTATCTGTTATTTATTTAAAATTTCTAGGCACTGATCGAGATAAATATCCTAGCCATTCGGATCGAAGATTTGTTATTTAAATTGTATTATAAGTGGTAATGGCAGAGTGTTTCAGATAGTCATTGATTTTTTGGACTCGAAGCACAGAAATTTCTTTCAAGTATGCAATAAGGAAAGCTTTTCTCGCGAGCCGTAACGCGAAATTAAGAAAGAAATAAAATTAATGGTGCAAATATTGCAAATTCTAGGAAGACTTCATGAAATCATAATAAGAAAGAAACAAACAAACAAACAAACAAACAAAAAAGATATATTGTACATATAAAAATAATTACGCTTATTGTATCTCTTACTTTTAGGTAATTAACTAAAAAATAACTGTAATTAATGTTGTTGTGGTAGGCGCACAGCGATGTGTATGAAAATTTATGAATTCGGGACGATTTTAGAGGAGGAGTAATAAAGAAATTTTATCCTGGATAGGACTTATTATTTTGTTAAGAATTTCACTCGCCTGTATATTATATAACATTTTGTGAAATTTAATTTCTGCCACATTTGTACATACTTTAGATATCTGATTATTTCTCTCGTTTTTCTCAAATTCACCATTATGCGTGAAATGTTTTCCCGCAAGAAACAAAGAAAAAGAAGTAGAAAAAAATGTATTCGCGCACTCATGATCAAGCAATTTGCTTTCTATCACCATTTTTCTTTTACATTAATTTTATAATTCTCTTCACGAAATTCAATTGTATTTACAAAAAAAATACGGATTTTCCGCTATATATGATTTTGAGAAAAACGAGCGATATGCGGAAAAAATTTCCAAAAATGTACTTGTAAAAACCATTTGTTTATTTTAGTTGGAACGCTTTAAACGAAATATAGTGGTACATGGATTTTTATATAAAATTTATTAATGTTAAAAATATTGACCCAATAGCCACTTTACAAATAAAACGTCGAAAATCTTGAAAGTTTGATCGCTCCAACCAAAGACTGAGTTCGCTTTACATTTTCTGATTTGGCAAACACGAAATTCTACTGACAAAGAGGCCGATATCATATATTTTTTCATTGGTTTACTATGAGCGAACTAACGGTAGTTAGAGTATTACCTAACAATATTCGCAGAACGTTTGATTATTTAAAGAGATTTTTAGTAATTTATGTAGTTAGTCGATGAGATTACATAAAAAAGAATATAAAAAAATTCGGTCGAATTCGTATTGTGAGGACTTCGTGTTTACCTAATTCGTTGCATTCGTGGAAAACAATACTGTATCATGTAAGTAGGAGTAAGCCGAATCAATGCAACTATTTAGAGCGATCGAACAAGACCTATTAATCGTTTCGTGTAAAAAAAATTATTGAGAGAAGAATGAGCTTACAGATATGATGTTTAACGTGAAGCTCTTAAAAAGTTCTGAGTGTTAAAAACTTTTACGATAATATCGACAGGTGTCGAAATGCGGTGTATCTATTATACGTGTATTTTATTCTGTGAATACAGTAGGACTTCTATGTCGCTGTGCGACAGGAAGATTTAATTGGAAAAACGCTCCAACCAAAGCTCTGATTCGAACGAAAGTTTGACGAGAGTATAGAGAATTTTTCTCAAGATTGTACAGTCGGAGAACGTAAGGGGCAGATATCAAATTCTATGTACGTAGAATATTTGATCTAGACTCCCTTTAATTTGTTCTTCGATACATACATCATCTACTCTCTCGTCCCCTGATAACACCTTTCGCTAAATGCATGTATCAAATTTAATTTGGTCTAAATAAAATATTACCAGATATAAATCGAAGCGTGAATTATATTTATTGTTTATAAACCGTCAAAGTTTGATAAATAAATTACATTCCTAAATTTTTTGCTTTTTCGACTTATGCTTATAATTTTTTGCTATATCCCTGTTACATATTTTATAGTAATAAAACTGAAATTCTTTCATCAGTAAAATGATATTTTGCAATATAACTGAAGATGCTCGCTTACATTTATTTCCCTTGCTACGTAATTAGAAAAGTAGAGATGTTATCAGGTAGATGAGTTATTTTCTATAAATTACATATAAAGATTTAAACTCAACTATTGTTTAGTATTAATATCTATAATCAATGTGATTAACATTTGAATCTATTAGATAACATAACTAATTGAATGTATATATGTCAATCTATGGGTTGCAATTTATATATCAAATGTACTCTGATTATGTAATTTTAAATTGGCAGATTATAAACAATCTGATTATTGTACACATACGTTATTAACGTATGGCAAAAAAATTCTTTATCAATTGTACAGAATATGAACAATATGCATTTCTATGTAATTTATGTTAACACATCGAAGTTTTACTTTGTTTGATTACTCTATTTATGCTATATTGTATACTTTGTACGCTATGTAGCAACAAAGTATTTATTCTAATCAAGATATAAAAATATTTTGTTTTACAAATACAGCCTATTTTAACGTGATAACATATGATTGCAGAACAATTTAGATGAAAAATTTAAAGCAGATTTTTCTGCTGAAAATAAATTTTGTTTGCATCGCGTAAAAATAAATTTTTATCCTTCCTAATAAAATCAAACAAATTATCTATTAACATTTTATGTATTTTTTTTTTTTTACTTAAATACTTTTAACAAAGTATTCAAATAAATTATGTTTTCCCTTTTGGAATTTTAACTACTACTTCACAATGAAGATTTAGATTATGATTACATATATTTAATGTTTCTGTTATATATTTATTTCTTGTAAATGCGATGCATTCGAAAGTGCTAAATTTTATGATTTTGAAAATAATATTTTCTTACTTTAAAAGCAGGAATATATTATTATATTTTTTAAATGTTTTGAACACGTTATTTTTCTTATTTCAATTTCCGTATTCATTTTGTTATATTTATAAATACATTTTTTTATTTGTGTTTTAGGTTACTTTTCTTGATGTCACTATAATCGACTGACAGGAGCATCTATCTATAGGCGATAAAAATTTAAGCATTATTTTAAAATATTATTTTGTAGCTTTAATAATTATTTGTTTAAAAAACATTATTATAAACGAAGCTTTAAATGCAATGCATTGTCAGCATTAGTCGCCATTTTTTTCAAACTTGTATAGCAACATCTAAAATTTTACTTTACTGAACTGTAAATATACAAATCCAAAAAAATATAATCGTATATTATTTTCACTATAATACGTAATAAAAAACTAAATGTATAATATAAATTATGCAAACTCTACATTATTTATGCATGTGTATAAATCATATAGTTAAATGTGCTATGAATGTTATTTGTATTTAATTTATTTGAATGAGGAGGTTAATCGATTTTGTTTTGTTTGTGAAATGTTATATTTTGATATAAAGTGATATTCCGGTAAAAAAAAATGTCGCAATCAACATTAGACAAATTTTTTAATACTAAGAAACGAATATCGACTGAATATCCAAAAACTGTAAGTTAATATTTTATTACTTTAATCTTTTTATAAAATTTTAATAAGTTATATAACATACTGTATGCACTTAAACTACTTTTATTGTGTTTTCAGACAAAAAAGCGCAAAAAATCGAGCATGCATACCAAAGATTCTTTATATTTTAGTCAAGCATCACAAAATTGTGAAAAACCCTTAAAAAACGAATTAAAAAGAAGTAATTCTTTATTCCCTATCAAATCAAAATCTAACAATTACGTACCAAAAGTTCCATCAGGAAAATTGATAAAAACATCTTCGTTTAATGACATAATTAATAATACTATAAAAAATGAAGCAATAAATAATATGAATTTGTTCAAAACAGGCGCAATATCATATAATAATTTCAATTTAGAGAAAATATATGGAGATGGTAAATTTAATTTTCAATATACCAATGTATATAAAAAATCTACATTAAAGTATGAATTAGATAATACAATGTTACCTGTGGATATACATTCTAAAATTTTGTTTGCCACTATTTTTACTGTTTTCTGTAATCCAATAAATGTTGGATACTTTAATGAAGATGAATTGGATTTTATATATTCAATATTATCACTGCCACATAATGCACAGTTATTGTTATCACGCATGATAAAAAGAAAAAAGTCATGGTTTAGAAAAAGTCAAATCAGTTATCCAGAAATAACTTCGGATTTAAAACATATTTTTGAAATCCTTGCTGCACGTTCAATTTGTACTTTCGAACTAAAAAACACAAATTTACCAATAATACTGGAACTGTTACAAACTGAAGAGATTCGAAAAATTTGTCGGATACTGAAACAAAAATCTTGTGGAAATAAGAAGAACAATATAAGTACATTATTAACATTTTCTGAAAGAAAAGCATTGTTTCCTGGTATAAAAAGTCCTTGTGATGTTTTATTCAGTTTAGTCATTGATACACTTGATTATTGTGTAAGTTTGACTGAAAAAACATGGGTCATTATAGACAAGATATTAACATTAATTATTCCGAATAGTGACCCAAAAATGAGTAGAGCAGATATATTTTTTACATTATGGGATATTTACTTAGGAAAAGCTATGTTTCCTAGTATTCCTGAAAATCGTTTTCCAATATTTTCTTGCAACTTACATTTAATGAGGTAAGTTAATTTTATGTTTTATGTGGGTTAAAAGGATGAATATGTTTTGTTTATCTAATTAATATATACTTATAGTTATATAGAGGCTAAAACAACTTTATCTACAACATTACAATTAATTGAAAGAAAGAAATGGACAGAGGTAAAAGATTGTGGAAAATTAGCCATGGAAACATTACAAAAATTATTAAAGACAGAATCAGTGAGGTAATTCAAAATTTAACACGTTATCAAGTTAGAATGTACATAGATTTAACTACACAATTTTCAGATTGAAGAATTCTTTACTTCCAGTGCATGTAAGACGATACTTACCCGTATATGTATGGTTCAAAATACTTTCTCTATGTATAGATGCATTTAAAAAGGATAAAGATAAGACACAAGTTGTAAAAGTCTTACGTTTCTTACTAGAACAAGATTGTTGTATGCATTCAAAAAAAGGGGAATGGTATTGTGAATTAGCACTCACTGAAATGCATCACAATAAAAATATAGAAGCTAGCGCATTAATAATAATCGAAGCTTTAAGTAAATCAGACTTAACACGAGTAGATATAGTACAGCTTATAGAAAGAGCAAAAAGAATAGCAAAGAAAAAAACTGGGTTAGCACCCACGATAAAGTTTGATATTATTAAAACGTTAGATGAACATAGTCATCAAATGCCAGAACACGAGAATAAAACTAATGTTATAAGCGCTGCATTAATGCCAGAGTAAGTTTTGCAATACACATTTATCTTCTTCTTAAACTAAACACTTAATCATTGCAGAAATACTAAAGCAAACAAAACTGTTTGGTGCATACAAAGTAATTTTAACAGTCAAAATTATGGATCAGTTGAAACTGTAGCATTATATCATTATTACCGTGAAGGTTTTTCTAACGGATTGCATTGCGAGGGTGCATTACCAATTATTCTTTTTTATACTTTATTTTGGGAAGAACTATATGGTGTACCTATTCCTGGCGCATTTGTTACAGATTATCAATATGCGCCAGATGATTTATTTACAGGAAATTTTTATGAGAATAGAAAAGAAAAAATACAGTTGAAACTTGACATTATTAATAATTTAGATTCTCTGTCTTTAAGTACGTTAATGGAGCAAAAATTTCAAAATTGTAAACAATTCCAGTCAATAATGCCAACAAATTTGCTTAAAGATAATCAATTAAAAGTATGTATTGCATTGATACTATGTTACTTTTTAATATTATACAAAGCAACGTAATACAAAATTTTAGGAAATAGTGCAGTGTTTGGGAGTTCAAGGTGTTATAGGAATCTGTAGGCGTCTTATTGAAAATTTTAAACTCTGGAAAGCTGGATTTCCAGATTTAATTATATGGAATTTTCAATCTAAACAAGTGAGTGATTATTTATTGACATTGAAAAAATATTATTTAAAATTATTATCATCTATGTATTTTATAAACGTAATTTATTTACATTACTTTACAAAATATGTTTCATTAATTATGAAATATCTACCATTTCCTATAGCATAAACTTGTAGAAGTAAAGGGTCCCAAAGATTCTCTTTCAATTAAACAACGATTATGGCTGGAATACTTAAATCAGCTTGGGCTCAGTACAGAAGTATGTTTAGTAAAAGGTAAACATAATCTAATTTTGAATTTTCTTCGTATTATAGATTTAAGGTTCTAAAGCTTCTGTTACAGTTGTAGTACAAGGACCTTGAAAGTGATACCTTTAAAAAATATACATAAAGTTATTTTGTTTCAGCTAAATGTAAAAAATAAAGCACTTTGATCAGTATGAGCAATTCTACACACAATTTATATGCATTATAAAACAAAATAATATATAAAAATGTAATGCTTAAGTACTTTTAAAAGTGATCAAATTTTATATTTTTTATATGAACTGTAATACTATTTCATGTAAAAAATGTTTAGAAGATTTGGAAATTTAACTTACTGAAAGTGTCTTGAAGCTGGAGTCATTTCTAAATTAAACTCGGCAACAGGAATGCCGCGAGTTGCTACTTCTGGTGCAAACATTGCCGCAGGATATACGATGGATGATGTACCAACAACCAAACAAATGTCGCACGTCTTAACCGCATTAACTAAGATTTTATATTGATATGAAAGATATTTTTATTTTATTGAACATATTATGTATATTTTATATGAACAAATAATTTTAAATTTTATTTTTTGTTGTAATTTTATATTAGTACACAATATATTATAAGAACACTTACTGTGCATTATATATATTTACTTAAGTACAAAAGTACTTACAAGCCTGTTTAAGTACATTTTCATCTAAATTTTCACCAAACCATACAATATGTGGTCTTAACAAACCATTACAATTTTCTTTTTGACATCTTGGTAATTTTTCTTTTGGAATATCAGAAGTCATAATATTTGGATCTGGAGATCTATATACATATAGTTCTAATGTTATTCGTAAGATAATTTATTTAGAACTTTTCAAAATTATACTTTACCCTTTTCCTTCTAATGCAGGACATATTGGAATATTTTTATTTACAGAAACTTCATGACAAACTGTACAACGGGTTTTATAAAGTGAACCATGAAGCTCTATTACATCTTTTGCTCCAGCTCTTTGATGAAGTTCATCAATATTTTGTGTTATTATAGTAACATTTTTACCATTCTTTAAACTACTGTCTTGGAAAGCTGCTATTGCTTCATGAGCCTAAAATTACAGTACAAGTTATTTACAAATATATTGATTAAAAAATAATCAAAATAATCATCCAAATACCTTGTTAGGTTTGGCTTGACTGGCTACTGTTCTACGATATTCGTAAAACTCCCAAACTAAAGAAGGATTTGCAGCAAAGGCTTCTGGGGTTGCAAGATTTTGAGCTTGATATTTTCTCCAAAATCCACCAGCACCCCGGAATGTAGGAATACCAGATTCTGCAGAAACTCCGCTACCAGTTAATATTAATACATTTTTTGCATTTGCTAATATTTCTCGGAATGACTTCATGACATTCATATCTTACAGATCTTTCTGTTTTCAAGGTTATGTTTTAAGCAATAAGACGTCAGCTGATTTGTATATATTTATATTATTATATACTTATATTTATGTACATACTTAGTATGTAACAGCATTATGTTAATTTTCGGAAGCTTTATAAATTATTAAATGTTGAAAATATATAAAATAAATATTATAATTGTATGTTTTTATATAACATACTTTTATAATAAATAAGGAATTAAAATTTCTGTAATAGCATACATTGCATATACACTACCGATCATATTAAGGGTTAAGTGATAGTTAATAAAATGTTTTTTAGAAATTTCTTCAAACGAAAATCACAAGTACGTTCATTTTTAAACAATAAATTTTCAGATAATTTCGTTTATTTGATTAATATTATTTTTCTCTAGGCAACTGCGCGTAAAGTTGTTAACAATTCTTTTGGAAACTATGAAGTTATTGAACCATGGGAAATAACTGAAATTAGAAAGGTACCACCTTATATTCCTAAACCTTCATACAGTCAGTCATCTATACCCCGAAAAGGACCCAAAAATCCAGAAATTAAGGACAAAAATCAAATACAGAGTATGCGATATAGTTGTAATTTTGCTAAACAAGTGTTAATGTACGTCAAAAAATACATAAAGGTACACAATAAGTATTACATATAAAATTAAGTTAAGACCTTGACTGAATTAACAGATCTCATTTTAGCCTGGTATAACTACCGATGAATTAGATGCAATAGCCCATGAAATGATAATAAGCAATGGAGCTTATCCTAGTCCACTTAACTATCAAGGATTTCCTAAATCAATATGTACTAGTATTAATAATGTTGCATGTCATGGTATTCCAGATAAACGACCATTACAAAAGGGAGATATACTTAATGTTGACATAACAGTAAGTAGAAACATCCATATAAGTAAATATAATGAAATTATTTATAGTATATAATAATACTTTATGTTATGTAGAAAATTAGAAACAATATATTTTTTGCTTTTGCTTAGGTATATTTACATGGATATCATGGAGATTGTTCAAAAACATTTGAAGTAGCAGAATGTGACACAGAAGCTAAGCAATTAATAAATATAACAGAATTATGCTTGAAAAAAGCTATTGATATTTGTAAACCAAATGAAAATTTATCTAGTATAGGTAATTACCAAAATAATAGAGGTGTAAAAGAAGCTGCTCATAATTTTTACCAATTTACAGGAAATGTTATTGAAGAAACAGCAAACAAATTTGGATATTCTGTAGTTCCAGCATTTGCTGGACACGGTATTGGAACTTATTTTCATGGACCACCAGATATTTTGCATTTTGGTGGGTTGATATATTAATATAAACATCTATTACTATAATCACAAAGGATTATAATATTGTATTATTTTTTAATACTACTAGCAAATAATTTTGATGGAAAAATGTTGCCGGGGATGACATTTACCATTGAACCAGTTTTAAGTCAAGGCAGTAAAGATGTTGAAATTTTAGAAGATGGTTGGACAGCTGTTACAATAGATAATTCACGAACTGCTCAATGTGAACATACTATTTTAATTACAGACACTGATTGTGAAGTATTAACTTGTTAATCTCATTATACATTTTTTCTTGTACAAAATTTATAATTAATTACAAGAGGTTAAATAATAGCAACATTTTCGTTTATATTGTAAATATTTTTATTAAGAAAAAAATTGATTATATTAGTCTTTACATAATAGCAGGATCCCAGTAACTATCTAGAGTTAATGGTCCTTGTATTTCAACACCACCATCTTTTGTAATTATACCAAGTTGATACTAAAATTAAATAGATTAAATTCGTTTACACTTCTTAGCACACGAATTCTATAAAAGTATTAATGTAAACTTACTTTTGGGAAAGATCGAGCATCTCTGTAAAAAAGTACTTGCATCACTTTGTATAGGAGCTCAATTGCTTCTTCTTTACTCATGTCTTTATTTTCTTCATATGCCTTTCTGAGAATAGGTGTTGCCATATATGCTCCATACCCAGTTGCAATTACTGGATCACTGTAAGCTGTACCAAGTTTATCCACAGTACCTAAAAATCTATATAAACATTCAAATAAATATTATATGTATGTAGTGAAGTATATACTGTTTCAAAAGAAACAAAATACTCACAACTTGTCTCCTTCAATACCACCAATAACAAAATTATTCCAAAAGGGATCAAAATGTGACCTTCTATTATACATTACTCGAGTTAACCAGCAATGTAGAGCTTTGGGTTTTAAAGATAAACCATCATCCAAACATTGTTCTTCGAGTCTAAACAATGTATAAAGTACAATATGAATCAAAGGATATAAAATAGCCACAAAATAGAAACTGGAACATACATTTTTCTTTCTATACTTCTTTTAAGATATTGATAATCAGCATAATCTCCTCCAGCACCAAGAATAATATTATCATTTACTTTCATCACACGTTCTAAATTTCTAAATCGAGCTAATGATCCATATGATCCAAGAACATCTGCTGCTATAAGAATACCATCTTTAAATTGAATTCCGACTACAGATGTACCAGTTGTCATCGGAGCTCTATGAAACAAACACTAATGGTTACTAACTACAGATTATTTAAAATTAAGGTTACTTTAAATGATTGGACGCATAAGTACAGTTCAACAAATTTTTTAATTTGTTGTAAAAATACTTTATTACAAGTTTGGAATAGTTTTAAATGAACATGACATGCAATTTTCAGTAAAAGGTTATATGAGAAAAATGAATATTTTAAAACAATTTACTGTGATCTTTGAAATCCTCCATTATTGGACGAAGTAGAACCTCCAGGAAAGTTATAAAATGCACCAGGTGCTGGTCCATTTTGCCAAAATGGTGCAGGAGTATTCCAATCAACTTTACTGAATGCCATGATTTCTACAAGTTTTAAACACAACTTTGAAACAGTTTAAAATATCATTCAAGTGAAGTTCGAGAATTTAACAAGTTTGTACTTCAAAAAGTGTCTCTAGTTTGTACGTTTTCATTTTATTTTGGTACAGTGCAAATCTGGTTTCCCTAGGGAAAATGGCGGTCAAAAGTAAAAGTCCTCACATCCGCCAACAAGCAGGAACAAAATATACATTAGTATTCGTCTACAGTCCCTTACACTATTTCTGTCCACTATATAAGTGTGCATATGACCGATAGAATAAAATGTGAATAATGGAGGGGCAACTATAGTTGTGGAACATTATGAGTTGAGTCAAGTTTTGCGAGTAGCTTCCATTTTCTCACCTACAGCTCCTTACCTCAAATACTGATTCGAGTGCAGATATGTATGTGTGCCTTTATGGTTATTGGATAGGTTGAAATATTATCTTTTATACAATGCCACTTATTATTATAACTGGAATTCCGTGCAGTGGAAAAACAACACGTTCTATCGAGTTGAAGGAATATTTTGAAAATAAAATAGGAAAAAAAGTAGAAATTATTCATGAGCTTGATTTTGTGTCTAAAGCAGGTTTTGACAGAAATACATTTTATGCTGGTGAGTTACTATCTTATTCATGTTTTTGTGCAGTAAACTCTCAATTTTAATAACAGTTTAAATATTATTTATTACAGATTCTAAAAAAGAAAAAGGTGTTAGAAGTGATATAAAGTCAGCAGTACAACGAATGCTAAATGTAACTGACGTATTAATAATCGACGGTAGCAATTATATTAAAGGTTATCGTTATGAGATTTATTGTATGACAAAGTCGTATAAAACTCCTCAGTGTACGATATACTGTGATATACCTGTTGAACATGCTTGGTTGTGGAATGAAAAACGACCAGAGTGTGAACAATATAGTAGAGAAATTTTTGATGCATTAGTAATGAGGTAATTGAGAATAAACAGTACACTTTTCTGTTACTACATAATAAAAGAGTTTAATAACATAATACATAGATATGAAGCTCCAGATAGTAAAAATCGATGGGATATACCATTGTATGCTTTGTCACCAGAAGATTTATTGAATTTTGATGAAATTTATAAATCACTATACGAAGCAAAGGCACCAAAACCAAATCTAAGCACTCAATGTGTTAGTATTTACAAAAAATGCATAATTAAAATTTAAATTTATTAACCTTTTTGTATTTTATAAAAGTATACTTCTTGTTTTAGCCACCCTTGTCATCTACAAATTATTTATATGATTTGGATACAGTAACTCAAGAAGTTGTTAATGTAAGTTAGTTTAGAATTTTACCATAATAAGATTTAAAATGTTACAAAAAAACAGAAATTTGAAAACTCATAGAATTGTAATGAATTATAAATCTATATATTTATTTTGAAGGAAATACTGTCTGCCAAACAATTGGGTATTGAAAGTGATTTCAAAATTCCAAAGTATAATTTAATAATTCAAAATCCATGTACTGTGGCACAGCTTATGAGGTTACGAAGACAATTTTTAACTTACAGCAAAATGCAACAAATTGAAATTAATCAAATTGCAACATTATTTGTACAATATCTTAATAAAAGTTTGTAAACAAAAAAGTTATTGTCATACTGCATCTTTTGCTACTTTTGAATAGTAAGTATTTAAAAAAATAATATATCTTTCTAAAAGGCAATAAATATGTTAACAATATTTTTCATTACATATTTTTTAATAAAAAATTAAATTAATTACATTATCAGGTCTAACTTGTAATAATTTTGGTCTGCATGTATTTCACATTGCAAAGTAAATTTTTATTTTATGATATTGATAAATGCATTATCACAATAATATAACATTAGTTACTTTTTTTTCAAAAAGAGAATGAAATTTATGCAATTTTAGTTTTTATGAACATATTATTAAAACAAAGTACAAAAAATAATGAATATGAAAATGAATCATCTTTGTGATATTAATATTTAGATAGTTTAGACAAAATTGGATAAGGCAACACTGGTTTCTATAAAAATTTAAAGTCAATATGCATTTCATATTAAAAGAATCTGTTCAAAAAGTGGAAGAGAACATTCCAAATGAGGGATATTGTATATTATATACATGCAACCAAATTTAGTTTCTTTTATTTCGTATTATAATGATATTTGGTAAATAATTCAAACAATAAACGTTAATAATAATCTAACTCACAAATGAACTCAAAGGAAAATTGCAAAACTGTTATTGGCATTATTCTAAATTAATTTGAATCAAACTGTGTCGATTTTTAACAAAAATAACCATGTCACTTTATTATCCAATTTCTTAACAATAAATTTATCATACGTAGCTATTACTTACATTGAAATAAAATTTATGATAAAAAAATATCACTTTAATTATTAACTAGATTTAAAGATTTTTGTTTTCTTTCTAGATTCAAATTATCTAATATTGACTTGTGTTCATAAAGTATAACAGCTTTGCTTTTGTAATAATTAAACTATTACATAATGCATTTACAGTTATATCAATCTTTCATACAAATAAAATACATCAGGTTGTCAATAGTTAATTTTCTTGTTCTTGTATACCGTTACTTTCGGACCCATTTCTATGACTCGTATCATTATCTATGCGTCTCTTAAAATTCTTGGGTTTTCGACAGACGAAATATACGCTATTATATTCACACTGCAGCATACTGTTAACATTCTGAGCATAACGTGTTTTTACGCGAGTTTCTTCTTTCTAAACATACAGTAAATAACAGATTCCCTTAAAATTACGTTAATTCGATACTATTTAAAATTCTCTAATCTAATTTACCTCTAATTCAAATCCAAAACCTTGAATCACATCACGAACAACATCATAACTTGGTTCTATTGAATCCTCCATTGGCATATCACTAAAATGATATAATAATGGCCCAAGATTAATCCATATACCTCCTGGTTTTAAAATTTTATAGATAGTTTCAATAAATTGTACAACATTATTTGCGCAATCTATAAAAAAACACGTAGCAACACAGTCCCAATGATTATCTTCTGTATAAACCTGCAATGTACAAACTTTAAGTATATTCATAATTTGTTGCTATACAATGAATTTACCTCTAGAAAATCTCCAGCTGCCATAGAGAACTGTGCATTTTCTGGAAGATCGCTAGGATTTACATCAGGAAAGAATACAGCTTGAGTCTGATGTTCTGGTTTTAAATTATTCATATATTGATGTACCCATGGATGTACTTGATATGAATTTATTCCCCTACACCTTTAAAATATAATTTATTAACTAATATATATAGTACCTTATCTCGAAGAATTTGTTAAATTGTTTCTTACTTATTTAATACAAAATGTGAAGCAAACAACATAAATAGGGAAAATTCATTTCCTTGGCATGTGTATCCACGTCTTGCAATTTCATATGCCAATCTTCCCAAACCTGCACCAGGTACTAGAATTTGCACGTCTGATGGGGTACTGGAAATTTACCTATCATTTCATACTTTTCTGAACTATGTGTTACTACAATGCAATAACTATTCTAGATATCTATAATAGTATTCATAAAAAAAACTGTACTTGATATATTTATACAGTTTATAAGAGTCATACCAATAATCTAATGGAAACTGATTCATGATTTCATCTATAATAGGCTGATAACACGCCGAACGTTCTTCTGTACCTTCCACGCTCCAATCTCGAACTAGTTGTTTAATTGTAGCTTGAACCTTTTCCTGATCAGCCATTACTGGACGAGGATTTAATGTCTGCAATCAGACCTACCTATATTTTGTACAATAGAATACTTTTATAAAAAAAGAAGCTTGTTAAGACAATGAGAAAAAGAACCAAGCTTGAAAAAGAAAGTAAATTAGACAATTTTTTCTTGAGAACATAATATTAAAATGTATGGAAATTGTTTGTTTACATGATGTTAGTAGCTAAATCTTTCTAAGCAAATGAGAAAGGACTATATGTATGTGATACTACAATTTTGGTTTTGATTAATACGAAACACATTATTGACTATTTGATAATTCAAACAAAAATACTTTGTTTGTATTTAAGGGTTGGTTTACATTAAACAAACAAATGCTTATACTTCTCTGATTATAAAAAAATTTAAGAGCTAAAGAAAAGCAAGGATTGTTGAATTTTGTTGCAGCAATGGGAAAAATGAACTTTTGTTTGTTTAGTGTAAATATACCATAACAGGATTAATGAAATGACCCAATCATAATGTTATGAACATATAATAATGTACAACAGGGTATACATGCCACACACCAGGTGAACTTTTCTTACACTTTCAGTCTGTGCACTGGATGGGCTAACATTTTCAAAAATATGTGCTACATCCTTTATGATAAGTTTAATTATTTCATCATTATTTTCAATACATCGTTTGACTTCTTGTAAATGTTCTCTATATTTAGAAAGAAGCTTCTGATGTTTTGTTGGAAGCGATGATAAATAAGATTCTGTCTTTTTAACCCTTAACAGCGAATGATTTCTGCAAAAAGAGAATGTCAAAATAAAAAGTGTTTATTATATTGTTACATTCATAAACTATGTTCCTTATATTATGACATTATGTAGTTACCAATTTAAAACTAATTGTAGTTTAAATTGATCAACAATTCACAAATCAGCACAGTTACATGATTCTATATTTCATGAATTCTAAATGTGTCTTGCTAAACATACATATATAGGTCATTGTGCTTTTGGCTGAACAACTGTATTCTAATGATACAATTTAAAACACAATTTCTATAATCATCAGCCGATCATGAAATGCTAGAAAGAAAATGTCATAGCATCGTATCGTATCATTGAAGGTTAAGTAATGTTGAAGAGTTTTTAATAAAAGTAGAAAAGTTAAACTGAACGATCCGTTACTTATTGCGGCTATCATACACAAAGAACAAAGTAAAAGAATAAAAGTCATAAAGATAAAGGCGAAACACCACCTCAAAGATTACAGTCTTATTAAATGGTTTTCCGCGAAACACTTACTTGTAATATTTGAAAGCTGACACGATACGTTGAAAATGTTTTCTTTCTTCCTCATCCTCATAAGTGTCGTGCATTTTTTTTGGATAAGGATTTGTCATTGTTTCCATTATTATATTTGAACGTGGACTTTAATATTTTAATGAATTTTTTAACACGACTTTCAGCGGCGGCTTTCTTGGTGCACGCGTTACGACGCGTTCACATTATCACAAATAAATCGCTCTTTAAGGCTGAATTGTCTGCAACTCATCTTTTATGTGTACGTATATACATATTATTTTATATATACAGCATATAAAGTATATATGAATTCTACATGCATAAATATATATATTTTATATTGTATCTATACATATATGAGTATAAAAAGGTAAAAAGATTTTAGATAATTTATTGTTTTAAAGGATAAAAAGAAAAATAAACATGCATTAACTCCATTATAAAAATTTGAGGCGTATTTTATATATGTATAATTTTATATATTATATATACTTCAGTAATGTTTTATATTGGTTGTTACAATTATATTAAACTAATGACGTAATTTCTCTGAAAATGTCAAGGTAACTATAGCGATGTTCTTAAAAAATGTATGATTATTATAAAATTTTATATAAAAAGCATTAAAATTTGCAACTTATATAAAGTTATAAATTAACAAAAATTGTATGAACTCTTAATAAGGATTATATCAAAATTTTGTGATAAATCAATGAAATTTAATTGTCACTTGATGTAAGGATTATAGTTTAGGATTGTAGTAACGCAATAAATTTAAGTAAAATTCGTTCTGTACAGTTGGAAACGGTGCCAAGGCGCAACTCGCGTATCCGCAGAGTTTCTATAGCTGGTGCGATTGCAGGTAGGACATGGTTGTCCTCGCCATTTTTAAAAGGAGTTCAGTCGCTAATCAACCGCGGTGAGGTACACTTAAGTACGCGCGGTGGTTGTCACATCGCTGTTGCGACTTTTTTTGTGCGTCGAAGTCTCGACATACGAGGCAATTCACGATGACGACAGTGTAAAAGAGATTATACTCTTCGTTAAGTGTCCAATAAAAGTGTTATTAGAAGTGTTTTGAAGTAGACATCGACGCAAGAAACATGTCCAGTGCACCGCAAATGTCCAGTGGGCTTAGTAAGCTCAAAAAGAAACATTTCCGAGTCAAACATCAGAAGGTTAAGCTGTTTCGTGCGAACGAACCTCTTCTCAGTGTTTTTATGTGGGGTGTCAATCACACGGTGAGTATTAACGTATTTACGTGACAGCGTCGTACGTCATCGAAATGCCATCTTCTTCTTTCATTCGCTAAAAACTGAATATGATTTTGTAATTTATAGAAAAGTAGCGTTAATTCATTAAATTTTGTTCATGTACTTACTTTACCACTATCGTGTATTTTTTATAATTATTTTATATATATATATATATACATATATGTACATATGCATTTATGTATACATACATGTATGTGCATGTGCGTGTATTGTATATATATAAATACATGTAATAAAAATGTAATTATTTACTTTAACTGAAAAATAATGTCTATTCAAAAAGTATCTAATTAAGAACTTAAATTAGTTTTATTAGTATTATAAGATTATTTTAAAGGGATTATACAAATTTAGTTAATGAAAATGGAGTATAAAAATGTAAAAAGTAATTGATAAATAATAGATTCGTTTTTCATTTCATGAATATTTAATTTTGTATACTATTTATATATTAGAAAATGAATACAAAGAAATGTATGTAAGCTCTTTAACATTTATTTATGGATGGTATCTAGATACTCAAATATTTATTTGATTTCATTACATATAAGATTATATGATAAATATTAGGTACATATATATATATGTAAAATGCATATAAATATTTACAAATTTTATATTTTTCATTTATAATTTGAGAGAACTTAATTTTAAGTGAATTGTGTACTTTACATTGTAGTTTGTTCGAGTTTCTAAAGTTGATCATTTTTTCTTATTTCTATTTCTTTTTGTCCATTTACAATTAAAAAATGATTTAAGATCTTATTTCTGTACATCGCATTATAGATAAATGAGCTTAGTCACGTTAATATACCAGTAATGCTCCTGCCAGACGATTTCAGAGCTTACAGCAAGTTAAAAGTGGATAATCATCTCTTTAACAAGTGAGTTAAATTTTAATATAAATTAATATATATTTGGTCTAAGGTTACTTTAAAGAATAATGGAAATGAAGAAGATAAGATATATTTTAATACAATAAATGTTAGTTTAAATTTTGTGAATAATTTTTTATCCAATATAGGATAAAAATCATTAATATAAATTTAAAGCAAATAACTGAGGTAATCTATTCTAATTATATCACTAAATACTGAATTAGTAGGTTGGTCACTGCTTGTAATAATAGAATCAATGAAGGTCTTCATGGTCTAAGATTATAGTTAATGATAAAGATATGCATAATCTTATTAAATAATTAAAAACATGAGAACTTCAATTCCATTATATATTTGAAATTTTCAGACTTCAAATAAATAATTACGAACATTTATGCATGAAATATTTTGTTTTAGAGAAAATATGCCATCTCATTTTAAGATCAAAGAGTATTGTCCATTAGTATTCAGAAATTTACGAGAAAGATTTGGAATAGATGATTTTGACTACAAGGAATCAATGACAAGGTAAAAAAAAATGTATTTTGTATTTTATATTTTACAAGTACATATTTGAAGATAATTTCAGAAAATAACTCGGAGGTATTGTTATGATAATTGTAAAGTTCTATGTTAATTTGCAATATATTTTATAAATAAAAAACAAGTTTTATTTTATTTCTTAGATTTCTTTTTTATTACATTGCACTGCATGCCAGAGATGTATACATCATGCTATGTGATAGCTTTTTGCATAAGTTGCAATAGCTGTGGTGCACATAAAAAGTATCTGTATGTATTCAAATAATTTGGTAAACTTCTTTTCTTCATTCTGCTATATAATTCGTTTATCTATTTATAGAATATTGCAGATTTAGGGATTTTATTTGTCTTCGAGGAAGATAATGTATCCAATGACTCAGGCAAATTATTGTAATTGAAAATTCAGTCTCATATCGTGTTAAATTGAAATGTTATGAAGAATCTATTTTACGACATCATTATTAATAGTGTACACTTATAAAACTGCAATTGTTATACTTACAAATCATTTAAAGTTTGCTAAAAATAAAAGAAAATTGAATAATGTTATATAATCAGTCTTTAAAAACAAATGTAGAGAAATGAAGCTAGTTAAATACTTTTGAGTTCAATGAAATCAAAACATAATGATAAAAATGTGATATATTGTTTGTATATTATATGCATAGTAGTATGCAGTTTTCAGTGGAGAATTTAATATACATAGTATCTTGTACTTATACGAATATTATTATCAGAAAATTAAGATTTAATTTGTATTACTTCTTCATACATAAAAATGTAGTTTTCATTTGGACCCATGAAGTATAAATTCTTCTAGTAAATTGTAACATAAGAATTTTGGTGCTAGATGTCGGGCATTTAATCCTTCACGAACAGAGAGGCATTGGAATTTGGCTGGGAGTGGGAAGACCCGTGAATTGGTTCAGCGTTCTGCTACTGCTCCTTCAATAACCCTCTCTCCTTCTATTATTTCTCAAATTCCAGTCCTAAATAAGCCACTACGTTCCTACAGTTTTAAACCAAAACGTCTGAGGTTAGCTAGACTTGATTTTTCATTTTGTGCGTGTTGCTTGTGGCTAACACGTTCCCATTGTTAAGCACAGAAAATCAGTTTAAAAACTTGAAGCTGATTTTACATGATATTATTTCGTGGTGTTATTCTACAAGACATACATTTTTTATGCCGATATTTTTGTAAAACATTATGGAATAAAATTTTAAGAGTTATACATAGGCAAAGCATGCAATTAGTTGCTTTAACTTAAAATACTTTTGATTAAGTACATCCTGTTTTGTATCAGTTTGTGTTATTATATCATAATGGTACACATAATTTAAATTATAACATCATTATGCTTTATAGTTAACTTGATACTTAATTAGTTCCTTTGTAATGCATGTTGAAATATGTATCAAATATAAACTAATAGCTACTAAGTATTCTTGCTGTCCGAAGCAAGATGTTTTCAGTTCAAAAAATATACAACTTGTTTTGTTTCTCTATAATAAAAGTTGAATATATTGAAATTGAAATTATTTTTTCATTCTTCTAGATCGCAACCGATATTAGATGACTCTTCTGGGAAAAGTGGTGCAAAGTTTTACCAATCATATGATAAACTGTTTATTATTAAAACTCTTACGAGTGAAGAGGTAGAGAGAATGCATTCATTTTTGAAACAGTATCATCCGGTATGTATAAATTATTTTTATTCGCGATTTTATGTGTATATAAATCTAACATTTTTATATTTACAGTATATTGTAGAAAGACACGGGAAAACTTTGTTACCTCAATATCTTGGCATGTATCGTTTGACAGTAGATGGAGTTGAACATTATGTTGTTGCTATAAGAAATGTATTTTCAAATCATTTGACAACTCATAAGAAATTTGATTTAAAAGGCTCAACAGTAGATCGTGAAGCATCTGACAAAGAAAAAGAAAAAGATCTACCTACTTACAAGGATAATGATTTTGTTAAGGAGGGAATGAAAATTTATATTGGTGAAGAAGCAAAAGCTAAACTTATAGAAACGTTAACTGCTGATGTTGATGTGAGTTTTTTTTATTTTCATTATGTATTTATTTCTGTATACAATATTTACCAATAAATTACCTTCATAGTTCCTAACACGACTGCACTTGATGGATTATTCCTTATTACTTGGATTACATGATTGTGCGCGAGCTGAACAGGAAAATAGAGAACGTGCTGAAAGAGAGGAAGAGGAGGATAATCATGAAGAGGAAGATGATAGCGAATCTGGAAGTGGACTTGACTCACGGGGTCCAATGGGAGAGTATGTATTATTATTAAATATACTGTAGAGATTATTTTCAGAATCTATATAATATCTTCTTTTTCTTAGTCGTTTGTATAGTTGGTGTGGTGTTGGTGGTATGGCAACACCTCCTGAATCACCGCATGCTGCGTTGATGCGCGATACAAGTTTGCAGTATGAAGATGCAATAATTCCTGAATTAGATATTTATGCAATTCCCAGTAAAGAAGGTAACTCCATTCTGTGATTAATGTTTTATTCATTAAACTAACTCTTCAATTTTATTGTGTTTTAGGTGCACCTACAAAAGAAATTTATTTTTTAGCTATAATTGATGTGCTAACTCATTATGGTGTACGTAAACAAGCAGCAAAGGCAGCTAAAACAGTGAAATATGGTGCTAACGTTGATGGTATATCAACCTGTGATCCAGAACAATATGGCAAGCGATTTATAGAATTCATGAGCAAAGCTATAGAATAAACCGTTGTTTGTTGTTGTTAAGCTTGTAAATTTGGACCGCCCGTTCGAAAGTCGTGATACAATATTGTCGCTTTTATTACGGTTGCGTTTAGTGCATTGAATGTTTCTTCTGTGCACTTTGATGTTTAACTACAAAGAATTTTACTTGATACGTTAGTACTGTTCTATTACGTATCTCAGTATTTCTTATGACATTTACATTGGAGTTAGATGCGTTGCGAGTGGTGAAAATTTTACAAATTGCCACCTCGAAGAAATTGGTAAAGAATTTCTTTTTAAAGGAATGTTCATTAACGTTTATAACAAGTGACATATTTTCTCAGTATTCACTTATAATTTTTATGTAAACATAATTGTTAAACACTGTGGTTTTTGTAGCGTTCTCTGTGTTTTAGTATTTTGGTCTGTACTTTCAAAACACGAAACTGTAATTTACGTGCATTATGTGTACAGACAGAAATATGTGAAGGTTTTATGAGATATCAGAAGGATTTATTAAATATATTATTTGTTCCGTAAAGTGATACTCAATATTCTACTTGTGGGTATACGTCATATACATATTAGCTAATATGTCTATTAATTTGCTGTATTAAACTCGGCATACAAGTAACATTAAAGAAACTACATTGTCGTACTATGTCGTACGTTTGTTGTTGGTACACATAATGTGCTTCGGAAACCACGTTAATTACTGTCATTTGACAGTAAATAATATCTAGTATACTAGTTTACTGGGAAATATTAAAATTAATGTTGATGTTACATATGATAATCTCAAGCGAGACGCAGTCTGAGTGTTTCGTTAATGAAGCCTACATCTATCGTAAAAACTCTCTCTCTGACTTCGTTAAAGCATACTATGATGCTTCTACTGTCTGTGGTATTATCTGGAATGTTTAAATATTCGAATTAGAACGTATCTGCTATTACGATGAGAATTCTCATTTTGATAGGTTTAAACAGAGGAGAAAAATAATATATATTATGCCCGCAAGAGGTACCATATAATAAGAGCTTCAAACTTAAAAAATTACGAGTGAACGTTAAAGTCTGTAAATGTCAGCTCCTCGGTCATTTCAGTTACCGCGAGTCGGTGTTTAGATCATCGATTCGCTTAGTTCGTGAAGTATATTTGCAGGGAACAAAGCGAGTCGTATGTATTATGCACGATTCATGTCTCCTTTAATTCATAAAGTGCTCAAAGTTAACCAATGTTCTTTGATTATAGAGTTTAAGAAAAAAAAAATAGATATATTCTTCGGCACATTGAGAATGGGATGTTTTGTTCAATATTTGGAAAGATGCTATTTAAAATATTGGTCATATTGTTCTTAATGTAAAAATAAAGGAGCACTAGTAGTACGTTGACTTTTGATACGTGAATATTTGTAGCAGTATGTGAAATCTTGAACGGTATTTGATTCTCAGTGTGTCAAGATTTTGGCGCAATTAGTTGCACAAGAACTCGCTTAACAATTTCGATGCAGGACAATTTAACATAGCTTGAATTTTTTATTCCACAAACTTGTATTGCAACAACTAGCTTCTAACGAACAATATTCTAAGATCATATACTGTTTTTACTATGGGAAGGAAAAGAGGGAGAATGCATCGTTGCATAACACTTTATCTTTAAATAATCTAATAATCGATTTTTTATAATTTGTTAAAACTGATTATAATATAACGACTAATTACTTTACTAATTAAGATATTCATCTAGTCTCGATACTTTGTATGATTTTATACGTTGCTAACACATTGGAAAGATAATAAGAGAAAATGAAAATCTAATGCATATTGCCGATGATGCTGTACTATAAAATAACATTAATAATTGCAAAAATACGCTCAATTTCTGTAATGTCATAGTTTCTATACGATAAAATGTAATTTGTTCAGTAAACTGCAACTTGCTGTGATGCGGTAGTACATTTTTCAAATATGTTTTTTACTACCGTATTAATTATTACTTGCAACTATTCACACGTTCAAATTTTGTTGAATTAGCAAATTTGAAATAATATAGATTTATAAGGTGTTTGAATGGACTACCGAAAAATTCCATGATTTTACAGTTTAGATTTTTATAATTTGCTCCGTGTAGAAACGATGTATATATTCATTACTTTGCTGTTGGCAATATATATCCAGGCTTCTGTCGTCCTAACATTTGTATTATTCACAGAGTCTGTGTTGTATAAGCCACGGGAAATAGATGGACATTTAACATATTACGGAATTATAAATAAAAAAGATATTTGAAAGGAATATGTTCAATTTTATTTTGTAATAAGGATAGTTAACTTTTAACTAACAATATTTTTCAAAACAGTTTTATACTTTAAACTAAAAACAATTATTTTTTTATTGCTAAAACAAGTGAATAACAAGAGATAACCGTTTTCTGACTAAGTTAAACGAAATATGTTAAATTGATTTGTACTTTAGTTATTGCATAAGATATCAAAGAGAATTTTATCTCTTCGTGTCTTTGGTTTCTACATACATGTATACATTATGTATTTATAATATTTGATTTTATCTGTAAAAAAAATCTTCAGGATATATTCAAAGCAAAATAACATACAAAAGTTCGTCTAATAAATTAGACACGAAGTTTTTTTAAATTATTTTCTTCTGATTCGCAGCAATCTTTTTGAGAAGAGAAGTCCTTAGATTCCGGGGACAAGTAACTACTGCGTTTTCTTCTTGCCACAGGTGAAACCTGTTTCAAGTGTTCCAGGTCATTGAATACAACTTGTGCGCCTCCTCCGCTTGTTGGTAATATATCACCCTACAATACAAATAAATGTGTCGTTTATACTCTATTAAAAATATGCTTACATTGCATGATAAAACTGATACTAACTTTGTACAGTTTAGTTTCGAGTTCACCATCTGTATCTTGTTCCTGTGCAACGAGACAATATTTGGATGCTCTGTCTGTTATATCTTTTGGATCGGTTAATTGCGTAACGCTTCGTTTATGTCGAATATGTGGTTGAAGAATAGTCCCAACTGGAACTAAACCAGGAGGTCGATGATCAACCCATCTTTCTGCACTTTGAGATCGTCTAAAGCGCAAATTTACAACTGGAATTCTTTCCTAAAGATTGTAAAAGGTAAATAATTTGACGCAATTTTATTGTATATAAAGCAACAAGTATACTTACTTTTCTACTTAATCGAACATTATTATTATCTTCGAATGTAACAGTAGATGTCGATTTTGCACTACTTTTTGGCGTGATCGTAGATGATGTAGTTTCTACTACAGTTGGTGGGACAATGGTATTAATTTTAGATGTTATAGGAACTGCGGTATCATTTGTTATTACTGAAACCGTTTCTTTAGATTCCACTTTTCCGTCAGTATCAATTTTATCATCACTTACTAATATCTGTTTCACTAAGTTCAATTTTTCTTCTGTTCCTTTCATTTGGTTCTAAATAAATATCAAAGAAACTTAATCATTGTTTAAAATGCATGTAATTATAATTTTATACCTGAAGCAATTCACGTTGACGCCGAAGTTTACTTTCCAATTCCTTACTCATTTTATCAGTCTCTTCTTGAATTTTACTACTATATCTTTCTTTCACTCTTTGTTTATCTATTGTACGTTGGTTTAGTAATGCATCCTTGTTTTTTAACTATAAAATAACATTGTGAATTGTTGCGTAAAAGGAAATTAATTAATAAACGATAATATAAAATAAAGTTATTACTTCTTGTTTCATATGCCTGATTATATCATTAGCGCTATTTAATCTGTACAATAAAGTATCGATTTGCCCCTCCGTCTTACATATATGTGCTTCTAAAGCAGATATCTGTAAACATTTTTAAATAGCAGTTATAATACTTAGTATATGTATACGAAAACTCACTTTCTTTTTCTGTTGATCACTTGTTGTTTTTAACGTAGAATTTTCAATTTTGAGAGATACATTTTCCCGTTCTATTCTGACCAGCATATTTCTAAAATTAGTTTCTGAAAAAGATAATTTTTTTATGAAGTCCTAGACAACGAAGTATATTATCTGAAATGAATAATTTAGGGAACACTACGTTTTTGCCTTAGATCCGTCCGTAAAACATTTCGTTTTTGGATACGAAGTTCTAAGAAATGCATGAGCGTCGTAATTATTTGATCGTTATGTGGACTCGACAAATCCATTTCTGGAAAAGGTCCTCCAAGGCTGCAAGAAAATTTATTATTATATAGAAAAATAAAGCTTTTTCTGCGTAACGTGAATACCAATATAATGTACCTGTAAACTAATCCTAAATCGACTTCTAAGTTAGCAGCACCTAGATGACCTGCACTTTCTAATCTGTTTCTAGCTTCTTTAAATATCTACAAAATAGATATATGTATAGTAACATGAAACAAACATTTATAGATTGTAGTTCGGATTTTGTATAGATATATTAACATAATTTTTCTCGTTTCTTACTTTATTAGCTTGTCTTCTTCCAGGTGTATATCCTAAATCTAACTTTGAAGTTGTAGAATTTGTAACTTGTACTTCTTGACTAACTTCAGCAAATTTCAATACTTGCTGCATGAGAAAGAAATAAACGATTCGTCATCTCGCAAATAATGTACTTCAAACTTAATTTTAATAAATAAATTCTTACAATAGTTTCGTCATAATCATCCATGTTAGGATTAACACAAACAATCATTCTGACACTTCCTTCTCCATCAAAGTAGTTTTTAAATAGATGCGTTATCTTCGAGTCTCTATAGGGCACTATTTTGTTTGTACCCTGAAGCTGATTTTCACGAAGTATTTCCAAACAAGTTCGAAGTGTCATTAACGAGTTATTTATATTTCCTGTTTTAATAAATAGTTTGTATAAATACTTTGTATAAAGTGATCAAATATTTAAGTATTTCATTAATTACCTGCTTCCCTAAGCCTTTGGCCAGTGTTTTTTGAACGATTTGTGCGTTCACTTCCAGCCAAATCTACTAAAGATAATTGGCTGATACAAATAACTCTCTTGTCTTGGACAACTTGTTCACCATCCCTATCTAATGGTGCCTAAGAGGAAATAAATACTATACATATAACAACATAGAAAGTTCATTGATTTGTATTACCTGTACAAGTCTTATAGTAAAAACACTATGAGATCTGCTCGATTCTGCATTTAGAGTAGTATATGAAATGTGTCTTTTACGTTGACCACGTTGAAATACTTCAAATGCTTCTTCCGAACTTTTGACTTCTACTTCTGTGCAACCATGGACATACATATTTCTGTTTCCATCTTCACGAATTATTTTACTCTGTAAAGTTCTGAATTTTTCAATGTTTTCATAATTCTGATGAAACACCAGTTATTTCTTCACAAAATATACTTACTTTGTTTTGCCTTCATTTTCTTCTAGCAAATCATACACACTGTTATTATAAACTTCAATATATGTTACAAAGATTGCATATACATTATCTGTATCAACAGTTAAAGCTTGCAATTCAGTACTTCGATTCAAACCATCATTATTATTATCACCATCAACATCGAGTTTACATCTATAAAGAACATCAAATATTAAAACCATCCTCAAACTTTTATACAAGCATATATTACATAATAAAAAGCAAGAACTTACAATTTAGGAGTTTTCATATTTTGTGAAAAAACAAGTCTTTGAAGTTCATTTTGTCTATCTAATAATGCATCGGCTTCGCTTTGTATATCAAAACCATTTAACTTATCTGGTTTAAAGATAAATTTTTTTGCTTGGTAGTTTGCTATGCTATTAAAAATAACATCTAAACTACGAGGCATAATGCCTATATCATATAGACTGCCACACATGGTATAAGTTTTACCGCTTCCAGTTACTCCATATGTAAAGAGTAAACTGTTTTTACCATTTATAAGATTTTCAACAAGCGGTAAAGCTACAAGATCAAATACTTCTTTTTGAGAAGTATTTGGACCAAAAATATAACTAAAAGATGTCTGAATAACTTTATTTGTAACGCGAGTATTTGTTTGTCCCGGTTCTGGTGATGTGATAATTAAAGTTGTATCGGAAATGATCTTTATACAAGATACATCATTAGGATGATCCATTGGTCTCAGACGACAAAATACTTTAACAGGTTCTTTAGGTGTGTCATCGTATTTTGGTCGATTTACACCTTTACGCGATGCAACAGGTGGTTTCAAATTCCTAAAGAAATATAAATAACGGCAATCATTGTTAAGTATTATTATTGCTTATTTGTAGTATGCTGTTGATAAAATTGTATTTGGGTCGATATAATAATTTTAAAACAAAAATAACAAAATCGAAAATAAAAAACAACATAACTTACGCAGGTTTCATGATAGGATCAATTAATGGTCCGCAAAGGTTAAAGTTTACTTCATATAAGTGTTTAACAACTTAGACAATTATTTTAACATTCTATTTATCGTAACAATTATTTTACGCAACTAACGAGGTTTAAAATTCAAACATGTTTATAGTGAAGTCAACTACTAAGTCATTCAAGGCGGGTTTCTATTTAGTAAAAAGAATCATTGCAAATATAGCCATAGCTCTTCGTAATTTGATACATCGAAAAGAAAAATGATTATAAAAGTTGTATAAGAGGAAATCTGTAGCAAGTTGTATGAAATAATAAAACATAGTTTCGATAATAAATTTTATTGAACAAAAGGATTTATGATATTTGTACATGCTATATGACTATAACTGTAAATTTTTTATTTTTTGTCTTGTATATCTTGTCTCAAATGTGTACCATCACAGAAAGGTCTATTTGATGTTTGTTTACAATTACAAAGCCAATAATCTTTAGTTTCTTCTACGGTGAAGATTATAGGTCTATGCTTAATCTTAAGAAATTGATTCCTATGAGTACCATCACAAAATGGTTGCGAATGACTTTTACCACATAAACACCATGCATACGTTTTTCCAGCTATGCAAGTGTATTTGAAAGGTTTATTATCATATATAACACCATTTGTTGGTTGATCATTTGCGCTAAAATACTTTTTCAATGGATTTGTAGGTATTTTCATGTCAGTCTCCTTTTTACTGCAATACCATCTGACCTGAAATGATGTAATAAAAATTATTAAAATAAACTGATAATAAAATTTATAATGTTGTACTAATTCTGTAAATTATTGCTTCAAAAATTAGGTTAAGATAATCATAATAATAGATGGTGAAAGTGGGAAAACATTCCAAAACAATAAATGAAAAATAGCATTATAATATACATTTTTAACTTACATTTTGGTAATTGAAAATATTACAACACGCAAATGGTGAAATTCTGTTTAACATTACAGCCATAGTTAACATTTAAGGTTATCCTTCAAATACTAATGAAAGATAAAATGAGTAAAAAATGTTTCCTATTAACGTAGTTGTAGAACTGAAAACTACTATAGCTACTGCCACCTCATAAAACTGTATAATTATCAAAACAATTTACACAGAATTTGAAAATTAGAACCGAAAGGAATAGTTACTACTACGTACAGTTAGTAAATAAGACTATTCATTTTAACTAGTAAATTTCGAAGTAAGAAATGTTTAGCAAGTTTATTTTTCCAACAGTGTTTCTATACATTTTTATAAATGAATTTTTATTTACAGATAATGATAATATAAATTTAATTCGTTATTTAATTAATCGCTGATGCTATCTATTGACAAACAATTGAACTAATAATACGCCAAGGTATGTAGGTAACGAACATTTTTATCATTATTTTAAATGTTGGCTAGTTCGTACACCTGTTTATAGGTGGCGATATTGTTTTGTTTTGTGATAAATTACATTTTCTTCGTTCTTTCATTTCTCGTACTAGTGTTCTTCATTTTTCTTCGTTGAAAAGGTTCGTGATGGCTGTAAACCTTTCAACTCTTTTCGTTGTTGGTTCGTTGAATAATTTATTAGTTGTTTTGAATTAATTTACGGCGGCATGGATTATTCATCTTTCACAGGATACGATTCTTTTAGATTATATTTCTGAAATTTGAAAAATTTTTTCTGCACATATACTATACACGAAGAAGCGGTTTCTCTTCGTTGATTTTACGAACAGGAAGCTTGAAACATAATTTCGTGCAGTTTCTCGAGTATTTTACTAATTAAATTAGTTCTTTGCGAGGACCTCACGTAATGTTACATTGATTATGTTAATTATTGCTTGGGCTTTGACCCTTATGGGGTTCTGTTGTTTACATCACCCTTGTTTTAATTACGAGTCGGCTTGTTTCCAGTTATTTACTTCGTTTTCTGAAAAAAATATACGATAATCTAGTCCTTTTGTATAGAAAAAGTTTCTCGATATTTTATACTTAATACATTAAGTAGCTCTAATAATATCGATTCACTTTTCGAAAGTTTACTAAACGATGGTTTAAAGATTCAGAAAAGTTCTGGAAGATTTTATTATTCTCAATTACGCGAGGACAGTAGCGAATTTTCGACGAAAGAAAAACGATTATCGATTAATAGAACGATGAGTCTCCTCTGCAACTTTTGTATCGTTAAAATTCGAAATTTATTCGGTACAGATATTAGTTAAGATTGGTAAGTAGCTTACGGATTATTCAAGTTAGAACGAGATTTTTAAACGTTCAAAAATGATGAAAGAGGTCGAGAAGCAAGGGTCTTGAATAGTTGTTTTCTCGCGCCTTTTTTCGGATGGAAAGTCGCTTTAATCACTCGGCGAATTCTATTTCCAACCAGTGGAACAACCAGATACGAATCTACCTACTGTCCAAGAAGGTTCGAATAAAGAGGTCTTAATCGACCGGGACACTGGAAGCTTAACGAAATTGTCTCATTGCAACGATTGTCCAATCTGTCAAGCTGGCTTTTTGTTAATTCTTCGTTAATGCCATTGACCAAAACCGGAACTTCCTCTCCGTTTCGATTCGTTGTAACAACAATTACAGATCTTAGGAAAATGAAAATGGTTTGTTATTTTGAGTGTTCAAACGTAATTTTAAATAAAATAAATACATTTAAAATTAGCAGTTGTTAACATTTCCGTTCAAATTCTCAGAATATTTACTTTCACAGGGATTTTAACAATCAATATTACTAATTTCAGGAACTATCGGTGCATCGGGCTGCACACGAAATGTAAATAGACGTCTTGCTTCGTGAGATGCTAGAGATCCGCCGTCGACGAGGCTTTCCGGGTCATCGAGATCCTGTTGACGATGGTCAGTAAATAAAAAACACGAGTATCTCGAGGAACCCGGATTTCCTCCGGCCATTTGTTTTTTATGTTGCGGCGTTTTACGAGCACACTACTACGAGTAGATTCCTGATCGGGCCGATGGAAAACTTGAGAAATCGAATTCTTGGTTAACAGTTTAAATGTCGTAGGTACTTATGGGTATTCAATGTTTTTTTACTGGATCTTTGAAATATGGAATACTTTGTTGTAATTTAAAAATTGTCAAAATTCATATTCATGCTTGTTGCAGGGTGCCACGATCAGTAAGGGTAGAATACGTAGATCCCAGACAAAACTTTTAATTACAACGATGGTAACAACTTCGTTCACTGAAGATTTACGTTCAATTTGCATCGAAACAAATCATTGAAAGAGAATAAGCGAGATGTCTATCTCTCTTGGTTCAAAGCTGCATCATGATTAAATGCATTGGATTGCAATAATTGTTGAGCCTCGTGAAGAATTCATCAATGCGTTGAAACGCTAAGCAACCGACTACTGCAATTTAAACGCGAGTAGGGGTTTACTTCTATACAGATATCCTAAGGGTGGCTTCCAAAAATGGATATTTGATTTCTTACTTGTATCAAACGATGCGCCTATACTATTTCAATAAAATCAATTTCTTCTTACAGATGGTACTTTTCGAGAAAATTTAAACAACTTTTGCCGATAAAAACTTGTAGCGAAGGAGGAAAAGAAGAGATTCTCTGCGTTGATAAAATCGAAATCGAATCAAATATTCACGGGATTTTATCCCTGTTTCCGTCTAAACTTTTCATTATCCGAGAATATGGAAAAATCTCCAAGTTAAGTATTCTTTCTTTATCTCATTAACTCTTCATGGGTAATTGACGTATAAGCACGACCTATAAGTGTGAACAATAGAAAGCTATAATGTACGCTTTGCAAAGTGGAACCTTTACTTATTTTAGTTTAAATAAATAATATTCTGTGCATATACTGGCAAAATTAAGAACGCTTCGTTCGCAACTTTGATCAGTGATAATTTTATGATCTTCCTCGATACTAATGAAATTTCAAATATACCATATTAAAAGGAGTTAAATAATTTGCTTCCGAAAATCAGTAGTGATTTGGGTTCCTAGAAACAGGGGTCCTAGCAAAAGTCAGCATTAATCGGAATGTTTTCACAAAGGGTGTATCTTCGTCTAGGAACAGTGTTCCACGAAACGGAAAGAAAATCATCCGGGGTCAGCAAGGAGAGGGTACGACGAGCTATTTTGCGATTGGTCGCTGGTGAGGGTGGTTGGGAGAGACTATATAAAGCGTTTCACGGATCATGATACATCGCAGTTGCTTTTACGTGTTGCTTCACCGGTGTTTCCACATTTTTGCTTTATCAAAACGTGTTCGTGGTATCACAACGATCATTGTATCTCGATCGAGCACCTAGGTGCTGACAATGATCTGATTCTTCCGGTGAAGTTGCTCGTGATCGTGAAAACAGAGATTAAAGAAAGGCTGAACAAGTATTTTTTAAACTGACGTGCTTTTAATTGACAGTCCAAGTCTGTGACATTTTGCAGACAGTTAAACGAGGTTGAATATCTTAACAGGAAAGTAATTTTCAGCGAGGAACGATTAATTAAACAGAATTTATTTACAGTAAATCATTAAATTCTTAGATACATATTAAGCTCGTGAGAGGAAAAATTATGATTAAGTTTTATTGCTATTTATTTTCGAGTAGACTCCAATGAAAGAATCTGACTTCTATCGATGTACTTTCTTTTTGATTATGTGTTCCAAAGATCAAAATTTATCCTTCACCTATTATAGCTCCGCCATTTTAAGATATTATTCGAAATACGAACGAATGAAACACAGTAGTTAAGCGATTGTAAAAAGATTTTGGAATTATGTTTGCAGGTCGAAAAATGTTTTTGCGAGGAAGAAAGGCTCAGTTGGTACCGTGTTTCGGTAGCGTCGAGATCTTAACGTGTTTATGGATCGCGAGTGCCGTTTTAACCCTCGTCGCTTCTCAACCGAGTTTTTACATCAGTCGATACGGTAAACGACAGGAACCACGTGCAGGTGAGTCGTTCGTTCTTCCTAAATGGAACATTATTGTTGAATGCTTCAATTGACAAATTGATAACAATTATTTCGTTAAAATATAACATTGATAAAGTTCCCTTAACTTTAGATCAATGATATGTTTGAAAACTTTTACTTCTATAACGCAGACTTAATATTTGTTATTATAAATTTCGTATTTAGAGGAACAATTTGTTGACACGTAGTTGAAAAGACGTCTTTTGCAAGCATAAAATGGTGGTAGTGACACGCGTACGTTCCCTCTTTCGTTGCTACGTGTTTGTGTGACGTATAAGGACTATAACTGTCAGGCGATGCGATCTTGGGCTAAATAAATTCATTTGCTTAATTTACAAAGTAATTTATAGCAAACGCGAACGCATTAACTGAAGCTTTATGAATTCGTGAAGGGTTTCACGAAACAGCAAATTAGAAGAGGGATCCAGTAACCCACATTCAAAGTAACCAGAATTCTTAATATTCGTCAAATGATTTTCAGCGCTGAGCAGTCGCCGACGAGAAGGCAAAGCTCATAATCAATTTTCTTCTCTTTCAACCCTTTCATTTCCATTTTGTTCGCAATCAGAAACGTTGTGGTCGTTTAGTGCGCGAATAGTCAGTGTCGTCTTCAATTAGAACCGTTTCCGGTTGCCAGCTACATAATCTCTTCGCTAGGAATTCGATCCAACCGTGCGAAACGTAACTTTCCATAAATACACCCTCTTTTGTTGCAGTCGATGCGTGGTAATTGACTATACTGCTTTCTATTTGGTCACTTCTCCAATTAAACAAATTCCTTTACGAGGAATACTTCCTCATCGTTCTCTCGCTTTCTTTTGTCTTTCGATTTTTGCTGTAACGAGCAATCGATGTTCGTTCATCCATATTAGTAATTGTTGCTGATGTGTTGGAGACAATTAGTTGTACATTCTCCACAGTTGCACTTGCAAAAGAGAAGTAGCTTATTAATTGAACTCGGGACACGTTTAACACATTGTACGGTAAGCACAGCTAGAAAGTTGCATCAACAGGTTGAGCCATTAATTATTCTCGAATTAGTCAGGATTAACGGCTACGAAAATAAATGAACGCACGTTTTACTCGAATCGTTTGCTATTGTTATGTTTGTAGAGTCTTTGTTCATGTTGGGAAGCAGATACGGACGTAGCGAGAATGTGCAAAAGGGTAGCGAATTTTTGCCAAAATTGGTGGAAGTGGCGCCAAGGATGGATCGATTCTTTTTGGGAAGTCGATACGGGAAACGTTCACCCTCGGATTATCGGACCGTTTCTTCCGTAAATCGATTCAGCGCCGTTCTGAACTTCATGGATCAAGTTAACCACGTAAATCTCGATCGGGACAATGACGCGAACAATGGAAACGATCTTGTTCTTTTATCTTAAGACTATCGTGCCGTTGGTAAGAATCTTTTCCTTCATCTTTTCCCGAGGTTCCGCGTGGGAAATTCACGAACACGAATAAAAGAATACAACTCCATTCTGTTTTTTAAGGGTAGTATTTTCTTTTTGTAAAAATTTCTTTCACAAAGGGGTAATCTTCTTTGAACATTTAATTTTTTCTTCAAAGGAACTGTTACACTCGCAGATGTTTTTCTTGCTTTACAGACACGTACGGGAACTCGTTGACTATTTCTCCTGCAAACGAAACGAAAATAGCGACGAGAAGATGAGAAGAAAATATTCAAAGAAACGCGAGACATGCGAGCGTGAGCACGTTCCGATTTTCTAACTAGGTTCTCTGTAATGATTCATTGTTTTTGATCGAGTTAAATAGTGTACAAAATTTCGAGTAAAGTCGATCGCACGCGCGGAAGAAGAAAAATATAAGCTTCGATTGACGCATCTGACAGTATCATTTCTTTAATCTCGACAAACTTTTCAACTCTGTTTCGTTCCTCTATCTTTTTCTCTATCATTCTTTGGTTTCGCTTCTTTTAAAGTCACGCATCGTCAGGTTCGATGTTTCATTTATTCGATGAAATGCGTTCGCAACTTTGTAAGTTTAAAAAATCTCGCGACGTTGATGCATAATAGAGATTTTGAAATCACCTCGATTGTCTCACGGGGAAAAAGCACGCGTTTTTCATGTAGTTTCACACGACGTAATTATTTTCGCCGAAGTTTTGCTAGCTTGTCAGTAGTAGAGGTACGCGTTAGGTCAGCCCACTGGGAAATCCCTCCTTCTTTCGGCATTTTATCAACTTTCGCTTTCTCGTGATTTTTATACTCCTTTATCCTTTTCTTCAACGTTACGTCACGACTATTTAACCTTGTCTGAAAATATTTATCGCCAGATACGATTTAAGAGATTTCTCTGGTATCTTCTTTAATCGCTTCGGTTTTTCTTTGCTCATCCTATTAATATCGAGTTTCAATCGTGCTTTCCGTTTCGTTTCCCTTTTATGACTGGCTTTACCGTTCTCGAAGAGACGCAACAAGTTCTCGCCACGTTCGAACGGTGAATTTGGATTCGATTATTCCATTTGTTTCTTTATTTGCACGAGTAGGTGGGTGGTTTCTGACGCTTAGAGTTTTGCCGGGGATTTCTACAACGATAACAGTATCATTTAATTTCTTGGCTAAGTGGTCGTGATGCGAACGATTCCGAATCATTATGGTTCGTTCGCGATAATTAAACGATTTGGAAAATGCGAGACACGCTCGTTTATGCGATACTTACGATCACGTTCTTTCTCCTGTAGTTTCTACAATTTGCTATACCAATTGTTCTGCAATTAAGATCAACAAGTATTTGTGTATAATTTTGAACAAAAAATAATTTTGTGAAATAAATATGATCGTAGTAGAAACAGTCATGTCTAGCAGGGTCGTCATGATGTATTAAGAATTGAATTTTCAATTAAATACCTCGATTTATTTTTCTTGAAGTAACTTGAGCAACAGTAAGTTTTCGTTTATTTAGCTAAATTAAATTCTCGGCATCGATATCGGTAACTCTCATGGCAGTCGACAGGTTAAACACGAAACGCCCTCTTATACTTTTCCCTCCCCTCCTCTCCTCGTTTCTTTCATCAATTTTTCACCGTGCAATCTTACTCCCTTACCCTCCGTGAACTTATCGCCAGGATTTATAGAACGTGGACGTTCTAATACGCGATATCGATTTACCATTGACCGTCGAAATGCCAATGTGCCAATTAGAAACAACCACGCGTTCCATTCACTTTCGCCGATGAAAACGAGCCGAGGCTGATTCGAAAGCAACGAAAGTAAGATGCAAGAACGAGAGGATCCATGACATCCTCGCGAGAGGATGCAGTCTAGCGTGGAACTTCTTCCAACAGGGTGATCGAACGTAAAAGTCGAGATGTCGAGGAGTAAACCGGACCAGGCCACTGTGTTACTCTCGATGAACAATACTTCGTATTGATTAGAAAGTAGATAATATGCACGAGACTCGCATATGTTCCAATACACGGCGTGTATTCTGCACTTTCTGTGGGAGGTAAGATTTTCGGGGAATTTCTACTAATTTTGTGGTTCACCGTCTACGGTTATGTGTTGTATGATTAAACATTCTGCTGTCACGTATTATATTGTTATACATTGTACTGCAAACGCAACGTATGCCCACGCATTATATCGCGCGCATGGACTCACGGAAACTGTCGCAATATCAAAATCGTGGTGATATCTTGAGAGTCTATTATGTGAAATTAAATCGAGATTATCGCTGCTTCAGTGTTTTGCTATGAAAGTTAAAAAATTTGTAGTGATCGGAAATAGTTCGAATTGGTTTTAGAGAACGGTTCAGTTTAATGGAATCGATTAGATGTGCAATCAACGCTTGAATTCTTGAAAATTGCGTGTGATCAAACTTGAACTAATTATTTTTAATCGTTTGATAACGTGAAGTCGTTTGCTCGTTTATTCAACGGTTGATTTCAGTTGTAAACTTGCAAGTTTATTATAAAATACAAAGCAAGTACCTTATAATTCAGTCTCGCTATGATATCTCGGAAATGTTATACCTCTCTGCGCAACTTTTACAAATTTCTCTTTAACTTATGGATTATGTAACAACATTAATTTGACCTGACATTTTCAGTTTGTATCGCTCAAGCATTTTAGTCGAAGGCAATTATCAAGACGTCGTTCTGTTGACAATCGGACAACTGGCGAAGTTAGGATGACGTAGAAAAGACGACTGGCAGATCGAGTGGCAAGGTCTTTAATAGATTGCTTAATCGTTTTTGGGACCTACTTCTGATGCGACCCAGAGGAGAAAGTAAGAGGAGTAAGCTGTTGCGGTCGCGTGCTCGAGAAAGTTGTTTCGCTTACACGTAAGGGACCGACAAAAGACTTCTTTCAACAGGCACTCTTACATTACGTCGAAATAGCTTTGCGATTATCACATTTTAATTTTATTAACATTTCTAGGTGGACCAAAGAACATTCATTATCGTTTCTGGCCTGAAAAGCGGAGTAAAAGGAGAATTAATGTGTTTTTTATACATTCAGAAGCATAAAAGAAAGTGGAATCTATTACGCGGGTCATCAGTACCATATCAAAGTAATAATTAGAGTTATAATTATGGAATACATTAATAGTTACTGTCTTTACTTTTATATACCTTATATTTTTCTTTCAGGATAAGTCTTACTATTATCGATGACTGTAGATTAGTACATATTATTTGTAAGATTAAATTGAGTTTTAAAATTGGCGCACTTTGACGACGTTAGCGCCATCTGACAGAGGATCGTCGAAACTGATTGGTAACTTCAAGAGTATTGACGTCAGTCGATAAGTAGTACATAGTTTCAATAATTGCCACTAGTAGCGCTACTATCTAATTCGAAGGAATTTGAAGTTGACAATGCAACGAGCAGTACATTTTTATTATATTTTATTTGAAAAACATATTAAACATTTAAAAAGGTAATTTTACAAGGTTCTGAGAATATCTAATTTTAAATACTGTACACAAGGTATGTAAACTAATAGCAGATACGAATAAATCAGCAAAGATATAGTAATTAGATTAATCATAGTACAAAATAGAGTTGTACTTTTGTAACCTATATCAATATATTTGCAGCTAAAATAATGCCACTCAGAAAGGTTTTGAAATTAATAAATACAGAGAGTTACTTGATACAACGTTTTTTACACAAGGTAAATATGCACGTTATGTTGTTATTACATAGATCTAAATATATTTGCAAAAATATTTGACAATATACTAATAACATAATATATTTTACAGGATATTGAAGAGTGATCCTTGAAATATCTAATTTAATAGTGGCTATGCAATGACTGAAGAGGAAGCTTGATGAAGTTGGAAAAATTAATATAACAAATAACGCTATAACAGAATGCTATAAGGAATATGTAGTTTAATATATTATAATGATAAGGAACCACGAGTAAGGAGGTAAAATCATAAATGATTTGTTTCAGTACATATTTATCTATCAAAAATTGTTAATTGTTGACTGTTAATAGCTGATATTTTTGTACAGGTTGTGGAGAGATGTTTTTAAAGATATCTGAATGCAGAAAAACGTTAAGAGATAAATTAAGAATTTATTTTATGACTCAGCTAAGTTACAGCAGTTTGAAAGTACAATAATGAAGTTATTAATGAGTATTTAAGTATTTGTTATATCAATGTTTATAATATTACAAACAATTATCAATGTTAACTAAATATTTAAGGTCCAGACTGATATGTGTACTGTTGTAAAACGAAAATGTAGCGAAAATGAGGTAAAAATAAAGTGTGGTAGATTGAAAATTAAAAACTATTTATTGTAAACCTTGCTTTGTATATTAGGAATACAGAAGTGTATAAAATTTGGTATTTACGAAATTAAAGAAAATTCAACAGTGACTACATGTTTCCTAATACCTGCAAAAGAATTTGCTAATAACTACTTAATTACGACTAAAATGTGCACATTTATAGTATTAATAAATTCTATGGACATCATTTTTCATCAATGAAGCGTGAAAATATAATTCTGAACAGTGGTAAGTATGTAATTAGTCATTATTCTATGTCATATACATATTACTTAAATTTGGCGGGAAAATGGCATTTTCGCCGGATACCTCCTTGCACATTCTGTTATCCTGCTACCAGGAGCAGTTTTTGAAGCCGCGAGTGCGTAACCATACCCCCACTACCAACCATGTCCAGCGCGCATACAGCTCTGCGCAATTTACTGCGCATCTCTATTGCGCAGAAAAACGTGCCACCTCTTCGGTTATCATGTGTTCCCGTTACTCCTGGTACCCGGATACCAAGAGCATATAACCAAAGTTAGTGGCACGAACTTCGAACAACCTCCTCGGTTATCCTGTTATCCTATTACCAGGAGAGTGATTTCAGTAAATGAAATCACGGTAATTCTGTCTTAACAATAGGAAATGGAGATTTTATGACGAAATCGTACTTTGACAGTACGAAAATTACTGAAGATGTTAATAGCAAACATTAATAAATTACTAAGTACCCATATTGTTAATAGATATAAATGGGGTATGATAAGATTGCTCGAATCTTCCGCTATTTGTTTAAATTATAAAAGTTGACAAAATGTCTCTGGTTTTAGAAAAATTAATTAAAATTTGGGCGCAAATGTATTACCGGTCAGCGTAAAGCAGGGTTGAAATAATATTTAATTATTCGTTATTTAAGTAGTAAATTTATACAAAATTGGCATTAATAATTTACATAAAGCCTTTTCTTTCTATTGCAATCATAAAAGTTCACAGAATAATTCTTGAATTCGAGAAATTAATTAAAATTCGTGGACACGCAATTCACGTGTATTACAATTGGGCGCGATATTACGGCTGAAAGAATTGATATTTATTAAACACTGATCAACTAAATCTTATTAAAGACTATTAAAGAATGCAGTTTGAACCTTTCTCTTCACGTTACAATCATAAAGTGTTACAATTTGTCGCAACATTCTATAAAATTAATGAAAATTGCATAGGTGTTTGTCGCAGATGCCGACTGCGCCGACTACTGCAATAATAATTAATAACTAAGTAATAACAATAAAAGTGTGCACAAATATAGCATTAGAAAGCTCTACAGACATTACTCTTCAAGAATTAATCATAAAAGTTCGCTTCTGAATACTATTAAACGCGTTATTAATAATTATTCTTTATTGCAGAGTAACCTATGGATTTGGCGGGAAAACGGTATCGACGGTATACCTCCTTGCATATTCTACTATCCTGCTACCAGGAGCAGTTTTTGGACCCGTGAATCAGTAGACGCTTCCCCCACTACTCTACGCCACTTGTTGCGCATCTCTATTGCGCATGATGGCGCCTTATTTCTTTGCACGTTCTACTATACAGCTACGAGAAACACTTTACAAAATAACGAATGAAAATATTTACAGCACAAATGTTTGTAAAATTCATATTAGAAATTCGTGGGCGCTTTAATCTTTATTATTCAATCATAAAAGTTCACAATATAATTGTTAAAGTTAAGGAATTCTTAGTTAAATATTACATACACGTTCGCGTTATAAAACGCATATGACAATTGTTCTTACAAATTAAATTTGATTGCAAGTTCTAGCTATACAGTAGCAAAATGAAGTTCAACATGTATCCTTATGAAATATAAATTGTTGCACAATTAATATTCAACTATTCCGTATTATAATAAATTAATACATCGTTTCAGATAAGGCCTTGATGTTGACAACCACAATCATGGAAGCTGAATGATAGTGTCCGCGCCACGATTATTCCTTGTACATATACTATCATTATTCAGATAGCTTATCCTCGATTTCGATGACCAAACTGCTTCCTCGATAACGGTGCTCGCTGCGATGTAATTAATTCCGCGTACATTAATGCAAGTCGAATATAATACATATTACTGCAGCGACATTACTGTGATGTCACTGCGATTTTGTTTTCATTCTTTTCATGATGTCACCCCAAACGTGACAGTCATAACACTTTCCCCTTCGAATTTCCTACATGTTTTGGTCATACATTTTACAGCAGCCTTTCGAATGAAAATTAACGATTCCTGTCACAATAGCAAGTACTTAGACATTCAATGTTTATTCAGTGAAATCTGAAAAGTACCTACGGAAAGATTGCGTTAGGTGACATAGTTCTCAATTATCCGGAAAGGAAAGAAGTAAGGAAAACCCTGGTGACCTGGATTTGTACGTCGGTGTGAAATATGCATAATAAAAAATAACGTTACTAGTTCACGAATCGGTAGGTGCGGGTCAAACGATCGAGTATTAACGATATATCGAGGGAAAGATTTCAGTATGTATGCAGTCGGTGAATGTTTATTGAGGAGGATCGCGAAGGAAATATTAGACTTTCCAGTACACGGAGAAAGTTATGCTCTAACGAGTCTACATAGGCGGTATGCCGCAGACTCGTCTAGATAAATAAAAGGTACACCGGCGATCCAGCGATCGTTGCTTCCAGTTTCGACCCAGTTTTTTCCATCGGCATGTTGCGCCCCGACAACGCGTGCTAATAGAGCAAACCTCTCATTAGATGCTTAAATCGATCGCGTCTCGATGTTAAAATCTCATTTCGCTTTATCGTTACGCGCTCTGGTAAACCGCGCCAATACTTTTCACGCGAGTTATCGGTTAATTTGTACTCGGAGATCGATTTATGCATCGTATTAGCGCGGCAAACGTTACAAAATAGTCGAGAGAACTGGGTTTCCTCGAAGGAACGTAATTAATTCGTTTCTGAACGTACCCATGTATGTACGCGTGTGTCTGCATTACTTTAGGTAGTCGAGATTGAATCACAGAAATTCTCGTCTACGATTGTTCGAAGAAGCCCTCGGATTTTCTATTCAATCGACGAACAATGGGGCAAAAGTGACACGACAAAGATACGTTTCACGGTTATAATTATCCAGAATTTAAGCTGACATTGGGAGGCTGGTCACGAAACGAGAATTCTCACGAACAGACCCAATTACAGATCAGTTCACGTAACGCCTGCTAACCTAGAAAATAAACTATGAAACTTCTTCTGACAGCCTGGAGAAAAAAGAACACCAACCGGCGAGGAAATGTTGTTTCGCGATGATGGCGGGATAAGACGCGAGAAGGAATATCGTCGTGGACGCAGCACGCTCAGACTTTTATCTAGAGACGCTTTCGCTCGCTTCTTTCGAACAAGCTCACCTAATTCACAACTTCCTTCTCGAGAAACGCTCTTACTTTCTTCGTCGATATACACGCTCTGTAACGCGTTGTCACGCGATACGATTCGCTTCGAGATGAATGATCTTCTAATTTTGATCGATTTAGAAATCAGCAGTCTATTGATGGGTTGAAATAACAGTAGACTCTCGTTATATCGTCACGGAGCTGTACGCGTGTAGAAGATGCCAACAGCCGAAGCAAAGTGCGACGATTCGATGTACTTTTACGCGGAGATCCAACGCGAGGTAATTCAACGCAGTAATTCAACCGATGATAATTGTACGCGTAGCGATTCTAAACGCGATCATTCACGGTAAACGTGCCAAGAATTCGCGAAAGAATTTGTCCAAGATCCAACATTACAGTCACACTTTTCTCGTTAATGACGACAAAAAGCTTTTCATTTTATCCTTCATCGAAATACTAGCAAGAAACGCGATCAAAGTCGAGTAAATTAATCGGAGAGTTCCTCGAATTCCGTGTACCTTCGTCATCGTTTCAAGTACATCGAGCCAGCTTTATCACCAAAACGGATGTGAACGTTCCGACAGGGTTACGTGTGAGAAAATATTTGTACAAGGATATTACGCGAGCAGAAATGACGCGAGCGTCCATCATTAGAGGATCGATCTCTAGTAAACATATTCCTATTCGTCATTGTGTGATGAAATTGCAAACTTCCGTCTCGATCGAGAGCACCTTCTTCCGTTTCTCTCGAAAGCTGAAAGGTGTGTAGGATTCGCGATGATCTTTATTACGCGCGTGGCCAAATTAGTCACGAGAGATTTCGAAGGTTTTAAGAGGATCCTCGACGTTCACTTCGAGTTTGGCAACAACTTTCACCGGTGCTTGAACAATTGAACGAAATTACAGCTTCAAATAGAGAACACTCGAGAAGTAACGAGAAATCAGCTCTTGTAATAATTGCGTTTGTTCTTAACGCGTCGAAAATTCGTCGTCGACCGACGGAAAGCTTTGTTGGATTTAACGTGCATCTAACTTTCGAAGCGTACGTGGTTCGATTAGGCATCGATTTCTTTTGCACGAATCCTCTTCTATGTCGTAATCGAATCGAATATGCTCGCTGACGATCGACCTCGCTCAGTTTTCTCTTCATGCTCCTGTTCAGAGACACAATGGCCAGCGTTTATTTTTTCCTGCGGAATTAATGGTCGCCGTTAATTGCCCGGAAGGAACGAGCAAACCGTGTAAAATCACCGACGAAACGAGAAGTTAATTGTTCTTCGTCGATACGAAGAGCACCAAGAGGTTCCTCGAAAACAAGAAGTTGAAAGTTCGCCTTCTCGCATTTAGCGCGATACTTTGCATCGAACGTCGTTAATTTTCTTATCGAGATCTTTTCGCAAAGAACACTCCTCATGAATATTAAAGGAAAAGTGTTTGTAATTTTTTCGTCGCGCTCAAGGGACGGCCGGCAAGTTTCGTGGGTGGCAGTTTTCGCTTGGCGTCAGAAAACCTAAGTAGCCTCGCCCCGCACTCAAAGTATTGAATAAAAAAAGCAGCCTCCTAGAAGATTGAGTTCATAATGGGCCACCTTATGGGTCGTTTGTCCACGCCATTGTCAATTTAACGCGAAACTTTCCACCCGCTTGAAAAATAATCATCTCAACTTTCTTCTTCTACTTTAATGGAACAGCATTTTCTTAACCAACCAAAAGATGCTGCTTCTCGTGTCCGATTTGCTCCGACGAGATTCTTCGAGTGTCGGTGGAAATTATTTATTCGCAACGGGGTTGGCCGAAATAATCTATTTATCGCGGTGAACACGCATACTTCAAAAAGTTACGATTTTTATTTAAGAAACAGCTCGAAACGATGAATCAGAAATAGTTCGGAGCAAGGAAGAAGAAAATGTGCCATAATTTTCTGAACGAGCCGAAAATTACGATATTCTCCGAAAAGTTTCGAAACGCGTAAAGAAGAAAACGCGACTCCGATCGAAGGACAACGATATCCTTTCGATCGGTCGATTTTTCCGTTCGAGGAGACAGAGAGAAGAGTCAGGCAACCGGCGTCGAGCTGGTGGGGACACACGAGAGAGTTTTACCTTCCGAAATGAAACTACTCGGCGGAGAAAGTGAGAGCCGACGTAGCGGACGGTGGGCAACGACGAGCAGGCGACCTGGGCTCCTCGAGACGAGAGGATAGACATGGTGTAAGCCCTCCATCGCGTGGATCTTCCTTAATCTTTCAACGGATCCTCTGGTTGATCGTGTTCAAAGTGTCTGGGAATATTTGCTGACCACGAAGAGCCAGGGAAATCCTGTTGAATAAAAAATCAACCGAGAAACATCGGGTCTGGAAAGGACACTTTCAACTGGAAGTTCGAAAATTTATCTTCGACCCGAATCAACGAGAGGATTTCTTCAAGAGCAATCATTATTTCCGAAGATCATTTTTGTGTTCTTTCTGCAAGAAAGAAAGTACGAGCTCGTCGCCGAAGAGGACAAAGATGATCCAAGTGTGAAGAATACCTCGTGAAGGGTCTTTGGTGGCTGTGACAGAATGTTGCTAAACGTTTGAGCGGATTCGACGTAATCGCGAGAAAATCGAGTGAGAATCGCGGTTAAGATAACAACTCGGTGTTCGTTGTGTTATGGTTGTGAGGTCTGTTCAGGATAGACGCGGAAGAAGAAGAGGAAGAAGAAGAGACGAAGACGTAGCGAGTTCCTTTTGAGGGATTTCATAGCAATTTGCGAGAACTGGATCGTTTTTGTTCTTCAGACCGGTAAGTGGAATTTCGAGAAAGAAAATGAAAGCTTTTTCGAAAGATCGATCGAGATTTTTGGCCCGGATGAAAATTCACGAACTTTGTATTCGAAGATCTTGATCGAACATTTTGAAGAACCTTTCGTTTATGAAAGTTACTCCGTCGAAGTTTGTACGCCGAAATTCGTAATACAATACTCGAAACACGTTGGCTGGAAAAATCGAGTGAAAGTGAGAAGGTCTGAATCAGCTTTTAAAAGAAAGCCTATCTCAGCTGTCCACCGGTACACGAGGCAAGATAGGCAAATGATACTACCGATTCTAATGGTCGACCAAAGCACCTATTACCGACAACTAAATTGCCGGTCTTTGCCGCAACCTTTGCCTACATTCGAGTTTCCACCAATGGTAAATTAACGGATGGAAACATTGCGGCAACGCGGTTCAACGGGTTCCCGTTGCAATTCCTTATACCTGAACAATACGTTATCGCGTAACAAAATCGATTTTATTACCCAACAAAACAAACGACAAATACTTTCTCGAAAAAGCAGCAAAAAAAGACTACTTTCTCAATCGGTATCGTACAAGACATCTTGCGGTCGATTAAAAAAAGGTACATCCAAAGAGTCTGGAACGAAGAAAGCGTTCTTAGATGTACGGCAAGCAAGCAAGTAAGAAGATCGGCAAAGAAAAAGTGAGATTTCTCGTGGCGAATTGGCAGTGGCTATCGAAATGTTCAACTTTCCGACCTCGTAGCCAGTGAAAGTACTTCCGTTCTTTTCCAAAACGAGACACGAGCAAGGGGACAAAACATTAAGGATGCACGCTTGGGTACCGCTCTACCGATTGCCTAAACACCACTCCTCGTTTACGTAACAGTATTCGATAGAAGTTTGAAGGGAAACGACGTGACACGAGAAACGTGTCGATCTAACGTTCTTCCTCCATGCATGGAACCTTATTACCCTACCGTTTCATTATGGACGCCATTCATTTTACAGACGTTTCATAAACATTAGACGTTCTAACATTCGCAATTTACACCGTTTAGGATTTCCGGGTGCAAACCGTGTCCAAATATTTCAAGTACTTCTCTAGTATTTTTTCAGGCGAAATGTTTCATTTCTGTAATTAGAGTGATTCGATCTGATCGTAAACTAATTAAAATCGCTCCGACTACTTACGCTTTAGCGAACACGTAAGAATTCGAATTGTTCCGAGATAGTTGAAAAGTGTGAACAGGAAATAGAAGAACGTATCGGTGAAGGATATCAAGATATTTAAAACGATCGCGATAAAATACCGAGAGTACTATACGTTTCACGCTTTTGCTTCGAGTCTTTCTCCTCGCCGATAATGTCTCGAGATCCAATTAAACGATATTTTGCCATTGAAACTTTCCGGCAAACCGTGCAGCCATTCATGAATATTCAATCGAACGGACGAGTTATCCGACACACTTTTTCTCGATTTTCATCTCGCGCTACGACAGGTATTACGCTGCTTTATCCCGCGAATTAATTTCTCTCCTAGAAAGTAACAATGCAGATCGTTCCTGCGATCGAGTGCGGACTAGAAAAGGGAATAGAGTCGGCGAAGGGTAAACGGACAGGGTTAACCAGACGTATCGCAGGGGAAAAAGTTGTAGGGAGCAGAGGAGAGAAAAAATTCGTTACACAATGGAAAGTGTTCGTGATGAAAGGGTATCGGTGAACTAGACCGCGAAGAAGCGTAGCTCTTTCAAGGCCACGCCGAAGAAAGAAGCAGAAGCTGTGACGTACAGATTTCTTCGAACCGGTTTTCATTAAAACATGGCTCGCGTATTAAAGGGCCAATCGATATTTCTGTCGAAAAACCGGGGGACACCAGGAATTTCTAGGCCCCTTTCGAAACGAGCTAATTAACACTTTCAGTCTTGTTATCTTTTCTTGATTGAAGTCGAGGAAGAAATTCTTGCAACGAAAGTAGAAATTGTTTCGACGGTACGACGTAATGTCGTTTGCCATAAATTCAAAAATCACTCTTCACCAAAGTCTAGTAGGGCAGTCGAAGTAGAAATGATCCGGCAAATCGTTTCGTTGGCATTTAAAGGAACGAGATATAATTCGTGACATCGTGAACTCGGTTTTCTTCGAAGAAGAAAGTTCTTCCCGGGAATGAATCGAGGATAAACTGAAATACGATCAAGGTTCCCTTCGGTGTCGATGCTTGCAACTTTCTTGCAAACATTTTCAAATTTAAGACGAACGAAGCAGGGTACGCGACACGAGTTGAAATCGAATGGTCCGGTATCGAGAAACAATTTCTGTATCATTCTCGATCGAACAAAGAGAACGAGGCCGCGGTCGTACGAAAACAAAATTTCACGCGTGCCGTCTTCTTATTTTGGCTTATTTTTTTCTCTCCGTTAGCTTTCGGCGAAAGTAAACGGCGTTCGTTGCAGAGAAAGTAATGGATCGCGTTCTTAATGTTGGTTCACACGGAATTCGGGATGTGGATTGCGGTGTGGCGCCAATCGGCTGGCACCAAACAGCACCGAACCAACGAAAACGAGGAAAAGAAAAAGGCGCCAGGATACGCGTGCAACGCACGTGGGCTTTCACGAACAGCTGGCAAACGAAGCTACAATTATGCGAGTATATCTCGTACACCAGACCTACTACACGCGTATATACACGAGAGAAGAAACTCTCCGTACTTTCGACCATCAGCTTCGACGATAGAGTCAAGCTAGTTATAGGAAGGTGAAAGTTCGTGCGACGCTGCCGAGATTCTCTTCCATCCGTTTTATCCATTTTTTATCCGTTCAACTCACTTTTCCTTCGATTGAGTTCAGGGAAAAACCATCTTCTATCCATCGCTGTCACGGTAAACGCAGAAAATCCTTTTAATTTCGTAGCTACGTCGTAGCTATTTCGACACACGTAAAAACACGATTCGATGACATCAAAATATCGGAAAATGTGCTACGTCGATCTAAAGCTTGAAGTTCGAAGAAAATGTCCCTACAGAGATGAAACGCTTACGAGGTCTTCGTGGAACCTTGAGTTTCAAATTGATGCGCCATTAGCGGCATTTAGCGATACATTTAATTCACCAGATCGTGTCAGACTTTCTATGTTTCGAAACCGGTCATTTGACACGCAACGAGTTAATAGAATTACGAGTTTCAATTTCTTTTGAAGAATAACGAATAGTTTTCCCTTCGCTTTCTTCGATTCCTTATACGCTTATATATAGATAGAAAAACAATAATTAAAATATTATCGAGACTGTAACTGCGTTAAGTTGATTAGTGACTTTAAAATCCAGTTAGAAACTGGAATATATTTTCTACCGGGTTTCACTTTTCTTGCCGCTTGGACTTGACTCTCGCGAGTCAACATTCTTTCGATCGTGTTCTTGAAATCCATACAACATTTTCACCATTGACACGATCGAGTGCTCCATTTGCACCTCGTTCACCAAGTCGATAGTTACGGTGGTCGTCGGTTTATGCGAACGAGTCTATTCTTCATCGTGGCAGTCAACGGTGAAAAATTTCATTTTCCTCGTCGTATCGGTTCTCGTGGTGCGCGATGAACACGGTGGAAATAGGATGGATCGAAAAAGAAAAGGAACATGGTCGATGGTTCGTAACTTCCGGTGGAGCGGGTGGCTCAGCATGAACGTGAACTTCACACTGTCGCGCATGCAGAGGTGCACTTTCACTTCTGCTGGATCTGCACGACAGAGCCAATGACCTACTAACACATCGAACCGTTCTCCTGCCACGATGATGATATTCCAGCAAGGACGTTCTACGTCGATTGCGATCGACTTTTTCTCTTCGATCAATCAATCGTGCCACTCCTTCGGAAAGAATTTTTCAGGACCTTGAAATCTCGCCCATAGTTTTCGTGGGCGTAAGTCCATTTCGTTTTATAAGCGACAACGCTTCGTTAACATCGCCGTTACTTTTTTCAGGGTCAAACGACACGCTCGGTATCCTCTAGTTTAACCAAGAATGGGAAAGTGATCTATTGCACAAAATTTCCTTTCAGAGAATTCTAGTTTCTTCGTTTCAAGGTTCCACGCGCTCGTACGATTACGATCTTTCTATGTACATAGTTACATTATTGTATTGCGATCTGTGGTTCCAAGTTATCGTCCAAGTGCATCGAACTTCCTCCTCCTCGCCTTGAAATTCCTCGTTAACTAACCGTTAATACATTCGATCGCGCAGCCAATGAACGAACGTCTGTTCGGGTATGGATTTTAAATCTATTACGACACAGTGTTGCACCGTTACGTGGTTAAATTGGCCTGAACGCGGTTGAACTAGCGATTAATGCAGCTGGCACCGACGGTTGCCCAACCGGCGCGAACACTCGGGGCATAAAACTTGTCCGGCATTTTCGTTTCTCCTTAATATCCACCATAATTGCTCGACGAAGATGCTGTCCGTGCCATTATGAATCTCGTATAACCGATGCGTTACTCGGTTCCGGGTGAACCTCTTTTACTTTCGCCCGTTACGGAGAGACGTGACGCAAACAACATATTTTCGTTCTCTCGAAGAAGACGAATTCGTTCGATCGCATCAAGAAACTCGTTTTCTACTCTCTTCGATGATACCTCTTGTTTCCGGCTTTCTGTAGACGAGTGGGTCACTCTTGGAATCGAAACAATTTCGATTTCACAATTTCTTTCTAATTTCGATGCGTACTATATCGTGGCTGTTAATTTACATCACCGTACAAGAGTTCTCCGAAAGCATAAGTATTCAAAAGATTAGATGACAGATCATGTTGCGTTTGGAATATTGTAAGCTTCCTGTTCACAATCGAGAACACTGATCCATTTCCCTTGGAAAGTAAACAGTCCATAGAAACACGCGATCGAATCGTGAACCGTTGCGTCGTTGGTTGCAGTTCAAGGTACGATCTTAGACATATTAGCTAAAAAAAATCGTTCGTGTAGAAAGATTTGCAACGGTTGCGTGTTCCAATGGCTCGTTAACCTCGGCTACGCTACGTTTCCCTCTTGCTTTTCCAGAAATTTCGTCTTAACGATCAATGAAAGATCGACGCGAATCGAGGTGAAATGCCCGATGACTCGTCGAAACGAGGGAACAGATATTATTTCGCGTTGCACGATCTTGTAGTCTCGTTTTTCTCTCGACGTCGAGAAATTTATTTACCTCTTCGCGGAGACGCTGTTCAAACTGGCCAACTCGTTTCTCGCTCGGTTTGCTTTAGTCGAGGATACACCGTCGTCATCGGGCGATCAAATGTTTGATTTGCACGGTTTAGGTAAGAAAGCCCGAAATTTCGGGAGATAAGCGTTTTCGGGGCAGGCACAATTATGATGAATAATGGTCGTCGCGAACAATATTTCAAGCACTGAGGGAAGATAAGGGAAGACGAATGGCGCGAGAACGGCGACCCTTCAGTCGTTAATTTCGTTGAAAGTTTTACGCGCAAACAATTAACGCATTTGACGTTGTTTCAGCAAACGATGGGTGCAGCTACGTCCTGCCAATGGTTGCTGCTGGGAATACTTCTCGTCATCTCCTCGAATCGAGCTCAAACGGAGACCTTAGGATCGAGCATCAGCAAGTCGGAAACGATCTTCAGCCCCGGTTATGTCGCGACGAGAGACAACGATGGTAATCGAACCGATTTAGCACCGAATTCAGCTCGCAGACGTCGATATGTCCGATTTCCGACCGGTCCAGCCGGTTACCTCTTCGAAGGAGGCGGTCCTCCGATAGGAAGGAACATCGGTGTCCATCCCGGAGTGCGTTTTCCATCCTGGAGACAACAGAAGGCCCTCTGGAGGAGTCCGATCTCGGAGTACAACAGGCCAGTGATGGGTCATCGAACGCCACGATTGATCTTTCGCGACAACGATTTTCCTCCGCCGGTGGGTGGCAGCGCACCCTCGTCGTTCTTTCAACAGTCCAATCATTTGCCAGATTTCGAGGACGACATCAGAGGTAGAATTTTTATTTCCGAGTTATAGAAAGTTTTTCCGAGATGTTGAGGGATGTAAGAAAGTTCTTTATCGTTGTTCGACTAGCTTTTTGGCGTAAAGAACGAATTATTGTTTCAGATCATCGAAAGCAAACGCTCGACGATTACCCTAGGTTAGAGTCAGGTACGTTGTCCACCAGGAAAGAGCTTCGATTCGTGGGTCAATTGTGTTGGAAGGCCGTTTCACGATCGTTGCATCGCGTTTCTGGATTTCGTAGTTCGCGAATAATCGTAAATTAACCAGCGACCGGGTGCAATATCCTTGTCCAGGTGTCGTAACGATTGTGACATCGGACCCGTTTCCGTCATGCTGACGATTTCCGTCGCCGTTGCGACAGACGCTCTTTCCCGTTTCTTTTACGATTCCGCTCTATCTTGTCGCGATTCTACTCATCGACTCTTTCGATTTTTGCTTCGATTCTTTGCCGTAAAGTATTCTGAAGCTAGGCTTGGAGTAATCTTTGAGCTACTCGGGAATCGCGGACCTTCGGAAACGAGCGAGTATCTTTTGTTTAAACGTTCCGCTTCGAGAAATCGTAAGGGGAAAAAGAATCGACGAAACGAACGAGAAAAGAGAACAGTTTGGCCTGTTTTGTGCAGAATCGCGTCAACAAAAAAGACCGCTGTGGAAGGGTGACGATACGTTGTGCGCTGACGGACGAAGCTGCGAATTTTTTCTAATGTGCTGGATGTCCGCTGGCCTATTGGACGGCAGTTGCGGCGGCATTATGTACGCTTGTTGTCAGCGAAGAGAACCGAAAGGTAGCTCTGATTATAACCTGATCGAAGCACCTAGAGATCAATCTCAGCCACTTCCGTTGGATACTTACACGGAGACCGCCAATGATGATCGTAAGTCCTTCCTACTGAAGCATGCAATCCGATTCTTGCACTGGCATGATCGATCACGCATGTATTATTCTTCGACAATCTTTCCCGACGATCACTCTTCCTTTCGTTCGACGACGAATTCAAACCCGTGTCCCTTACGTATCTCTCACCGATCCTAGTACACTCTTGCACTTTCTTCTTTCGGCACGTCGAAACATATGTTGCTTGCAAATTACTCGTCTCCTTAGCACTTGCACTTTCCTCCGCATGTCGACGACTGTCGTCACTTTCTCCGTTTGCATACTACGAAGCACGAAAGCACGAGTCTTCGATAACTTTGCTCGATTCGTGGATTCACGCGATGCATGTTGAGCAACCCATCCTTATTTCCTCCTGAATTTCTCCAATTTAATCGTACTCGCCCTGTTCGAAGATCGAAATTGCATGCTGATCGCGATAAAAACGAATCCGTCCTAAGCTACTTTGGCTCTTCGGTTCTCTCGTCACGCGAGTCCACTCGATTTCGTAGCCACTTCCGGTTTCCTGTATTCGCAACGAGACAGTCCCTCCGCAAAACGGACTCGTCCTTCGTGCTCGAGTCCCGTTTATCCGACTAATCGTACAGGAGTTACATTCTGAAACGCGGTTAATTTTCGATCGATCGAATTAGCGGAAGTCTTACTGAATTACTCCAAGTCTAATTCGGTAATACCTAATCATAGATTCGAACGAACGCGTGCTTGTCAAGGTGTTAGCGTTTAGAGCTCTGGACGTCACGGTACGTTCCAAAATACTTTCGCTACTAACTGTCCAGCAAGTGCTCGCGATGTTGCGTGATTGACCTATCGAACGATAGATCGTTACACAGGGAGTCTGTAGGTGGTTGTGATTGCAGGCTGCGGCATACCCGCCTCGAAGCAAACCGCTCAGAGGAGAATCGTCGGCGGCGACGAAGCAGGTTTTGGCAGTTTCCCATGGCAGGTCAGATTTGCAACGACAAATCGAACTCGAACCATTTCGTGGCTCGCGTGTCGCGTTTTAAACAGTGAAAATGTTCTACTTTCCCAGGCATATATTCGAATTGGATCCAGTCGATGCGGTGGCACTCTGGTTAATCGATTCCACGTCGTTACCGCTGGACACTGCGTGGCCAAGTGAGTACCCCATCGAAGAAAATCTATTACCGATAAATATTTATGGTTTTCGCGTACATCGATACTTTTTAACGGTATCAGGGCAGCGGCTCGTCAAGTCCAGGTCACCTTGGGCGACTACGTAGTGAATTCGGCCAGCGAAACGTTGCCAGCATACACTTTCGGCGTTCGGGAGATACGCGTTCATCCTTACTTCAAATTTACGCCTCAGGCTGACAGGTAGATCGACCTCGGACGCGTAAATCTAACAAGAGAATAAATTTATGGAACGAGATTACTGTTGATCAAGGTTCGACGTTGCTGTTCTTCGACTGGATCGACCGGTTCACTACATGCCTCACATAGCACCGATCTGCCTTCCCGAAAAGAACGAGGACTTCTTGGGTCAATACGGTTGGGCTGCCGGATGGGGTGCACTGCAGGCTGGTAAATAGGACAATGGTTTATCTACCAATCGAAACTTTGACGCGTTGCCAAATATTCGGATAAGTATTTCGAACGACGGTTGGCGAAGCGACTGCCTCGCGTACGCTCTTTGTACAGTCTCGAAACAGACGTACGCCACCTAAACAATTTTGCACGACCTACGTCTGTTTCGAAGCAACCGGTACGATTATCGAAATCGGCTGCTAAGTATCTCTGAACGAACAGGATCGAGATTGCGTCCCAAGACTCTTCAAGCGGTGGACGTACCCGTGATAGACAACCGAGTTTGCGAAAGATGGCATCGTTCGAACGGCATCAACGTGGTCATTTACGACGAGATGATGTGCGCCGGCTATCGTGGCGGTGGCAAGGACTCCTGCCAAGTGAGCATTTACTTTGTTATTCGCTTTGGAATTCGAGACATCGTCAATCAACGGGTCGACTTCAACTTGGACGAACTTGATGCCAGCTTATATTCTGGCGTCGTTCGTTCCGCGCTAATTGCGCGTAACACGATACAACAATGAAAGAACGTGACAATTAATGTCTTTGTCCGATCTAACTGGAACGATCTGGGATTTGTTACAACGAGTCAGTGGGAATATACGACGAGACTTTCTATACTCGTCGGCGTGAAATTTATGAAGATGACTAAATCAGAAAACTCCTTTGTTAATAAATCTATTAACGGTCTTTCGATAAGGTTGTAAACCTATTTCTTGTACCGCAATTAACGGGATCTTGATAACATAAATTGGTCGTTGTAATTGTTAATCGCACGAATGAAACCTTGCATACTCTTTAGTCCATTCATATTCGACGAAGCGGTTATTAACCCTAATTTAGGATATAGTAATTTTACCGTGTAACGTAAGTGGAAGCTTTCGAATCCATTAGTCAATTACTAATTATCGGAATTTGAAAATTGGTCAGTTCGTGACGTACATAAATACCTTGCAACAATCTTAATTAGTAGACATTGTAGGCACATAAAATGACGAAGACCAATGTGTTGAGCGATAAAGCGATTTGTTTGCGCAGGGTGACAGCGGAGGTCCACTGATGTTGGAAAAAACAGGACGATGGTACCTGATAGGCATCGTTTCGGCGGGATACTCGTGTGCCCAACCGGGTCAACCAGGGATTTATCATCGCGTCGCTAAAACGGTCGACTGGATAACGTACGTCATCAATTCGTAGCAGAACGCGGCTAGCGAAGACAGAAACTTTGCATGAAACAAAGTTCGTGACACGTTACTCGATTTGATTTCGCGAATGAAGGTACGGTGCGCGGTGGGGACAGAAATTCAGCCATTCCGTGCTCGAAGGTTGTAAATATTGTAGCAATAAAATGTTCAAGAATGTGGTTTCGAATGTTGTCAGGAACGTTTTTCTTGTTCGGAGCGAAAGAATCGTTCAAGAAACGCCTCGATTGTTAATAAATATATTTTTTTACGAAAGGACCGTGATGCGAGTCAATTGTACGTATAATTGCTTGTTTCGTCGATCACCGAGGCGCTCGAGCGACAAAATTCCTCCTCAAAGCGTTACTCGTCGCCTCGGTTCTCGACAAACGGTACGAACAGCGTCGACGTGAATATTTTGTACATCAAGTGCGTGTGATATTCGTTCGTATTCGCGCTTAATAAATATTCGATTTCTATTTTACAACGTGCGTACATTTATTTCGAAACAAATGGCAGATTTATTCGGAAAAACCTTCAACAGCCATAACTGCGTTAACAAACAATATTCTTATATTTTCTCTAAATACAAACGAACGGTACAGAAATTTCTCAACTATCGTTTGCAATCGTCGATAGCAGCCACCGATCGTTCATTATAAATTTCGACGAAATCGTTTTGATCCTAAGCTTCGAACGTAAGTGGCGCAAGTACTATTTTACGGTTTGTCAAGGAAGAGTCATAGGACAATGGGTTGCGAAAAAACAAGTCATTTCCATTAAAAACATACTTTGTTATTAGACAACCGCTATATCTCAACGCAAGCTTAGCGTCGCAAATAGTAGAACAACGCGTTTCTTTTTAAGTATGTGTTTCCATTGCGTAATATAAGTACACATTGATCTCGTTGCCCGTTTCAACGATAAATAACAGCGACAACCGAATAATTTCCGTTTGCTCCAATGGTAAACGCGTCGAACCATCGAGGCTCGATTAAGTATGATGCGTTGGGATAAACTATTTAAGTATATAATTGCAAGTCCCTTTTTCTTCACACCAAAAAGAAAACAAGAAAAGACAGACTAACTAACCTCCCGCTCTCGCGACGAATCGCGTAAGTAACGTAACCATCGACGTCGTCAACGAGCGTCGTTCTCCGTGCTTTCGTGTAACAACTAATTAGCTGCGAGCTAACGAGATCAGACTAGATACCGCGAATCCTTGGAAAGAGAAACGAATTCGTTCGTCGCGAAAACGGGAACGCGATTCATTTTCCTACGATGCCCTATGGTTAGAAAAAAAATTCGTTCGAATTCCGTAAGTATCCTTCGATAACGCGACGAAGAAGAAGACGGTCCTCGGAACGCGAAGGAATTCCAAGGGGAAAAGAAAAAATAGTGTCTACCTATCTACTTCGATCGACCTGCGTCAAGGGTATCAGTCTTCCACGAGAAGACGCTTGCTCCCTGGGCAGGGCGAGTTAAAATTCTCATCATCTAAGATAAATAATCTAACGATAATACTTTCTCGAGAGAGTGGTACGCTCGAATACTAATAAAAGGAGGAGGACGAAGAAAGACAGAGGTCAAAAGGGACCCCTCTATTTCGGTCGAAGATACGTCTTCTGCTCGGAGGGGGGATTTTCGTCGATCACCGTGGTGTCGTGAACGCCGTGGGCATTCTAAATGCACTGTGCGAACGATCGTGAACGGAAATCGTGTCAAGAATTTCGCTCGATCGTTCGTTCTTGAACATTCGCGATCCTCTTGTCACCCGACTGTCGAATCTTCGAACGTTACTGGATCGTTTAGCAGCTTTCGTTCGCAATTGTCATGGGACGAGAAATGCATTGACCGATTAGTGGCATTCGCGCGTGCGAATTCCACGAAATGCTGGTTCTCTTCTACGACGGAAGTATGTCGAGTTCGAGGACGCTCTGCGTGCTAGGGGACAGCCCGTCTTCGCTCTTGTGGGTCAAAACGTTTTTGAGATCCCTCAGCTTTTGCGGTTGTAGAGCCATGGCCGTGTTTCTGGGCAGCGTCGCGATGGGATTCGTGCTGTGACTCTTGAACGGTTTGTCGCACCGATTGATCCCGTTTTCCGATTCCGAATTGTGCCTTCTCTTCGCCGTTAGCTCCAACCGTGGCTGCTTGCTCACGGAGTCCTTGTCCTCGAAACAGGGGACCGTTTGCATGGACACGGTGTTCCTGCGATCGTTGAACAAGGACCTGGGATTCAGGGTGACTTCTCTGGCCGAGCCAAAGTGTTTGAAATTCGCGCAGACGGGACTGTTCATGAAACTGGTGTCGACCGGGTGGCAAGGATCGGGCACGCGTTTCTCGATCTTGATTTCGGTGACGTTCTGACGGATCAGGATGTCGGGCGCCGCCTCCGGCAAAGGCTCCTGCGAGATCAGCGGCCATTTTAAGTCACGAGCCAAATCGCGTTCGATCGCGAGAAACTTTCGTCTGGATTTGTCAACGTTGTGCCAGCGATAACGTAACTTGCTAAAAACGAGGTAGTCGACGAAGAAGTACTCCATCAGCAACGAGATCACAAGATTCACGATGCCGTAGCCGACCAGAATGAAACGGAAGCCGACGTTCTCGGGAAGTACGAGCTCGAACCAATCAGCTAGCCATTCGAACGGAAACGTGGCGAGGTAGACCGAGAAGAGACTCAAGAAAATCAACGAAGTGAGCAGACCGTAATTCGTGAACAACGACTTTCTGTACGGGTGACCTTTCGAGAACGTCACGGCTAGAATGATGTACTGCATCGAACTGATGATGAAGACCGTGTAGTTTTCCACGCAACCGACGTCGTCCTTGTTCTCGATCGCCTTGATCGTCGCGTTGAACGGTACAAACCAATCCATCTGTTGAAGATGCCAGAGACTGGCGTATTGGAACACGGCCACGATCAGAATCTGTGTAACCAGACTGAGAATCGGAGTGGTACTGATCAAACTGTTCAGCGGCGCCGTTTTAACCAATGGACCGTCGTACGTCTCGGTACGGCCGAAGAAGAAAGCGAAGATGGAGATGATAAAGAGATCGATGTACAGAAACTCGATGTCCGTTAAGTTGGATTCGATTCCGTACAACAGCATCACGGATATGAATTGAGTGAGCGAATAGCTAGCCATGTACTTGAAGATCCCGAAAGAGGTGACCAGAGCAGCGCGACCTTCTCGAATTACGGTCAACACGCAGGAAATGTTGGTTTCGCGGCTGGTGAAGGGTGAAGCTACGGATGATTCGGTGTCCGAAAGAGAAATTCCTGTGTGAGCAGCCTTCAAAGCTCCGCAATCGTTCGCCCCGTCTCCCACCATGGCTGAAAAAAATGTTTAAATCGGTATTGATCGTATCGAGGGAAATTCGGTCGGCAATTTGACGAGAGCGTTAAGCTACTTACCAACATAGTATCCTAAACACTGCAATTCCTGGACGAGTTGTTGTTTCTGATCCGGGGACATTCTTGCAAAGATTGCACCGCGGGTGACGAGTTTGGGAATCAGTTCTGGATAATATTGTTTGACTAGTGCCCACGTTTTGCCGGTGAGTGCAAACACGTATTTGTTTTTCGAGTGTTGCAAACTAGAACACAAATATATAACGGTCAGAAATGCTTCTTGCTCTGAGACAAGTTGATCGTCGAGTGATACTTACTCGTCGGATAAATAATTGACATCGTTTTCGAACTGATTGTTCCCGAAAGAGCCACTCTCGACCGTGTCCAAGCTAGCTACGCTATTTAAATCAGTCATTTCGCTGAGATCTCCGTGACCCATCGGTGAAATTGGCGACGGTTGACTGTCGCTCTTCGTGAAGTAGATCTGCGGCTTCGTTTGATTTTGCTGAGAAGCCGAGACCGCGATGACCGGTATTCCCGGCTTCACGATGTCGCAGTCTCTTGCCACGGACAGGGCCGTCAACATGTTGTCGCCGGTCACCATCACGGTTTTGATACAGGCAGTGTTTAGAGCACTGATAACTGGCGTGGTTTCTGGCTTCAATCTGTTCTCCATGATCACGAACGCCAAGAAGGTCAGATCAGACTCGGCAGCTTCGCGACTCAATCTTTGAACTTTGGCGTAAGGAAGACGATTCAAAGATTTGTGCGCCATAGCTATCACGCGGTAACCTTCCGACGTGTACTCTTGCAACACGGCGCCAAAGTCTGCTGGAATGGATTCGGCTTTCGAAAGGCTGAGGATCATTTCTGGACTACCCTTGCAATAGAGATCGTAATGATTTGCGCCCAATGTTCTGGTGATCACGCTCATTCGCTGAAGACTGGACGTGAACGGAAACTGTCGAACGATCCCAATTTCCAGGCCTTGCTCCCCCAAGTCCGTCGTGGAACCAGCCAACGCGCTATCGAGATTGTTCAACGAAACGTTGTCCACCGCGTCGGAAGACATCGAGTTTTGCCGGCTGATGGAGATTCTTATCTCGTTGGACAGTTTCTTCAGCAGTTTCGAGCCCTTTGGCGGACGAACCACCGTGGGAAAAAGCATGGAGAACTTGGAGGTGTCGGACACGTCCGGTTCCTCCAGTGTCCAGCCGGTCGACTCGAACATCTTCAGGTCGAGCGGGTCGCCAACCGCTTGATTGTCGATTATAGTGATCCCGTGACACGTCACCATTCCAATGAGAAGATCGTTCAGAGGCAAGGAGGAGATATCTTTGATAGGCAACTGGAACTTGTTATCGACCGCGGGTACTACGCCCCACATGTCGAGACCGTCCTCGGTCAACGTTCCAGTTTTGTCGAAGCAAATGCAATCGATCGATCCCGACACGTTGATGGTTCGCGGACTGGTGCAATAAATCTTGTTCTTCTCCAACCTTTGTTGCGCCACCATACGACCGACGGTCATAGCCGCCGGTAGAGCCGGTGGCACCACGATCGTGATCAAGTCCAAAGCTTCCAGAGCGATGTGGCTGCTCTGCACACCTCTCATGACCTTTGTCACGATGGTGTAGATCACGCCGATGCTCGCTATTCCAGCCAACAGAACGACGAACTTGTAGGAATCTTGTTCGAACTTGAAATCGACCGGTGGAGGATACATGATGGATCTCACCAGGCCACCTTTACTCGTGTTGAAACCTGTTCTGACAACGACGGCCAAAACCTGCGAGAAACGATAACGGCGTGAGCTCATCTATGGTATTAGTCGTAATTACGAGAGACAATTGATGGATCGTTACCTTTTCGGAGCCATAATATCTTGTCTGAATGACACGAGTACCACAGAAGAGTGTATGCCTCGCGTGCTCCTTGGTGTCGTAGATCATCTCGTTGGACGAAGGAATAGGGGTTTTGGTGACGGGAACCGATTCTCCGGTGAGCATGGATTCGTTCAATATACAATTTCCGGTGAGAAGCACCGCGTCGCAAGGCATCAGACAGCCGTGAGACGGAATAACTAAAATATCGCCAGGTACCAATCGTTCGGCAGGCACGGTTGCGGTTTGTCCAGTCATTCGATCTCTCATCACTGTTGCCACGTCGGAAGAGTGAACGGTGGACCGTAGATTGTGTTGGTTCTGTGTAAAACAAATCTTTTGTAATCGACACGATCTTCGTGGATAACGAGATACGACTAATAACAACGTACTCGACGAGTCTGGAAGACTGCCATAAGTATACCGATGCTGGACATGGTCAAAATGACCATGGCGTAGTAGTAGTAATTGTCGGCAATCCAGAGGCAGAAACTGAACAGTTGGAAGACGTAGAATGGATTAAGAACTTCGAGAGCGAGAAGCGTTACGATGCTCTTCACCGGAATCACGATCTCGTTGTTTCCGTAAACGCTGCGTCTAATTTGTAAGAGAAAAATCATTCGTGAGATTGACGATATCGGAGACAAACGTCGAATGTTAAAGCGATTTACCTCATGTGTTGCTCGTGATAATTTAGCCCTTGCATCTGGTGCAACGTCGAAGTTAAAACGCCAACGTCCAAGCCACGAAGTTTCAGAAACTCTGATCTTTCGTGGTCCCATACGTAGGTTAACTTCTTGCATTGAAAAAGAACGATGGATGGAACCTCTGCGAAGAACAATTCTTAATGAAATACGATACTCGTGGAGAACGTTTCCTTCTTTACTCGAGAATTCTTACGTTTGAATTGTCCGCCGACTAAATGCAAAGACAACGTTGGGTATTCTTCCTTCACTTCCTTGATGGTTATCATGCTGCCGTTTTCCACCCATGGTTCGTTGTCCATCAACGATTCTCCGTCAAAAGGCTTGTTGCTTTAGAAAAATCGAGACAGTTAGTTGGCGAAGTTGATCGCGAATTTGAAACGATTAACAGAGGCGATACTAACACTACATCCTGAGCAGCCAAAGTTTTCAATTTCTTCACGTAGTAGCTCGTGTGTTTTCCTTGGAATTTCTCCACTAACAAAACCGTGTCCGCGTCTTCCAACTGGCACTTGGAATGAGTTGCCAACAACATCAGGTGCGGTACCCAGTGGAAGACCAGCCTGAGGAGTCCTCCGGTGACGATGATCAAGAACCAAGTGACAACGGTGAAGATGTTGTTTCTCTTGTAACTGAAGTAAAGCGAATTATCAGTCGTTATCGTCGTCGGCGAAATAAATCGCGTTTTATCGTTGGACTTACCCATATATTTCCATCTGGTCTTCTTCGCCAGGATTGATGTAATCGATGCCATTTTTCAGGTGAAGAATTCCGTTACCTCTGGTACCTGAAAAGAGAGAGGAACTCGATCGAGAGGAATTCAATTAGCGCCGCGTTATCGACGCGTTTTGCAATCGAATCGAGACAGGTTCGCGACACGATATTTTAAGGCGATTTCATTGTCGAAGGTCTCAAGGGCGACGCATCGAAATTGAATGGTTGCCAAGCGATCTATCGGGACGGACGGAACGAAATCGCGCCTCTTACCCTCCAAAAGTTCCGTTTTCTGTTCGCGCTGGTGATCAGCAGTCGCATTGGTAGCGCGTGTTCCAAACACGCTGTACGCGTTTCTGGCGAAGCTCAGGTTCAGTTTGCTCGGCGTGGGCGGCATGACGATTGCGGGAGAGGGAGACGAGGTTCTCGGATAAATATTACTCTTCTCTTTCGTTAAAATTAGCTACAATTGTCCGAAAAAAGCGTTCTCGCCAGGAGATCGAGCGAAGGATACCGTTAGTTTTCTGGTATCGCGACAGCGGCTACTCTTCGGCCCTCTCTCGACCTTTCTCGTCCTTCTTCTTAATAATTGATCCGTCGTTCGTCTCACTACTACATGTTATCACTACTTTTATCCAGCTACGTAAGTTATTGTCTATGGGTCACTCGATCGAGACCCTTTCGTCGTCCGTTCGACGAGCAATTAAAAACGACACCAAAGTTCGTCAGGGTATTTGGTTCGATAGATGGATATCAAGGGGGATGGAGCACTCGTGCGACAAGAGAGAAAAACGGGAATCTAGCCGAGACCGGAGGATGGTTTAGCCGTGGATCCCCTAGGAAGAGTGCAGGGCGAGGCGGTCGTTCGTCAAGGTAATAACCCCGTCTGCTACCGACACCGATTGCCCGCCATTTTTGGGTCCGTCTTCAAAGTTCTCGACTTAGACCTCGACGTGGCGTTCCGTTGCATTTGGCTGGCATAGAGGATCGACGACGATTCGGGTTTACTATCGAGGCTCGAGGATCGAACACGTTTCCACGAGACCGACGAACACGACGACGAACAGGACGACGAAGACGAGGACCAAGACCGAGCGGCAGGACAACGAGGACGTTTAGAATGATAGGACTGTAGAAGCTGATGCTATCGTTTCGGATCTGCCCCCGATTTTCTGGATTCGTGTCAGTCGCCAGGATCAGTGAGCTTTCGCCATCCAATTCGTGGCGTGGTGACTGCTCGTTCACTTTCGCTCATACCGCGACGTAAGCAAGCCTGTTTCGATACTCTGCCGGACGATCTCGGACGAAGCGGCTGAGGTTCCTCGAGGTCCCAGCAGTCCACCGGACACTTCTTCGTCTTGACTGTGTTCCTGATGGTCGGTCCAACGTCGCTTCGACCTCTGCCCGCGAACTCAACTTCGATCGACTCTCTTGTAATCGCGTGCCTCCCTTTTGCTGTCTGTTTGTACGATCTCAAATACATTACGGGTTATAAAGTTATTTTGAATGCCGTCGGATGCTTCGATCGGCAGAGAAACTCGATACCCCGGTGCCGGGTGCTCGATCGGAGATTTCTCTCGATCGACAGAGATCCGCGTTATCGGTCGAACACGATCGGGTCGATAAATGATCCTTCGATCGCGCGATTACCGATAGCACGCGGAAAATCACTCTTCGAGATCGATATCACGAGTCTTCGAAAGTTCGATTTTAAAAGTATTTCTCTTCTATTCTTAAGTACACGAACGTCACAGCTTCGTCGAATAAAATTGATCGGTCTCTATTAATAGAGAAACCGTTAACGGCTAGGTGTGTCTCACCAAGGTTCACCTCACGATATTCGCGAATTTCGACGAACTATATATAATTGATTACGTCAACGTCAAAGTTCTTTTTTTTTTTCTTTTTCAAGGTGATCGCACGATTCTCGCGAGTCCTAAACTCCTTTCGTCACCGGCAAACGAAATCACACTCGTTTCGCGACACCGAAATTCTTCTTCCTGATCCGGTCGATTAATCCTTGACGATCGTCCTCGCGAATACTGTTTCCTTCGTTGCGATCGATTCTTTCAGATGATCCGCTTAAACGATTCACCCTCTTCGGGACTTCTAAGTACAGAGAACACGGTGCAATAGTTTGTTCCTAGCATCTTGCTCATAATGAAAGACCTTGGTACGCTGGTGTCGTCCGTTTGTCAGTTTCGCGGTGGCTAGAGGCCAGCCCGTTAAATTAGGAAACAGAAAAGAAAAAAAATCTCTCTCCTCCAAAAAAGTCACTTTGCACAAGATCGTTTCACTTGCGTTTCACGCATCTGTGGCGTTTTTAAAAACCACGGCCGACCAGTTTTTTCTCTCACAGCACCCACCGCGTATCCCAGTGTCGACATGCACCGTGTTGCTTTATAATCGTTCGCGTTCGAGGAAAAATGACACTTTTCCTGCTCGCATCCCTTCTAGCTTTCCTTCTCGATAACTGCACGTATTCCAGGTAATATTTCCTTCTACCGCGTTCGTGCAACGTGCTCGTGATGTATCTAAGATGGCGACCAAACCCAGCCGTTCCTTTCGGTGTTGCGCTCCGAATTGCACGCTCCTTTCGACTAGACGTCGTCGATTCTTTTCCTGGCTCCCAGCACGATTTCTTCGAGGTTGTTTCGCGTTCGACCGGTTCGTAGGATCTCTGTGAAACACTGACAAGTACGCGACAGCTGACACAGACCGTTCGCCCCAATTACAACGAGATTCCAGACGCAAGTGTATTAAGGGAATCGTTTGGCATTAGCAGAAGACTTGCGCTCTGCTAGCTTCCACATCCCGGTGTTCAGGGCCGTATCGTCTCGTTCCGTTTCTCTTCAGGTATACGCATGTCACGTTATCTGATGCTGCGAAATCGTCGCCGATTCGAATTACGCTACGTCGACGTTTCGTCACGCGTTTCGTAAGATATTCCTCGGTATTTGCACACGTTCGCTGATCACCGTGCGAACATATGCGCGACCCGAATCTTATTACAGCGTCGAACTTTGAACGATTTTCTTTCTTCCAATCGCTGGACTCTCTACCTTCGATAAACGTTAATTGTTCTTATGTCATATCGAATCAGGAAGCGTTGCAAGTATCCGAGTGGTCTGCCGATAAGTCGCTAACATTTAAAAATTTCAAACGTTTTAGCCCGGTGGCTCTGATTTCGCAGTTCCGTGCCTGAGATATCCCTACCATTGGGTTTTGCCTCGACCTACGACGACGTCGTGGCTCGTGACTCATTTATTTCCACTAAATCCTCCACGGTGCCGTGTACGTCCCTGTTAATTGCACGCTGCTCCAAATTCATACGGTTATTTCCATGGTGTCCCGTCGTTAAATACCTAACACCTGTTTAAGGTTCGCGGCTTTAGAAGCAGACAGAAACGAACGGTTTCATCCTACGCGTGAACTCATAGCTCCATCTTTGGCGCTCTTGACGGCTGTCTCGGTTGCTCCAATTGGCCATCGGAGTATTGAACGAGTCCGAGGGCCTCGTGGTCGATACTTCGTTCCAGCTAACTCTTCTCCTCGACCAGCACGTGCCAACCGACTGAAACGTTCACACCTAACTCCGCCACGGATGGTGGGGGTTTCCCTCGCTTATCCTCTTCCGCGTAACTCCCGTTTTAAACCCTTCCAGGCAAACTCGTCGCTCCCTTTTATGTTCGAGCTTAACGAGAAGTTATGCTTTTTGGCAAACGAAGCAGAAACGCTTTAAGAATCCGTAAGAGGATTTCGCGACAGGAATTAGCTTCTAGTTTCCTTATTTTCGCGGACAGTCGGTTTATTTGTCCTTAACTTCTTTCATTGGATTACGCATCTTCGCGCAATTTGCGGTAAAGGATTAATGCGCGTCAGTTTCTCAAATTTCCAAGAAAACGAATTTGTCAGTTATTTGAACGTTTAATTGTTGGATTTTTTATCATTCTGTTTCAAGCGAGACGCTATTTTTTCTCGATTACACGAAATTACATCGACACAGAAATTTGTGGAACGTTGATTTCGCTGCGTACAGATCATCTCACATTCCATTCGCACGAGTTAAAAGACGGTCTAAGCACGCTCGATGGTCATTAGACAGAGAAAATGTCATTGACGGGATAATATTGCATCCTAGTACTCTTAATCGTCGATACGTATCCCGCTTCTGTTCTAATTAAATTTTTCGAAAAAAAAAAAAAAAAAAAAACATTTTTTGCAACATAACCTTGACAGATAATTTCTTACTGTTTGTCGTCAAGATGTTTTATCGTGACGGACATCTTTCCATCTTTACAACGGAATTTTTCAAGATCAGTATAAGAATCTTGACAGAAATCAGCGTAGAAAAGATAGCGAATACTTATCTAAGGTGAATATTGTAAATTGTACAAGAAACGGTACTCGATTCTTGGATATCGAAGATGTACTGCTCTTTCTACACCTTGCGTCATTGGTTATTCTTGAAAAATTGCAACACTTCCGGTTAATTGATACACGCTTTTATTTACTATACACGTACTCGGCTATCCGATTACGATTCACGCGCTCACCTCGCTATTCTATCGATCAAACGGAAATCTATAGGAATGTTTTTTTCCTTGTACGTACATCTGCTGATTCAGTTATCGAACACGTTTCGTGGCAAACACCACGAATCTACCGCGAAGCGCGATAAGAGCAGATGATCGTTAAAGCGATCAACGACTTATCGATCGTAAGCCGGATCTCGAGATGTTTGAAAAACAGACGAGAAGTACAATAGGAGCGATACGAGTTACAATTTCGTAAATAACAATTCGATTTTTGATATTAACGCGTCGATTGCTACGTGGACATGTCGCGGAGATAACCGGAACAATAAATTTAATTAGACAACTAAATAATTGTAAACGCTGCTCGCGACAACGCGAATTAACGTTTCTATTGTGCCATTCAACGCGTTAAGCCTGATATAATTAATTCAGCAAATTTCATGTAACGGCAACATTACGCAAGACAGTGTCATTTTCGTGACGATAATCGAAATTTTTTTTTCGCCTTATCTTTTAATAATTCAGTGTTATAATATAACTCTTTTAACAAGTGCTACTTGAACGAATAGGTCGAGGTTGAAGCGAAACTGAACGCTTTACGATTCAGCGACACTCGCATTGGCGTAACTAGGATTTTAAGGTGGACACTAAACAAATATGTGTGCGTTGAACGTATCGATGAATCTGGCTAAAGTTAAGCCGGCAATTAAGAACACTATCAATCGTTCTTTATCGTTTCTCGTGCTCGAAACGTACGAGGATTTCGATGATAAATCAAGATTCTGTTTGAAGAAATTCAAAGGCGTATCGCGAAAGATACAAACGCCTCGACCTCCGTGCTATTTTCGAACAGGCAGAGCATGGTCGACGAAATTCGATGAAAATCGTCTCATCTTCTGGTTATAGTCGCTTAATTCATCTCTCTTTCTCCGTTTAGAAACGCAAGCGCCTGTTCACCGAGCCGTTTGAACTTTTCGAGTCTATAATAATCCAGTGACTCGTTCTTGACGAGGTCGAAATTTCAACGGAGTCATCAACGTTTCCGGTGAAGAATTATTACTAACGTTATTTACGATCATCCGCGAAGCGCGGATCTTTGAGTTTCGAGAAGAGCATGTAACTGCAGTCCACACGTATTTTCATTGTCTCTCGTGTGTATTATCGCGTGGAAACCAGAACACTGTCATTTGTAAGTTTTACGAGAGAACAACTGACTCGTTTCGTGTTTTATCGACCGGAAGTTTGTTATTCGTTTTTCACTTGTAATGGTTGTTGTCTAAATGTCATCGATGACTGTCTGTTCTGCATTGCAACACGGAACAGACGTTGCTAGAACATTTGTTCCTCGACAAATGGCGTAATACTAATTAAGAGAACAGATTGAGGTCACTTAGGAAACTAAGGAGATGACAGATATTATATAATTTAATGAAAATTGTATACGTTTTCTATCGAATAATTCGACGACACGTACCACCTTTATCCACGACAGTTAAGATATCGATATCGAATGATTTCATCTATGGTCATTCAAGAGCTTCATGATTAATTAACGAAAGCACTTCACGCAATTCCGTTAACCGAAATGTCCTTATTGATCATTTTGCTCGACCCATCACGATTCCCAGCCTCGAAGGAAAAACACTAGATTCGTGAATGGCGGTCGATCGCAATGAGTAACCTTCGAGGTTATCTCGAATAGAACTCCATGTGCTCATCGTACATCCGTAGACGCAAACTAATCGATACAGAAATAACATTGATTCGATGAAAGAGATACGAGAATTATTGGCCCCCTTTTTAATTACGTCCACGAGGGAATGAGGTAATTCGCTATTTATTTCGTTTGATATTAATATCGTTTCACCAATTCCGTGAAAAGATATTGCACAGGTATCTTGTAACGGGACCGTGTCGCTTTTAACACGGTGACGCTACGTAGTTGCAATTCTGTCCGATAAGATCTTTCCTTAATTCCGCGCAAAGTTTTCGTCATAGAAACAATCTGTAGGGATCATCAGACTCGCAACGATCGTTGCACTAACTTACGCCGATAACGAACAATCGTACGGGCACAATTATGAGGAAAGATTGAAAAACGAGCGAGGCTGATCGACGAGTTTGTCCGATCATTTAATCAATTGAATCGTTCGAAAAGGAATTTCATTCGCGGAATCATTTTTGGCTACGTGATTCGGTTCGAAGAAAATAGAACTCGAGAAGATGTGACAGAACTCTGAACTCGCCGAATGTGGCCAGTCATCGTCCACTTTTAAAACTGGCAGCTGCTGCCAAACGAGAGCTCAGATTTGTCAATTACACGGTCGAGTCCACGATTGTGTAGCTGTTAAAGGGTAATTCTCGATCAGAGAGCCTCGTTAAGCTTCGAGCTTCGAGACATTGGCCAACGCGTTAGTTAACGAGTTCTAATATTAAAGGTTAATTCGACGATAAGAAAGTTTCGTCGTGCATCGACACAACCGATTATGGACGAATATCTTTCATTCCTCTGCAGGAAATTCCAAAAATTCCTCGCTAACGAGGCTCTATAAGTACCTAATAAAAGGTGATGTTACTTGCGAATATGTTTTATGCATTATCTTACAAAACGCAATATCCACAAATTGCTTCCGTAAATAATAACAATGATTCACAATATCTTCGTGCTTCGACTGCAAACTTTGAACTCTAATCAGAACGTTACTCTAGCTATTTATACGTTATAGGAAAAATAGTAAACATTCTTCGACATAAGACATTTTTCAAATCCTAAAGTTCCTACCGAAATAACTTAGGTTTTACTAATCGAGTCGTAAAATATGATTTTAGATTCAAATGCGATGGCCATACTCGAAGTCAATGTCTTTTATTTCGGTAATATATTTGATAGTACCGTAAATGTAAGCTTTATCATACCGCTTTCGCTATGACTATGCTTCGTGTGTACAGTAAGTTTCCAAGCGATTCAAACAGGTGGTTGGAACTTTATGAATACGTTTCAGGTAGAAGCATGTGCAATTTGCCTAACGAGATTGACCCGAAACGAAATCATTTTCGTTGCAACCGCATGAATCTGGCTTCGATGTTGAGCAATCGGAGACAGGTTGTCGACTGACGCAGAAGAAAGTTTCACTATTACTCTTGAACGTGGAGCCAACCATTCGTAAACAGAATGTTCGTTCCTTCTAAGGAAACACGAATCATTGATCGTTGCGTTTATAGCATGATACACCATTCCAATACTATTACAATTACGATCGCTGTTCGAGTACCACTTTGTACCATTTACCAATATCCTCCAGCTCTTGGTAGTACAGTGGGACCCGTTATATATTGACATCGGATTGCAGAATCGGAAAATGTTTAAAGTTAACAATATATTGACAAAACTTTGTCCACTCTGTCAAATGGAAGTGGTAATGTAACGAGAGCTTACTGTATTAAAATATCAAATTTTTTCTGATTCCCACACTGAAAAGATACCCGAAGCAGATTTTGCAAGCGACGATCAGAAGTTTCAAACAACAGAAGCCTACCGTTCATGGTGTATCCTTGGCTCGAAGGAAGCTCGTTCGAAATCGTACTATCTTCCCCTTGGTATTTTGACGGCCACGAAGACGACGGCGGCGACGAGGACGGTGGTTGTTGGACAGGTGGGCATTTAGGAATAATCGAACACCAGGGGTTTGCCGGGCATCGCGCGTCACCGTAAGACCGTAGGGTTTCGTCTTTCCAAATTCGAGGTGAGAGAAATTAAGGCAACATAGTCGTCCTTTTGCCTTTTTCGGGGCCGTTTTCGTTTCGGTGGCACGCGCGGTTGCGCCGTCGAGAAAAACGCTACGCGACCGCGCAGGAAAGCAACAGGGACGCGCAACGGAGCGTCGAGCAACACTGCCGATCCAGCTCGCGAGTTACTCGCTCCGTTACCGACTCGCGTAATTGTGCTCGTACCGGCGATCCGCTCCTATCTACCACTCTGATTGGTCGAAAACCGCTTCTTATCAGCGGACATTTTTCTGCTAAAACCGATGATCCACGACCAACCATCAACCTCGCTTATCAAACGATCTCCCGATTTCTCGTATCAACTGCTTCCCCGGCAATTCGATTATTCTTCGTTTGACCTGACATAGATGCCAACGACTCGTCGGTGGATTACGTGTATATACGTTTATCGATGGAGACGTTGATTTAACGTTGAGTCATAATGAGATAGAGATATTCCCTGACAGCGACGATTAAATGCTCAAAGTTATAGTTTTGGTAATACATATAGCGCGTTCGTAAATATGTACGTAAAACTGAACATAACTGTTTCCTAATAATTATTTGAAATTTAAATGACCTTATCCTCTCTTATCTTATCGATAATTGCGGCAAAAATTAGTTTTCCTGCGCTCGCAAAGCGAATTCGCGTACGTTTTCCGTTTTCTTGGAAGAGAAAGTATCGCTATAGGTAGCTTCGAGGTACCGGTCTTCGCGCTTCCGCGTTTCTTTATTCATCTTCGTTCTCTTCTGTTTTCTCTTCTGCCAACCGAACGTTCATCTTGCTCTTAATTGCTTTATTTGCATTCCGGCTTATACACCTTTGACACGATTTGCCGAGTCGCGTCTCGGATGTTTAACGAATATCGATGCACGACGCGGTATCTCAACCACTTCTTGCATCGATTTTTTTGTCATTCTACGTAAGCTTGTCGTTGAAAAAAATATCAGTGATCATTCGAGTACCTGTTTTCGATCGTTTCATATTTTGTCGAATGTAAAGTATTTTCAGATTTCGAGCGTTGATTCCGATGATAGGATGGCAATGATAACGAATAACCAGGAAAATGAACGGGGATGCACCGGGAAGACGTCTTTGCCGACTCTTTGTTTATTCTCTGCGAGACACTGGATACAATGTATGCTTTAAAAAGCAGTCAACAAGATAAAACGTCTTTAGACGTTTACAATGATTTGTCAGTTGTGCTAGTCAATGATAGTTTTAAACAAAACGCAGATTTCTCTATTAGGCGCTCGAGCGTTAAATAGTTAATTAATATAATAATAATTAAATATATATTAAAATTTATCTCTCACTCTCTCCCCCTTTTCTTTTCGTCCATTCCGTATTTCGTTCTCAACGCCGATCAGGAAGTTAGTCTTGGAAAGCAATCCCTCGCTTTTCAAAGAATGGTGCAAAGTGTCATTCTTTATTCTATCAAAAAAGACAAAAAAGAAAAGAATAAAAAAAATGAAGGTTCTGGTCTATTTACAGCGAACCAAGTAATTTATTGCAGACTGGACTAGGTAAATGCGAATGATTCTAAACGAAACAGGAAAAAAGAAACGATTTCGTCCATCTGTGTATCAATAACGTCTATCAACTTTCTAATCGGTCCGACAGTTAAGAAGTCAACCGATCACGCGATTTCTTCGCAAGACATGCGTCCTCCTTCAGAAATCCTTCTTCTTGTCCTTGTCCAGCACGTCGTCGTGGTAACTGATTTCCTGGCCAGCGACAGCTGGATGAAGATAATGAGGCTCCACGTCGATCTTCTCCTTCACGTCAGAGTCCAGCACTATCGAGTGATGCGGTCCTCGATGAAGCATCGTCGTCGTCGAGTGATGCTGTTGTTGCTGCTGCTGCTGCAATTGCGGTGACTGTTGCTGTTGCTTCCCGGACGATTGATGCTGATGTTGATGCTGGTGTTGATGCGAGTGTTCTTTCTCTTCCTCTTGGCTGTACTTTTTCAACATCTCTCTCAACTTGGTCAGATCGACTTCCTCGAATTTCGAAAACACTTCCTTAGCGTCGGACTCGTCCAATTTTTCCGAGTCTTTCAGCTGCTTGAACAACTGCAAGAATCTCTCGTTCGATTGGACACCGTCTTTGGTAGTGTTCTTCGAGACGTTCAAGTTGGGATCCAGCAACAGATCCGGTGTTTCGTGAACAACGTTCACGTTCTTGTCCAAATTTTCCTCCGTCAACGATTGAAGCAAGGTGTTGTAATCCGGTTTTATCCTGGAAGTCTCCATGCAGGAGCTGCACGAGCAATTGGTGATGATTTGAACCTTCTTCTGCATCGTTATCGGCTTATTCTTCTCGTCCTTGCAGTCCAGCGTAACCTGAAACGTTTGGACAAGATCGTTAGCGACGATAAAACGTTCTCGACGGTTCGAGTCACCGGTTCGTTAACTGACCGTGTGCCAGACGCTGTCCAAAGGTTGGCAAGAGTCGCAATAAGGTCTTATCAGGTCACCGGGAGCGGACGGTTCGCTATGGGGCACCATGTACGAGAAACAAGCTCCGACGCACACGTTGTTGTCCAATTCCTGCGAAGAACATTGCGGCCAGGTAACCACCTGCTTGATGGGTGTTGTCTTGCACCAACTGTGCTTGTCCGGGTACAGCACGATGTTGTGAACCTTGAAAGGATAACCATCAACGTCAGCTCGTAGAAGAGATTCGACGGAGTATCGTAGAGATTTCTAAACCTTATGTTCACGATGAGCGTACAGCAGGCTCGATTGAAAGACCAGGACGATCGCCAACGTCAGGTGACACGTCGATCCCATGATCCCTGAAACAATAGAACGAGAGAGAGGGTATCCGAATCTTTCGAACTGATCGGATGGTGAAGTAATTGGGGGATGTGTCTACGGCGCTTTCTAATCCCTTCTTTAGACCTACGAGACCTCGACTCTTCCCAAGTCTTAGACCCTAGTCTTTTTACGCTCTCCCTAGACTTCACGTTCTACACGAGCCCTTCTCCCTTAGTCTTGACGATCGAAGGGCGTATCTAACAAACGAAACAGCATGATTCAACGGATGCAAGTACGCGAGTACTCCCGAAACTTTTAATCACGGGTACCAACTTTCTATTCCGTTGGAAGATAAACGACCGGAAAGCGAGCGAAAGAATTTCGCGATTGCGATTCAAGGTGTGCTGCCTGTATCGCGTGCACGTGTGAACCTCGTATTCGCTGGTCCCCACCCCGAATGAATGAAAGTCCCGGGTCTCCGGTGGTACGGCTCTCGAGGTCTCAGGTTCGACGACCGTATGAAATTACGTCACCGGGATTTGTCGTGCTGCCGCTTCTTCTCCCTCTCTTCTCTTTTCCCTTTTTCTTCGCGTTCGTCGCGTGAATTTTGTTTAAAGCGAGCTACACGCGACGATGTATGTATAGAGGGCTCGTAAACTCGATGGGACCACGGCGTTTTTTCAGGAAACACGGGGCGAACAGGAGAGAGGAGCGGGTTTGCGTTTGTTGGCGACGACGCGATCGGCTTCATTCATAAATCGTTTAGGACCGATTCCACGATTACCCGACGAGAAGCTGGATGCTCGAGTTTTCAGTCGCCGAGATGTCGAGATAACGGAATTCCCCAGGATCTCGCGGGAAAGAGGAGACTTTCTCGTGGACGTCCCGGCCATAAATAGCGTTGGATTTAGGCTACGAGACTTGAATACGAGATGCGCACCTCTTCCGGCGATACACGGGATTTTGTAAGGTCACGTTGCAGTAGCACGAGGAACTTTCGGCCACTTCGACCGAATAGGAAAAAAGAAATTTCCTCGGACCGCGGCGAATAAAACGAACTTATCTTTAACAAATTCTTTGAATTTACGATCTCTGAAGGGTTACACGACCGCGTACCGTTATACGGAATATGCACACACTTTGTGTTACAAATAAATAAAAAACGGGACAGCTAGGAATTTACTATTATAGGAACTATTTGCTTTCCAGACGTGTACAAATGAACGTATTTCTTTTAATAGCGAACATTCGGTTAATCGACTTCGAGGAAATTGATTTATTTTCACGGTTCGATCATTAATTAAGCAATAATTCCGCATCAGTGGGATAAAGGAAGAAGCAAAAGGGTATATTTATAGACCGGTCGGATCGATGGCGGTGGAAAAAAGCGTCAATCTCATCGTACGATCTTTCTTGATCCTTTGGAGATCAGCGAGAACAAGTGGTACGAACGACAAGGTAAAAGGATGTGCAGGCCCAATTACGAGAGCTCGGCCCCTTTTTTGGTCCCTTGAAAAATTTCCGATCCGTTTAACTGCGAAGCATCGGGAGGAACCCTTCGTGCATCCTCCGTCCTTCAGGAATTCACTTTGTCGTTGGACTCGCGAGTTGAATTCCTGACAACAGAAGGAATCTCGTCTCCCTCTCCAGGACAATTGGTCCCCGGTATTTCCAGGAGAGGATCAACTTTTCGTTCCCCTCCGATGCATTTCAATCCACAGCCCTTTTCTTATTCTCCCTCTGCTTCCCCTTTATCCACCATTTCATTCGTGGAATCTTTTCTTTTCTCTCAGCTGTTTTCGTCTACTTTATTCTCGCGTAGCTCTATTCTCCGCTTCTTATTTCTCGCTTCCAAGAAACTTTCGAGACATCTCTCGTAGTCGGCTAACGATTCTCGACGAGAAATGACGATCGATCATCCATCGATGGATTAACTCGTTCAAGAATACCAAATTCAACATCCATCGTCGGAAGTTTGTTTCATCTTTCGTGCGCTTTGTTGCAGCATATCTAATGCAACGAGGGAACGTTAAATTTAGCGCTCTCGAAAGGAGGTGAAAGGAGAGTTAAAATAAATTATCGCGGCATTGCGAAATAAATGAATTCGGGGACGAAATAAATACTCGAAACTCGTTGGGAATTTTAAGCGAGACAGTGTCATAGAATTTATATGACACAGATTAAAAAACGAAATTGAATATATTCTAGGTTAAAAAATTGATGTATCTTTGTAAAAGGATGAATTCACGAAAAATGGTATATTCAATTAATGAACGTCGACCAAACAAGCGTGAAAGAAACTCGTGGCCGAAGACAGCGCAAATTAGCCTAAACATATGATAGTCCGAAAATTAGTGTTCTCGTCGGATTCTTGTTGAATCACCCTGTAGGTGGCGTCGAGGGGAAGTGTGTGGCTACACGGTTCGGCCTCCCATCTCGTTTCTACGAGCGGAGATTTGAATGACCGAGTAGGGGATACAACAGGGACGTACTTAATCCGGATGAGTCTCACGGCTTCCAAGTACCACTTCATCATCTCTCTCCATACTATGATCCTCAGTTTTCTTACACACAGAAATACGACTCTTGTATAACAAATTCTCATCCTCTTCTCCTCTATCATTCACGACGATTAAGGTTAACTTACGTCCGCTACCTTTATAATCCACCCTTAGAATGTTTTTCAATTAGAGTACTCGGACCACTGTTTTTTTAAACGATTAAAATTAAACCGATCCATTTCAAAAATCATCCGCTGACACTCGGCCACCGTAGAGACTTTAATAAACTTACATTGTGTGCAATCTTTCCTCTATTTAATTACAAGAATCGTATCAATTCATCGAGAAGATATTTTTAATACATTCTCGAAGATTTATAGAGTATGTAACCCTCGAAATTTGTACTTTCATCTTCCAAGATATTTACAATATTCGATCGTGATTCCCTAGGATATAATTAATGAGAATTTTCCAAGTGTACGTTGTCGTAGCATAAAATTTGCAGGAATATCGGGTCAGAAGGGTTAAAGATGCACGATCGAAACGACTACGGCCCTGGGTGGGTCGCAGCCAGAAGTCCAAAGCTCTTTGTTGCTGCGCCACCTTCTCTTCTCGCCTCTAGGTCCGTGTCGGTGGCGTGGAGGATCCTCGGTCCACCTCCTTCTTCACCTTCCTTCCTCTCTCAGTCCCGTTCCTTCGATTTGCTCGTGTCGTCGAGAAACGAGGAACGAAGACAGGCTGGCCACGGGCGAGCAAGCGAGAGAACGCGTCCAACGGACAAAGATGGAAGATAGGGTCCTGCGCCCAGCCGCGAGATTAATTTGATTTTCAACCAAATTTGACGCGCCCCCGAGCCTAGGCGGACGAGCACAAAGGGTGCCGCGATCTCTGCACGCCACGAACGAAATCCGTTCGTTCGGTTGGCGCTGCTCTTCCCGCGGGACCTTTTAAAAAGCACAGGATTAAACCCGTCCTTAACACCTACGAAAGTGGGACGGAGAAAACGGGAGGTCCTGACGTGACACTCTTCCAGGAAACTCGTAATAGAAATTCATATTTCATTCGGACTTTTCTCTGGCGAGAGAAGAATTATGTTTAGCAAACCAGAACCAACGATTTGAACTTCTGGTTTGGCAACCTTTTCGACATCGACCCTAGAGAATAGCGCGACTAGATAACGAGAGAACATTTTGATCTTCAACGTATAGTTTCGCCAAATTGTGATTATACGTATAAAGGATGTAATCCGCTCGTAATTCTTCTCTTCTCGACTCGATAAAATAGTTGAAGCTGCTCGACCGGTGGAAGCATCGGCGAATAGGTAGAACTTGGAGTACGCGGATACCAGAGAAATTGCTACCGCACAGCTGGCTAACCTTCACCAAGCTTCAGGTCTTAGGCGCGACCATATCTGGAAGAATGACTCGTAGTACGGGTCACTGTCGAAGCTTACTATTTGCTAAATTCCTTTCCTCGCGATAAAGACTAGCTTAAAAACGATACGCGGACGTTTTACGCCCGTGAAATCTTTCGTTACGCGTCTCGACGTTGACGAAGGGTTCTCTCACGAAAAAAAAGCTCGAAGAATGCGTGGTCGATTACCGCGATAGATCAGAGCGTAATTTTAGAGCACAATATGTTCTTCCACTTTAATGAGAAATCCCTATCTCCCGATTTGGTCTAGCCCAATTTCGCATTTTGCGACCGTCCTTTGCTCCTCTTTTTTCCTCTTGGCGATACCGGTGCCGTGGCCAAACTAATAGGGGGGGTCTAGCAGGGTGAAGATCCAGAAGGGGAGCAAAATAAACGAGAGAACGGGCCGAGGTAGGGCGTAGAACGCGCCAGAAGCGAGAGGGAACCAGGGAAGCGAAGACGCGAGGAAGCGAGAGAGAAGGGGACCCAAAAGAAGAATAATAAGAAGGAAAAAAAGTTTGCCAACAGCACCGGAGGAAGCCCCGAAAACACGTTGGACGTGTGGCGCCATCTCGGCTCCTTTTTTTTCTTCCTGCTCCACCACCACTCGCCGCACACCCCTTGTGCTTGTTTCTCGTGCTTTTGTTACTTCGCCCATACTAATTCTTCGCGAGCTGCACGGCGTGCCCAGAGTGTGTGTGGGGAGAGATCGAGCCGAGAAGGGGAATGGGGCCCCGAAAGAGTCGAAGGGGCCTCATGCATCGACCAGTGTCGGATTAAGCTGCTTTCGCACCCTCTTCGTTCCTTGATTAGATCGCAATTTTAAGCTCGCTGAAATTTCGACACCGTTCCTAATCGCTCCACGCTCTCGATCATTCTTGCGCGTTGTTCACTTTCGTGTCGGGCGAAACTGCGCCGGAAAAACTCGACGAACGAGGCGTTCGCGGATTTCGAGCAGCGAGGACGTTCGTTTTAGGAATAACCGAACAAGAGCGAAACGCAAAACGTGTGTGTACACCGCTTTAAGAAGCTCGCGTCGGTGTGGTGGCCCCCGAGAGAGAGTGGACCACATACCTGCAAACGAACGTTCTTAAAAGGGAGGGCAGAGCCCAAGAACAGGTCGTTAAAATGTAATGACATTGTTGTTTTTAATGCTCGCCTCTTTAAAACGGGCCCTTTCGTCTTCCTCGAGCCTGCACGCTACTTCAGCCGCTACTAGCTCTCTCGTTCTTCTTCCTACTTCTTCTCATTTTTCTATCGGTAGAAGAAAAAAGTAGCCGCGACTTCTCCGTTTCTTGCGATCTAGTTTCCTTTTCCTTTTTCCTCTCGTGGCACATCTCCGAGAAACACCTCCGTCCGTTTCAAGGATCGCGACAAAAGTAGGAGAATCTCGAGTTCATGATTTAGTAGGTAGGTGTTCCTCTCTCAAGGAACCGGCAATTTGTATTTGGCCTTTTAATGATCCCTTTTGGTAACCGATAACCCGTTACCTGAGGTGCATAGACACCATACCGCAGCGAGATGACACAGCTACTTTGGTCGCTTTTATAGCCTGACCGTGGATTGACATGGACCCCCTAGAAGTCTTCGTCTTTTTTTTTTACTTCGTAACGACGCGTACAACATAATCGAAGAACGTAAAATGGAGAAGATACGGGACCTGACGAGAACTTTAAAACGCCAATTTTCTCGAAGGGCGTGAACGTATTCGTACATTAGGGAATCGTACGGGTTTCAAGCTCGCTTCGGTAACGTCAACTTTGAAACGGAACATCGTAAGATGTAATTAAGCGGGCCGATCTTCGGGGAACGAGATACCGGTTAATGATATTTCGATGTTTACGAGATGAAGCAACGTACCTAATAATAGATTCGAATTTGTGTCATCGTGTTTGTTCGTAGAATCGCTGTAACTCGTCTAACTTCCCTTCCCCTTCGATATCATCGGTATATCCAAGTATCGTACGCGTATTTCGTTCGATATCTTTTGAAATTGGTCAATTAAACGCCAGTGGCAAGTCGAACCAGTCGCAAAAGGTCTTCATTAGAGAGGACCCGATGGCCAGTCGGCTACCGCGCAACAGTTTAGCTCGAAAGTTAACTGTTGCGTCTAAGAAGAGCTATCATTAACTCGAGAATAGGGTCTGGTATTAGGATTAGTGGGCAAAACGTTTCGGATAGGGTGCTTCTGAACTATTTAGCCCCCCAGTCCTTGTCCCTTGCCCATGGTCTCGCACACTTTCCACGGACGGTCTGTGATCATCGTAACCTGCTCAGCTGGCGTTAACTCTCTTTTGCCTCGGAAAGGAAATTGTCCTCAGGCCCTCTGATAACGAACCGCGAGCCTCCAACTCGAAACCTTCTATATCTGGGTTGCGTATGGAACCAAGGATGAAAAATCAGCTGCATCGCGTCGAGGTGGAAAGCTGCGATTACCGGGACAGTTTCGAACGAGCTAGATCCAGACGAAAACCTTGTTTCTACGATAAACTGGCGGATATCTCGGCGATGGTATTACGATCCGGTAACTCCGACAAGCGATCTCGAAGTCGGCAACCAGCTTGCCGTGGCAGCCTTGGCTTTTCTGAAGAAACTGTCACTCACCTCCGTGTACGTCAGCGACGTTGCAAACTACGCACCACTCTAGAAACGCCGTGGAAAGATCAGTAAACAGTACGAACGAGCGAACGAAGAAACGAACGAACGAACGATACGCACGGCGTTCCTCGCGATTCGTCACTCGGTACTCGGCCGGATCTTCTCCCCGTGGGTCTCGACAGCCGAGACTATCGGATCGGAGGAGATCCGCGACGAGAAAATTGAAGAACGGTTTTTGCCTCGAAACACGGAGATCCGATATGAGGCTGAGCCGAACCGAGCTGAGCTGAACACGAAACTGTGCTGCCGATCTCTCGTGTTCCGTTCTCCTCCTCCTCCTCCTCCTCTTGCTCCACCTCCACCACTACCACACAGAGTTCTCCTTCAGCTCCTCCTTCTACTCGGTACGTTCGGTTCCGCGCCGTTCCCGTTCCGTTCTCTCTCTTTCTCGTTCTCTCAGTTTCTCCAGGTATCCTCGTGGAAACAGAAAGAGAAAGGATCAGTCACGGAACAAGATGGTAGAGGGGAGGAATCAACGGTAAGCAAGAGAGATCTTTGACTACCTCTACAACGACGTTGCGTGTACTCTGTAAAAAGCAAGATCGCCCGAGGCCTTACACCTCGAACCAGTAAAACTTGTCGTATATGCTAGTGCTAAAGCGCCGTTCGTCGTCGAATATCACCGATCGCCAGTTTCTCCGTTGCCCTCCTATGGCGACGGACATCCGAACAACGATACCCGAGGAAAGAATCTTATTCTACTTTAAATCGGAACCGCGATCGTCCTGATTTTCCGGTGACGGAATGAAAGAGGCGACAGTTTGATAGGAAATTTATTTCTTCGTTATCGAGTCTCGACTAGTCTTTGGTTTCGATAGCTCAGACGGTTTTGGTTTCGCGAACACACCTCGTGTTCGACGTCTTTCTATTTCGAAGGTCGAACAACTCCTCCGTGTACGTCACGTATGGTAATCGTACGCCTAAGAAACTAAACGATCCTCTTTACAATTTCTCTCCTGACACTTCGCCCCGTTGCGAAAGGACCCGTAGCTTCTTTGTCGCCGTCAGACCTGATCGACGCTCACGTCGACCCGATTGTCCGTGAAATTGCCGCTATACTGGCTTTGGTTCGTGGCGGTTTGCCTAATACGTTCGACTGCAGGTCCCAAATCGTTGTTCAGGTATTCTCTGAACTGCAGACACTTTTGCTTGGTGTTGATGTCGTTAGAGCTTCCCCAGATCACTAGACCGTCCGCGCCGAGATCCCAGATCTTTCGTAGAGTGGCCTCGAGATCAGCCTGCGAAGATAAATTCGTTTTGAAGGTTGGTTCCAGGCGTTATCGGGTGAGACGCATCTATCGATCCTCTAAAATGTTTTCAAAACGAAAGACTTGCCTTATTCAGATACGTGTCCCTTTGATCCTGGTACTTGTACCAGTAATAGGGCAAAACCCTTTTCCTGGTCGTCGTTTGCTTCGCTATTCTCAAAGCTTCTTTCACTCTACCCCCGACTAGGCCAACTCTTTGACCGCTGGTCAGACTCAGTCTCAAGTAAACCGAGGGGAAAAGAACGTCCTCTAGCTCGAACAACCATGTCAGTCTGAAAGAGAGAAAGACTGGATTCTGGCTTGCCGTTTACTTATCGAGCCTGATTAGATAAGACCCGTGTAACTTGGGACGATTCGAATTTTCAACCGTGACAAGATTCTTGACACTGACCCACTTAAACGTAAGCGTCGTAATCTCGACACCAACGACTAGTCGTAATCTCGTTACCTTAAATCGGCCGAGGAACTGTTCAGGGTAACTGGAGCACGCGACCGAGAGCCGTTAACTCGACGAGAGAGCTATCGGTTATTACGATCGAAAATGAAAGAATCGTATTGAAAGGAAAGTATAGTTCGATTGTACGTACTTATCGTTCTCCTGGACCGTGGCGCTATCGCACTGAGAACTAGGTTGATTCGGCGTCAAATTGTAGCAATAAGGGTAAGCGTAGTAGCCCCAACGGGCGGACGGTCTGTTTTCTTTGGCAGCTTTCAACGTTTCCTCCATAAAAAGTTTGCCGTACTTCTCGAATCTGCGTTTCGCCTCCTGTTCCACGCTCCGGCTGTCCCAGAACGGATGCTCCCGGCGTACGATGTCTACGGAGAGTTTCTTGTACGGCTGGAGGGAAGCCCAATTCTGACGGAAGATCGGTCTCCAACTCTCGAAATCGATCACCCCGACACCGTGAAACGACTCGTCCGGTATCTGATTGATCAGATGTTCCCGAAACACTTCGAGATGCTTGGTGAGGTTGCCTTCCTGCGGGACACCACCGTTTCTCTCCACTACGTTCCCTGAATAACGTTCAAAGTTGTCTGCTTTCCCCACTCCATCGACATACGGTCACGGTATTAAGGAACGTGTGTATTGTTTTACCCGTCGAATCCTTCATCAATGCCGGGAACATTCCAGGATCGTAAAGGATCGCGATCTGATCGCCGCGAAATTGATCCATCGCGTTCTGTCGGATCCCGTATTTCTCCGACACCTCCTCGAATCGCAGTCCGTACTTATGGCACATAAAGGTTGGCACGTTCCAGTAAATGTCCAACTCCTGTTTGCCTTCGTCTTTGGGCGCGTTCGGTAGAAAGCTGACAAGAGAAACGAGGTGTTAGCAGACCGGCAATCATCCCAGGGGCCAATGACACGAATTAGATAAGATATTTTCAGAGCTGAACTTGAACGCTCGACGGAAGGATGTTTCAGGATATTCGGAATGCGCTCGCCAACACCGAGCGTTCTCTTTTTACTCGTTTCAGGTTCTTTGTTTCGAGGTACGGCTTCCGAGTGAATTTCACGGCAAGGAAAGAAGAGGCGAAGCTGATTGTTTGCAAGGCATCTCAATTAACAATGCACGTGTACCCGAAAAAGAACGCGTCGACGAGCAGCGTACGAGCCAGCAGGAGCAACACTTGCAGCATCATCCTTCGACTACGACGACGGGAACATGAATTCGAACGCGATGCTTCAACTGGACAGGTTATCCGGCAAGTCTGGCGATGAAGCGAAACGCTAACCAGAGAATATCGGCTTGCCGGTACGCTTATCGATCGGTACCTATCCTTACTGTTACGTAGGACTAGATGACTTCACGATGACCTCTGACGAGTTCCTCGTGAATATAAAACGCGAACGACGATGGTACAACAGCGGTGCGACTGAATTCCGCTCGATTTCAGGCCACTATTTATTCCACATCGTGTGTCTCGTGTTCCCCACCTACGTACGTCGCCTCTCCGTGCTGTTATCTGACTCCGGGTATTGTTCGGTGATTTCTCGTTTCCGTTTTTCCCTTTGCTTTTATCTTCCTTGTCTAAAAAGGGTACGACGCGTTGGTCAGATCAGTTTCGATAATAAGATTGCTTCAAATCCCTAACGATACAGGATGAATCGCGAGAAATCGATACGATCACCTATACTCAACGAACCTCCTGTGTCGAAGGCTCTTGTGGAACACAATTATCGATAAGTAGTATTCGATTCGCTACTTTACCTGACTTCTTTCGAGAATCCGTTCGATGAACCATTTGCCAAACTCAACTTCTGTAGCGTTCCGTTCGTCTTGGAAGATATTGGTCGGTCCATGTAATCTTGTTTTAAACGATTTCTGCACCTGATCATTGTCGTAATTGGAAACACCAAATTATTCATTCCGTTAACCATCTGTGACGTCAAACTCTATAAGGATACCGTGGACGATACTCGCGTATGCGGGCAGCCCATATTTTTCTATTATTCCAGAATTATCCTTATTTCGTTAGGTTTTTTGCACATTTTGCAACAATGTCCGTAACGAGCTAATAATTATCGAGCGAGGAAAGTACGAACGAGTTTGACCAAGGACATGCTCCTATTTTTACGAGATAAGATCGTCGTCGATGTAATGTTTGGTTGTAATTAGATGACAGTACCATTCGTATTTGAGCATGATTAATGCGTTTACCGTGACAGCTAGACAACTTATCGAATCTGAAAACAACGAATGTATTCTTTTAATCTTTATGAGCGAATTGATAGATGAAACACTTTTACAGGGGTGTAAATTGCATTTCGTGAGCTTCTTTTTACGCGTTTCGATAATGACACGATAAGGACCAAGGTAACGATCGTAAGAATTATAGTAGATAAACATTCAAGGACTTTTCGTTACCTCTGAAAGTAATTACGGTCATGGATGCAACATTACGGTATTCTTTTTTAAACTGGAAATTATCATTGTTCCTTGACGATAAGTTCGCTGAAAAATCGGATGAAATGGCTGTTAATAAATAAACGTTCGGCATTGTATAGATTTTGGACTACCGAAACTATTATTCCACATACCGAATAGAACGATGACGCAGCGTGATAACGTAGTATGTTACGCGATACTCTGCTGTTTACATATAGGAAATGTGATATTTGCAAAAGTGGCGAAGTATGGAGTAAAAGAAGAAGAAACGATTTTATAAATAAATACTTTTAATCGCTTTTTTTTTTTTGGTGAGTTTTTGATTATCTGACATCCCTAAGGAGCTAGTTAATCAAAATTCGATATAATTGAATTGTACATTCAAAACCCATACCCGTTTCAGTCATCGTTCATTTACACAGTCGCCATTCGTGCATGTACATCAAAGAGAAATTACTATCGAGCAACTCATGTCGAAGATTTCCACATGAATAGCTCGTACATACAGAGCATTTGGCGTAGAATCAATAACAGTTAAATAAATTAAATAAATTAAGTCGTACTCGAGATTCGGGCTCGTATCTAAACGGGCGTGTAAGTGTCAGCTGTTTTAATCGCTACAGGGCCATCGTTTCGCGGCTTTTATCTTGAAGAGACCTCGCATGTCGGTCGTGCGTATATTGTGTGTTAAATATTGATCTGCCAGCGGCTACCACGAAGACCTCGACTTATATTAAGGACGCACGTCGATTTTTTTAATGTACACAAAATGCTAGGTCTCGATCTTCACTGAAAACCGTTTAACGACGGAAGAGTCTTGATTCTCTTCCGGAAACCAAAGTTATCTAAAACACAGCTTGTAAAATGCCGTGTTAGCGGAAGATATATTTCAATGAAGTTAACGTCGGAACATCGTAAATTTACATTTAATGTCGCTGCTTGGGACAGAAACGTTTCTCTTAACGACACTCCTTAAAAACTGGTTTCTTTCTGTGTCTTTTCAGTGTCTCACCGCTATCTAATCGACGCCGGAAACGGACCCTCTCGTTACGTAACCGTGTCGTTCGAAGGGTACCGGAAAGGAAAGCGATGCTAAGACGAACCATCCAAAAATCGTAGAACCTTACGTACAAACTACAATATATGGTATACACGTGCGACAAAGCGATAATATCATTTTTGTGCATGGGTACACGAGCTACGAAGAGAAAGTGAGATTCATGGACAAAGTTGAAAAATGGGGTGAACGAAGGGTGTAAACAAACACATGGAACACTTTATTTTTCGACCTTGTTTTATTTCAACTCTTCCACGCTCACTTCGGCATACTCCTACGACTTATTTAATCAAAAGAATGCTGAGAGAAACGTAGTATTTTCTGTTTTTTTTTTTTTTTTTTCATGTTAAATTAAATAGCGTCCAACGGATTATCGAAAAACTTTGGATAACTTCGCGACCGATGTATAACCAGTAAAGGAATCCTCCTCCCCCCTCCCCGCACGGCTTTTGCAAATTACTAACATACGATATTTATCTACATTGCTCGAGTCACGCACATACGTATATACACACGCGCTGCACATGCATATTCCAAACTCGACCCTGAACTAGTATCATGATCATGAGCGGAGACAAAGACAAGGGTAACATTCGCGGAACCGATTCGCTAGGATCGATGGGGGCATTCTGGTTGATTTAGTACGGAAATATCGTTGAGAATGTGTCCTGGATACTCGTCGTCGGTCGACGTCGAGGACATATTTGTTCCCGTTTCAGTGTCCCTCGTCTCCATTATTCTTGTAATATCCGTTCCCTCTCGTACCTTTATCCCTCGGTAAGCTTGCACGTGCGAAAAATGATTTTCTAGACAACGAATCGATGAGCTAGAATTTCTACTGGAGCACCAAACCAATTTTTCCGGGTGTCATGCTAGGACAACGCCAATTGTACAAATAATATTGTAGATTTCCGTCACCTATACCGAACTTCAAAGGTTCCAAGAACTCCTTGTTGTCCATAAGATCCAACGCGTTGAACACGTCAAAATCGAGCTACAAAAGTCAGGAACACAATTGTTTCTTTCGTTTAACGTTATTCGCGTACCATAAAACTTACGTTACGCGCTGATATCAAAGCGTCGGTCATAAGTTCGAGCCAAGGAGTCGCAGTGGATACATTGTAAAAACTGTATGCAGCCCTGAGCATCTTGTGCGTCTGATGATGCATTATAGAACTCGGTAACATATAGTAACTAACCATGTCGGTGATGTTACCGTCCTTTTCTACCACGAAACTGTTAATGATTCCATTCTGCGGGAGGAACCAATGTCGAAATTCTTCGATCGAGAAGATCGGAGCCAAATCGAATTTTTCCAAGTACTAAAATATAAATTAATTTAAAGATCGGTTAAAATTTGTATAGTTTGTAATTGTAAGAAGTATTCTAGTAACAATAATTACGTCAGTTAATATTTTGTGAGCCTGTGGTATATCAGCTTCGACCAACTTTCTGAATCCTGGCACTTTTGTGTTCTCTGGCAATTTGTACAGTTTCAGAGTTCTCTGCATAGTCATGTTACGAGATAAATGAGAGAACTTTATTTCGATTAATTTCTTTGGATTTAAAGAACGATGCCAATACCTAAGGAAATGATTTGGTAGGTTAAATAACCATAAAATAACGGTATCAATATTATGATAGAGGTAGGATTAGTATAAATGAAACTACTGACCTGCATGTTGCTATTGGTTTTGGCAACACAACACCAGCAGTGTACACAGCCTGAAATATACCTTGAAGGTTAACTCTCCTAGTTATTTCCCGTATTAACACTGGTGCAACTCTTTTCGATCTTAATTTCTTATGTACACATAAGAAATTTATTTCCACCATTTTTTGAGAGCTAAAATTTCGGTCATGTTAGATACAAGGGAATACATTACCAACAATAATCTGAAACCTACTGATTGTATACACGCAGAGTAGCAGGAATAGCTGAAATAAAACCGACTAGACGTCCACTTTTAGTGACTCTTACCCCACAGTACCATTCTTTGCACCAACCAGGGGGTTGTAATGCCCTAAAAGGATACATAAAGGACTAAAACATATTGCTTTGATTTAATTCCTTGCATTTTGATAGCCTCTATTTTATTTACCATTTTAGAAAATTTGGTGGATAATCAAATCTAAACATAGCATCGTCATCTTCCACGTAATTTTCAGATAACAAAGTATACAATTCGGATAAAACTAATGGATCATCAAGATTTAATGTATCCCATTGAAAGTCTGTTGGTAAAGAATAAGGTTCTGCCCTTATAGATGTTTTATCAGGTTCAATAGGTTCATTTTTTACTATCTTTTCATCTACAAAGAAACAATAACACAATTTTATGTTTACCAAGTTATTGCAAATTTTGATAAGTCATCCGTAAGCTATTAAACACTTTACCCATTTTTGGTACTGGCTGTGTGCTCCAAAACTGGTAAGGCTTTTGCATAGCCTCTTCTTGAGTTTTCGCAGGTTTTTGTTGTATGTTAAGTACCTCCATCGCTCTTTGTATACTCTTTATAGAAATATTGCACGTGCCGTGTAATTCCAACTTATCTTTATGGTCGGATTGGTTATGATTTTCGCTAGCAGTTTGCGCCATTTCATTTTTGTTCTTACGATGCCGCTTCTTCGAACTGCATTATAAATATTTTACATTTATTGTTCTATCACGTAATGGTAAAAGGTGTACAATAAAGTTGGTAAAAATGCTGTACAAAGTACATAATGATGGAACAATTATAAAAATGGATGCTACTGATCGACTATATTAGGTCACTGTGATACATAAACACGGCTTTAACGCTACGAAACACTTTTAATAATATTTATGGGTTAATGACGATTTATGTTATTTCGAAATTATAAAAAAATGCGATCATCGATAATTATGTAACGGATACGAAGAAATGACTATAAAAATTGTCTGCCGGTCGACCATCGGTTCTAAACAGAGTGAACCGAAGCAAACATTTCTTCAATTACATTGATTAACCAGTTAACTGAGAAATTTAAGTTTAAAAATCCTTCACGAGATGCGAAATTAAGAACATACAATGATGAGTATACACGTTGAACGCAGAACAAATGTTTCTATTATAAATTTTGCGAAGAAAGCGTGGCAAAACGAGGGTAAATTACATTTTTATTCGATGAAAAATTAACAAATTCGTGTACATCAACCGCAACGAAGTGAAGTTTTGGATCGACGTGTATACACGTCGAGTGCAGTTAACCGGTTAAAATCAAATGGGAAAGGTTCCTTGGAAATCGAAGAATCGTTTGCATACCTTTTAGATTTCCCCTCTTTTTCATAAATTTCGTCTTTTTTAGCCTCTCGTTCCACAACTTGACTCTTTTCCTCCATTTTAATATAGATTTTGACAATGCGCATGCACCGGATATAGTGGCTCCGCCTAGTAGATTTTAGGCGGAAACGAAACGGTCACGTGACATACCGCCATTACCGCGGCTTCGAAAAGTTGTTTCCGCGTCGCTCTCTCGTAAATTGTTCAATTTTTAGTGAAATTTATTCGATCGTCCAAAATAATTGTTCAGAAACGTTTCTTTATCGAATACGGAACACGAGTCAGTTAAAATTTTCGTTCGGGAAAGTGTATCGCAAACGTTTTCTTAAAAAGCGTCTACCGCGTCGAGAATCGCTGTACCGCGAACGCGACGCGCGCTAGATTCCTATAATGTTCGATGTAAAATTCGTTAAAAAACGGAAAATAAATACGTGTCGAGGTAGAAAAGTTCGGTATCGAGTGTCAGAAGAGAATCGAAGAATACGCAGATTGGGTATGCAGCGCACAATTCATTTTTCTTGGAAAAAACTTTGAAATGGGCGAAGGAACACGGAATCTTCTGAAAAGAGGGAACGACAAAATGGCGGCAGGAACTGCGCGGGAAATTTGCCGAGATCGCTTAATCAGACACATCGCACTAAACGATGATCATCCATCGACGTGAGTGAAAATAAACATTAATTATCCTTTAATAACGTTTCATACTATATATTGGAAAATATATTACGGTACTTGCAACAAATGTAAGATATATTTTCAAAAAAGATAGATAGCGTTATTTCGAAGCTTTAGATTTCTCGTTTCAAAGTAACCGAATTATTAGAAGTAATTGTACGATTTATAAGGAGTAAAATTCTAGTGGCACGAACTCGATAAACAATTCAGGGGAAAAGTACGAAACGAAAGCGTGACAAGTATAGTTTTCTTTATTTCATTACCAACAGTATTCTTACATTCTTCATGCCGAAACAATGTATAATTTCTATATCATAATATATATATTCATTCATTTATTTGTTTGTTTATTTATTCATGTGTATAATTGTTAATAATCGTAATAGCAATAAGTAGTCTGTAGTAGGCGAGTCTGTAGGTATGTAAACAGCTTTTAGGTACGCGTACTTAATTCCAGTTTATCGATAATTCAAATCCCGCGTGCGGCCCGCTCGCATAATTCATCATTTGCATATCTATTCGCCAAACACCGTATACCGGTGTTAAATTTTAACTTGTTCTCTTAAGACATTCCGTATCCGACACAGAAGCTAAACGTTCTCGATGAACGATAAGCATCAAACGTTGATTTTAAAACAAACGCAATCTTGTTACCCGACAAGTTAACATTCTCGAGACGTTCTTTCGGAGCTTGTTAAAGCAGTCGTATTAGGTGTACGGTGTTTGGAAAATTGTTAGTAATTTTGTAAGTTGAACAGTCTCCAAAGGTGGAAGGAACACCGGTGAACACAATTAGGAGCTTATCAAAGTAAGTCATCAATTATTTTATCAATTAAAAGTGGAAACGATTAACACTAGAACAACCAATTTCGACACGACGAATTTGTTTTAAACGATAGAAATTCTAAGAATGAAAACTTGCGCTATTTTCGTTACGATAAATAATGATTACGTATTCTAATTCGTTCTTCATCCTGTATGTATTTATGTTCTCAATCTGCTTTGCATTTTAAAGCAGCTTTTACAACGTTGGTTGTTCCAGTGCAGAGTTTTCCAACATTTTTCGAGTCGCGATCTCCTTTTATAACCTAGAAGGTTAAAGAACCTGCGATTCTCCAGTTTACATTTGCATAAAAAGTCATGTATTTCGAATATAAATCTAACTTAACATTTAACGCAATTACTGTACTGGTATCCAAGTAACCAGTTGAAAAAGTCGTTGGCGAATATTTGTTGTATCGAATCTCGCGTACTTTTTAACCGATATAACGTAAAATCATTTAATACGAGCACGGTAGGTGCACAAATCGATACCCGGAGGTTGCGAAATCCGAGTTTCATCGTTCGAATGAAATTTGCAGCCCGTAATAAATTTTTAACGATTTCCTAATTGCATCTTCGAAGTATCTATCTCGTATTTATGATTTCACCGTCGGATATTATCCGAGAATCCCGGGTTAAAGTTCTCGGCTGAAATATACGAGACGTAATAAATTTCCTGTAGCCTTCTAAATGTAACGTCTTCGAAGAATCGATCAGGTAATTAGAAAGGTTCTTCTGGTAGCAAATAATCGAAGAATCTAATAAGGATTACTCGAGACGTTTCTTATATTCCGGTGATCGATCGTTGAGCAAACGAAGTCGAACGGAATCTCGCGGAACGAAAGTACGGATAATCGTGAAACGGAGAGGGAACGTCGAAAAAAGGAAGTCAGGTTACTTTATTTGTCGAACGAAATGCATGCTCGCGAGCCGTACGGGGAGTTCGCGGGTTCGCTTAACAAGTGCCTTGAGGATAACGACCGATCGTTGCTCCGGCAGGTACTGAAATTCTGAACGTATCAGCAGGGAACACTGCAAACGCTTTAGTTTTCTCGCGCAAAATGTATTCTTCGACATTTCGTCGAGCGTGATCCCTCTGAAACGATAGTGCAAATCTGTAAACCGTGAAACAATCCTGTTCTTATTGTTGTTGTTGTTGTTGCGTTTGTTTTGTTCGTGGTTCGATCGCGACAAAGAGAAAGGTTTCTTATAAAATTAGTTAGCACGGGAAGTGTTCGCGTTTTCTCCTTTCGCTCTCTTTTTCTTTGGCACCAAGAAATCTCGCGAACACTCCATGGTTAAACCCATCGTCGAATCCCATTTATCTTCTTTAAACTCGAGCCGAGTTCTAACAAGGCATAGCAAACTACGATACTAGACGAGAAAGAGAACAATTCCTTTTTTCCATCACTGAGAGACTTCGAAACCGGGTCCTCGGTCGACTATAATCCGTATGTTTATTTCAGACAGCGCAGGATTCTCCCGGAGGATCCTATCCGCTCTTGTTTTTTTTTTTTTTCTATTTATTCTTTCGATCGTTTGTTTTCTTCGTTTTTTTTTTATTTTTTTTTTTTTTTTTTTTTTTTTTTTAACGAAAGGTAAAGATGGATAGGTTTGCTTAACAACGTTATCTTACGTAGCTAGAGTACACGCGATCGGTTGGCAAAATAATTAGCTGCTACTCGCGATTCGCGAGGATCGCTCGGCAGATATGTTCGAATCACGTAACACGAAGGATTCTAACGTTTGAAACGGGAACGATGTTTACACGTCGAGGGGTAACGATTAAAAGGGGAGAACTATCCAGACGAGAAGACGAGAATTAGGATAAACGGCGACAAGGTCGTCGTTTGATTTCAACAGGGTCAGAGACGGTTTCGAAAGTTTGCACGAGTGGTTCCAACAAATTGGACCTCGTCGAATTTGCACCGAGAGAGAGCGTTTGATGGAGATAGTTCCCGGGCTGCCTGTCGCACGGTTGATCGTTTCTAAACTAGTTTCTTCTTTGTTGCTGGTGTCGTCGGTTCCTCAGCAATGATATGCATAGAAGAGCGAGGCCAGGAGCCAAAAGGCTCCGCTCCCGTAGAATCGGCTGCCCTCCACTCCGTTTCTACCGGGTCGTTTGCGTTTCGATTTCGACTTGGCGCGACGTTTGCGCGAGAAGATCGCGTTCGTCGCGTTTGTCGGCGATTCGATGTTGCAGTAGCTCAGATCGCAACAGCTGATGCAGATCTGAAACGAAATAACCGAATTTATTTCACCTGATTCCGTGGCCAAAATCCCCTTCTTCTCCTCTCTTTCCCCTTGCTCTTGGTTAAGCGCGATCGACGGAGAGGCGAAAGAGAGACGAGCCAGCCAGGTACTCGGAAAAATTCGCTATTTCGCACCTGCTGGGTGTCCACCGGGATACAACCGACCGAGGAAGGACCACATTCCGCGCTGCTGGCACAGCTTTTGCTCACCTGTAACAGAATCCACGTTTTTCCTCGATTCTCTCGGCACTACCCGCCACATTCCTCGATCTGTCTTGCACGAATAAAATCGTTTTTCTTCCCGATCCTCGGCTCATCGATTTCCCTCGTCCTCCTTCTCTTTAATTCGCGCTATTCGATTTCGTGCATGCAGAATGCTCTCTACAACCGTTCGTCAGCGAAACGCGTTTAACTCGAACAAATTTCTCCTTAAATAATCTTCCACTCGCTTTGAGTGACAACATCTCGCAAGATATCTTTCGCGAACTTGAAATTCTAAACTTTCCACGGTTCACGGAAATTACCATTTTCTCGGACAAAATGCGAAACACCCTATCTGGAATAACAGGTTCTAAGATGTACCGTTATATTCGTATTTCGACTCTAGTGTCAAGAGTTCCCAATAAATGTTATCGATTTTTCGAAAGATTGATACCGTTGCCAGGCACGTAGAACGTGCCACTCAAAGTGTTCGGTTTTAAAGGTCGTTTCTTTTCCATGTCATCGTCGAACGTTCTCATGAGTGCACGCGAGATATCTTAGCATTGATTAACGAGCAAAGAGGATCTCGAAGCGAAGTAGGAAAGACGGGGTTCTAATTGATTCCGATGTTCATAATTGAAAGAGTTCCTGGAGAGTGCTTAGTCGAGCAGCTCTTAACGAACGCCTGTATTGTCGCTCTTCGAATGTACATTCCCTTTCGCGAGTTCCTCCATTAACAAACACGAGGATCGATAATGCATTCGATGCTACCGGGGGTCTATTAGCGGAACGCGATAAAATCAGTGATTGATTTTCATCGGTGGTGCATAGCGCGCGTAGCGGTTTAGGTAATAAACGTTCTACCGTGTCGCGGTATCGTGACCACGGAAATTCGAAGAAGCTTCGGATGGTTTCAGTAAACGTCGAACGATTCTATCAAATTTTCACGAATCATCGATGCCTTTCTTGGCTATAAAAGGAGATAAATTTTTCAATTTTACGCGTAAAATCTGTAAATTTTCAATGGATATTTCTGATGTATTATCTCTGGAGAAACGACGAATATTTAATGGAAAACGTTTCTCGCGAACTGAAAGCGTGATGGGTGGGTTTGTCTGTCCTGTTCCGCGACGAACATGTTAATCATCGGTATACAGAGACGGAAAAATTACATCGATTGCGTAAACTCCATTAGAGCGCATAAGAAGCGAACGAAGCAGACTTTGCGTTCCAATTCGAACCGAACGAGCCATCGAAGCAGGGACCCCCGGTACTTCTAACGTTTCTTGGCAACGACAAAGTTAATCGCGTCACACTGTTTCCGTCTCGATTGCTTAGAGAAGGGAGGTAGAGACGAAAAAAAAAAAAAGAAATTTTGCTTGCCAAGACGCTATTTCCTCGGCTGTCCAAAATGTGCAGCGATCTGCAGAAGTCTCGGCCTCCTGCCGGACACGGTGTATCTATTGCCCATTCGTTGCACATCTGTGAACAAAAAGAATCGAAAATAACTGGATTTGTAGCTCTCCCGAGCGTGCCGCTAATTTCGTTTCCTCCGAAAGAATCGATCGCGCGAATTCGAGGGAAAAAGAACGATTGTCCCATAATAATATGCGTTCGCACGATCATTTGTGACCCACTAACGTTCTAAGGCGTAGAAAATCTGACCTAAATTGCGCTAAAACGCGGCGTTTATTCTCTCGTGTCTCGTACAATACTAATTGCGGCTCTAGACGAGCTCGCCTTCTCGACGAACTTCTCTCTTTAGTTGCCTTCTCTAGAGAAAGCGCTGATACGAGGAAAGAAGGTCTCACCGTTTCACCGAACCGATGAATATTAACAATTTTCGCGAATAATTCAAACTTTCCAACAAGTACTCCGCTTATTCCGGTAATATCTGGGGTGTTAGGTCGACACCGAGTCGTGGGTAGTTTTAAAAGGTCTGGCTGATAAAAAGCGTTAACGCGGAAACAGTGTCGCTTGTATCGGCAAAATCGAAAGCCTTACAATCGGAAATCCGACAAACGAGATACACGTTCGTCTGTAGCGTTAGGTGAGTTTAATTGTTACACTCGTAAATCCTTTGGTCTCGTTTAAAACATTGATTTTCTTACTTCAACGATGTTCGGTTTCTCTCTATTCGCACGCTAGACTCGTGTCAACCTAACTCGTTTGTCAGTCGTAGCACACTACATTCGGAAACAAACGCGTGACCGTTGATTCTCGATTGTCGCCGATCAACGGAATAACCCGGAAAGACGTAGTTTCGAAATCCTGCGGATAAAGGGTAGCTGGAAGCTCGTTACTTCCAGTCGACCACTCGCGACAATCGTATCGTTGCTTGCAAAGTTTCTGGACGCCCTGAAAAGATCAACCGGATAAATTGCCGGGGAAAACGATGGGCATCGATTCGAGCGAAATCAACGATTTTCAATACAGAGTCGCGTCGTCGACAGTCGCGTATTTAGAAGCGATTAGAATTGATTCGAGGCGACGAAAGCTCCGGCTTATTTGTCGTGCCAGGGAATCGGTACAACTGAACCCGATATTGGCAATTCGTTTCCGACCGCTACTTCGATTTAACGGGTTAAACGAGAGCTAGAGAAAAAGGAAGGAACACAGGGAATTGATGATCCGGATCGAAATTTAAATTCTAGTTCCTCTCGGTTCTCGTGCAGGACGTTAAACCGGGAAAGAGGAGGTGTTTATGGCGAGAAACATATAAATGGAGGAGATGAAAGGAATAGGTAGTTTAAAGGGCGAAATCGGTAGTTCGTGCGTGGGAGGTGGATACGATCGGAGGCGCGCGCGAGTTAGGAAAGCAAAGTTTGAAAATAGAATGAAGATCGATGGCGAAACGATACTCCTCCCGGGGGCTAAACGAAATTGCGGCCGGACCCGGCACGATACAAGCATTACAGACACTTAAGAGAGCGTTTAATGGACTCGTCGATACCTGGTTATCGCTGACGTTGACGCAAGTGTAGCACGTTAGACCTGTAACAACAGAGGGGCGTTGGAGTGAGTAATAGCGTAGCACAGACGGGGACCAGTTGCGAACTACGAGGACAAAGGGCGGAGAGAGACCTAACAATTAAACACGGTCTGGCGTTCGTTCGATATAATTCCGGCTGCGATACACTTAACACCGTGGAAAATAGATTGTCCCGTCGAATGGAGACTCATAACAGCCGACGGATACGCCGACAAAGCGTGCTACTTCAAAAGCATCGTTAAACGGAACCACGTGGACATATTCCGTCACTCCCTTACTTGTACCCGGCTTACCCTTCTAATTAATACTTTCGTCGTTTTACGCTTTCGGACGTCTTTGTGCCCGGAAATTGTTACAGAATTTAATTCGTCGTTGACATTTCATCTTTCAACGCGATTATCGAACGTAAATTTTCCTAACTGGTGAAACTTTCGTTACGCAGGAATTTATATGCTCAGCAAAATCTCGATATATTTTTCTTTCGTATAGCGCGTCGCGAGCAAAGTTTCAGTTTCGCGTCGATGGTTACTGTTTTTGAAAGAAAGAACATTTCGAGACATTTATGGCAACGACGGCGAGAAGCGTCGGAACAATATGTTGCGAGTTGGGCGTACAGACATCGAGGGTTGATTTGTCGGAGGCAAGGTGGAAAAAGGTGAAGTGGTCAGTAAGATTTGTAAGCGTTTGAACGGGCGTAGAAAGGTGGGAGGATTAGTGGAGCTCGATTGCAGGATTCGAGAGGATAAGCCCGAGTTACTCGAGCAAATCATAGGTCCTTTTGGTATGGTCGCGACACCGATACCTACGGTAAATGTCTTCCTCGTCGCCGGTGACTCCCTTCAGACCGTCCTTCTGCTTCGTCTCCTCCTTTCCGTTTCCGTTTCCGGAGAGGACGTTTCTGCCGCAAGTTTCCGCAGCCAGCAGCAGCCCGACCATCACCCACGTGATCATTCCTCACATCTCTGGAACGACAGAAATAGAGCCGTGTGTTATATCATTGGCTGCGAAATCTCTTCCGCGAGCATCAACCCCCGAAGGTTTACGTATTAAAGTAATTCTAATAATCTGTTGCTCGCTAGTACATTCTAAATTGTCGACTCTCCAACTTTCCAAATGATCATGTTCCCGAACTTTTTAAGTTCCCAACTTTCCAAATGACCAAATTTCCACATTTCTGAATCTCCAAGTTCCTCGAGTACGCCATTTCCAAATTTTCGAATCTCCGAATTGCCAACTTTTCAAATTTGCAAGCTCCCGACCAGCGAAACTTCGGAGTTTCCAAATCTCCCGTTTCGAAAGTTTCAAATTAGCAAAAGGTAGTTGGTCATAACCGATGTAGGACACAGACAGCATCAGTTAGAGCTAGAAGACCCGAGCCAGACCGGACAAAAAGCCTAGTTAGTCGAATGCTAGTAGGATGGTTGTTCGGAACGGTGAATTAACACCATTGATAACCTCATCCGACGGATCAGGGCAATTTCGAATGGTGAATTTTCAACGGGATCGTAATTCCTCGACACGGCGCGGCGGCGAGAGCAAAAAGAAACGGAAAAAATGTATAACGCCGGACAATACCGTGTATCAAAGGATTATCGTGACGTTCGATAAATTTACTCTTATCACGCTTCGGTACATGACCTATCGCAGCTTCTATCGATCCTGTTGATACAACCTGCTCGATGACGATTAAAAAATGACCCGAACTCGTTAGCAGAGCCGTGTAATAAAAAAGCTGCGATCGGACGTTCGTTAAATCTGGTTGGGAACTGGTTACGAGAAAAATTGTCCTCCCTTTCGTTCCTGGGCGTTCTGTTCCGGCTGAGATATTGGAATTTCAATTTGCGTCGAGTTGATCGAGAGGATTTATCGTCTTTAGACGAACGAGAATGGCTCGTGACGGAGGACGTGGAAAGCAACGAGGAAAACTACGGGTTAGAATTCAAATTCGAGTCGGGAATTACTGGCAGAGGGTTGAAAGGATAAATCTAATCAGAAATCCCCGTTAAACAGGAGGATCGCGGGGATCGGTCTCTGGGTAACCCTTCCGCGAGCATCTAACTTTTCTATGTTGCCAATCAAGGTTCGTTTGACGTTAACGATCCTGCAAATTCTCCGACGTTAAGAGATATCTAATCTACGGATATTCTTCCTTTCATCGTTCGAAACTTTTGGGAAATCAAGAAAGTTCGAAAGGAGGAAATTGAATTCGGAATCCGTAAAAACATAGAAACGAAGCTCGGCAATGTCTTCTAACTCCTAATGAAATATCGCATCGATATTTCGACATTTTTCTCTTCTCTTTCGAGATTGCACGCGATAACGGTTTTATTCGAGTCGACCCGAAATTGTTCGGTGGTCGAAATAACTAGCAAGTCCCGGCTAAAAGCAAGTATTTCGCTATCGGGATTACGCATCTCCCCTCCTAATTACCGGTCCCTCTCGGAACGTTATGATCCACGGTCCGATGCTCGTTGGAAAAATAAACGAAATTAGATTAATAACAAGCTCCGTGGACGAGCAGTCGTGTCGCGATATCGCGAGCTCGAAAATAATCCTATCGATTAATACTCGCATCGTTTCCGAAATAGTTCAACGAACTAAAAGGTACTTTTAGCTCCGGATCTTGTAGTTACAGTTTTTTCACCTGCGCTGCGCGACAATCAAAGCGTTGATTAAGGGAGTGCAAATACCGCGTAACGACTTGCCGTAAAAAAATTAATTAAACCGATTGTACCGGTACACGTTGATCGGAAACTTTGGCAGCCAATGTTCCACTTAGCCGATAGAATGCAGATCGATGAATACACCGTTGCACGGGTCCATGTTCTTTGACGCGAGGCACGTCAATCAATCGGCCTTCGATAAGGCTGATCCTTTCGATACGCTTCTGTTAACGATTGTCGCACGCGAAGCTTCTACCATAATCAAAGCCCGACAGCGGAGCACCGTGTCGAGGTTAACCGATAGTGAAAAAGTTGCGAGCGAATTCTCCGGTTAGATCACGGCCGAAGTAACACGATTATTTCGAGCGTATTCCGAACGTACATTGGCCAAGAAATTCACGAGCACTCGAATCCAGCTCGAGCAGAGGGTTTTATCGTTGGATCGGTTGCTCGAACACGAGCTAACTTTAATCTCCTTTTACGGATGACGAATGGTAATGGCCATTACCGCGAGTATTCTCGTATTTTCTTAGATCGTTCGATCTACTTTCTATGCTCTACATACGCCGCTGATCTCGGAAGAATCTCGCACTGATCCTTGCATCTGACGGCGATTTCAGTGCTCGAGGGCCGATCGCTAATTTGCCGAAAGATAAGAGTGGCTCGATTGCGGATATCGTATTTAATCTCTTCTTGGTCCATTCGATACGTCGAATATTCCGAACATAATCGTTTAATTGCATAAATGAAACGATCCATTCGATATCTCGATTATAACAGATTTTGTAGAGTCGATAACTGATAAATGCCACGATGTCGAGTACCGTTCGATTAATGGACTTCGGTGTGTCTTCGTCGAATTCCTGATAGCGTATCTCGCTTGGAAACAATCGGCTCTTTAATATTTAATGACACGCAAGAAGCAATTGTCGCGGCAGAGATAGGATAAAGTAATCGGCGATGTTCGATTTATTTCGCAGCGAGGTAATAATTGGAGAAGCGAATGAACGTTCGTAGAAGGTAGAGCGTTGTCGAGAATGAGGGAGGGTTAAACCGTGTCCAAAGTGCGGGATCGATCCCTGGTTGGTTTAAATCCGAGCCGAACATGTCGTCCACGAGATTCGGTCGCGGGTAAACTGATCCACTCGACCGTTGGACATGCCAATCGATGGGATATATCCCAGTTCCAAGCCAGCCATGTGTACCGGTTCTTCGGGGCGTAGATCAAGGTTCAATTCTACGGCTCGGTTGACCTATCACTGCCAGCTCCCTGTCCTATCGGGCTTTCGAGTACGTCGGACCCTTTCAGAGATAAGGTTTGATCAGTTCCTTCTGTGCGAACGGTAGAAGCGAGCCAGGGCTAAGCGGACGATACCGGTGAATTTGTCGCGATGTTGTGCGAGGAGACGCTCCCATCTAAACGATGTAATTAAACCGTGGCCAAGAATCGAACTCGCTAAAAGGCAAGTTCGTTGTCCCCTAGAACGTAAACTTTTACGACGGTGTCCCGCGATAAAAGCTGCTGGACCTCTCCTCGGAATTAGATCGTTCCCTTTTACGGTGGTTTAGATTAGAGGAACACGCCATGCGTTTAATAGTTTATTCGTCGTGCTCTGCAATAGTAGAAATAATGGAAGGGAGCACGAACGAATCCCCGAGGATCTTTTAATAAATCACACCGAAAGCCACTTTTGCTCCTGTTCGAGCAAACGCTCGAGGATTGGCCTTTTCTCTTTCGAACGGACATACGCGATTAAATAAATTCGATCGATCTCGGCGTTATCCGGGCTGGAATCGTCTAATTTATCGCTCGACCGATAAATAAAGCGGTTTCGTTCCTGGTCGTTGCTCGAAATTTCGGATCGCGCGTTCGCCAACTCGGAACGCGGTTGCCTATCACCGTAAACCACGCAACGCGACCTTTATGGCAGATTATAGTTACGCTTAAGAGCGAACAGATTAAAAACGTATCCTGGTCGCACGGAGGTACAATGAAATTCAATCTGGAACGTGCTCTCGACACGTTCATCGCTCGATCTTCGGTTTTTTCCATGATAATAAGGCTCGTCCCTTTGTTCTTCGTTCTCTCCTTTTATCCGCTTTCGATTAAAAGAACTTTTGTTTCCCTGCTTGGAGCGAACTCGACCGTGAATTAGGTTGCTCTTTCGGTTCGGGGTTAGAGAGTCTATAACCGGTGTCGCTCCAGAACTTCCACGAGCAAACATTGGCCCTGCAGTTATTACTATCTTGTGAAGGTCATCGATCAAATCTCAATTTATAGGCTGTCACACTTGTCAGAGCGTGAAATCCGACTCGCTGGAAATCGATATCGAGGCTGAAATTCTGCCGAAATTTCTCGTCCGATCGGTGGTAAATATTGAAATGTCTGTCGCGATTAAAATCGTTCTATCAACGGTCGCGATAAATTCGTCTCGTATCGAGGAACAATACCCATCTTTCGCTCGTTCTTAACGTCGTCCTTCAACAACGTCGATTCTCGATTCGTTCGTTGTTCTTCGAGTTTTTTTTATCGATCGGACGTTCATCGAAATTTTCTATTCGTTCGCCGCGCAACGATCAGACAGCTTTTCAGGGCTGCTATTCGTTTACATCGATGCGCACTGGGATATTTGCATCGTAAAGTTAACCGAAATCGTTTAATAATATTAATTATCGTTTGACGCGCGGAATCGCGGTATTATATTCGCAGAGCCGAAACTTCGTTAAAGTTTATAATAGCAAATTGACATTCGATGAAAATCGAGTGTCTGTCTAGCTCGTTAAAATCCATAATTCAGCACTTTCATTCGACTTCGGCTACTCGAATAACTCTCGAAAGCTTGAATTTTGCGACGAAAAAGTTTGAAGGCACGTAAATCGTTAGGTGAACAAACGAAGCTATCCAGTTTTATCCAACAAAATGTTTCACGAAAATTTTTCATCGATTCTTCGACGCAAACAGCTCGCCGTGTTAATTCTTTATTGTATTTCTATGCCCATCAATTTTCATTATGTCGTCGCTGCACCAAAACCGCTTTCGACAACGAGAAAATCAGTCACGGGGAGATTGATTTAATATTACGGTGCACACAGATTGCGGCTCTTTTGTGCAACCTACGAGTAGAGGACGTCGACAGAGCAACGGCCTAGCAAAGTCGCGTCAGAAACTCGGGGCAAATTCGCGCGAGATGCTTCATTGCTTCCCAATGACCGAACTAACTCAATCCTAAAACGCTTTTCTTCGCCTTTCTACCGTCGCCTGTCTTCTGCGTTACTCGTCCGCGTTAAACGCTTATTTTAAATCGATGCTTTCCAAATCGACCGGACGGAATTTCGTTTATTAAAGTCCCGTGCGTGCAATCATTTTCGCGTTGCATTCGGTAAAATTTACAGAGATCGTTTCCCTCGGATATTTACGAGGATTACGTTCACCTTGTGTTTTCAATTTCATCTCGCCGCAGCGAGAAAGATCGTCGTTTTTCTTCGGGGGATTTATAACGATTATCGATGCAACGTGGCTGATTCCGAATCCCCGCGGAGCCAATTACCAGTTAGTAGGATGCTAAACCGCTCGATAATTAGGCAAACAGATAAAAGGGAGAAATTATCAGTTGCTCGATGTTATGGCGGAAACTCGACGCGAGCGAATCTCGTTCGTCGAATCTAGCCAACGAGCGATAGAGATGAAAACGCGTGCGAACACAATAGCGGATGTGCGAATTTTAACGCGATTCGTGACGATCACTGGGAAACAAGAGCTCGAGAATAATTTAATAACCGATCTTGTTATACAAACTATAGTTACGACACGGTATTACGTTTCACGACCCTTACGAGGGCTTTCGAGCGTATTTTCGAGCATCTCTGTCGCCTACGGTTTTCACGCGTCTTCTCGTCACCGTTAAACCGCGATTTTCGGCAAATTATACGCCAGCAGCTTGGCATGTTTACCTAATCACCGTTTAATTACTCGCCATCAAAGTTTCATCGTCATATCCGCACGCAATTAAGGGGGATTTTTCGATTCCCTTCTATCCTCGGATAATTCGAGTAATTAATTTCGCCGGTTGGTCGACCGCGGAACGATTCGTTTTAATCCCAGGCTGGCCGGTAATTATTTTCAACCAGAATGGTGAGAATCTATTAAAAAGTCTCGATCGGTGCTTTTCCATTCGTAAACGATGGACTTTCTCGATCGTTCAAGATGTCGTTAAGATAACGGCGAATTTATCACGGGGACCGACCGCGAGGAACTTCCATTAACGAGTCTCGGCGTTACTGCTTCGACCAGCAGAACTCGATTTTGCCGCGTGCTTTAATAAATAAACGATATCGACACTTCGCCGAGCTCGAAAGTGAAAAAGTTCGCGAGGAAACCGCGAGTTTTCAGACTCCGACGCGATTCGACTACGTTTCGGACCGTCTCGTTGCGAAATTCCCTGTCCTTACAGATAGGCCACGTAAAGCGTGCTAGAAGGGCCTTCAGCCGGTCTCTTCAACTTTACCCTTGGCAACCGAGCTCCTTAATTTAATACGCCCTTAATTTCCAGTGAACTTGCCGGCAATTTCACGGCAGAGCTGCCGTGTGCGCGGGACGTGTCCGAAATTTGGCGTTCGCTATGTTTTATGACAGGGTAGCCGCACTATCTCGTGGCTTCGCCACATTTTAATTAAACTTTGCACTTTTTCCTGATTTATAAGTCAGTCTTGCTAGTTTGTTCAAGCGAGACGAAAGTCTTCGGATTTCGGTCACTGGGACCGCCGTTTTTGCCAGAAATAGCACGATCGCGATAGCTTGTTAATTAACATTCTCTCGGGGAAGATTTTCCTCGTTGTTAATTAATTCGAATCTCGTCGAGAAGCCGTAAACGGACATCGAAGGTGTCTGACACGATTTTATCTCGAGGGGAGCTTAAAGCGTAGCTTTCAATTTGCACGATTCGAATTAACCCGCAGTTGGAAACGAAGAGAAAGATAAGCGGATTAAAGATGCGACGCGACGGTTGTCGCGCGTATAGAGCGTTTTCGGAAATATCGTATCGAAGGGTATGTATTTTAGCGGGCTGACGGGGACCTGGTGGGTACTACATGAATTTCGTGTCTACGAAAGTAGCTTATTTACGGGCGTTTTATATTTATGGAAATGCGAGGTAAAAATCCAGAAAAGCGCCGCTAAATTTACGAGACCACCAACCTATCCGACCATCTACATCCGTTTGAATTTCATATCCACAGATGCGTGGTGCACTCGGTAGTCATGGGCGATCTATATAACAACGCGAATTTCGAATCCGTACATCGTTCGTTATTCCTTTCCGTTCGAAGAGAGCAGAGACAGTGAATCCCGTGTTCCATTTTCCAACGGACTCGTTTGAAGTTCAACTTTCCTTTATTGAATAGTATAAGCGAGTCCTCGCCCGTAATCGTAAAAAAGTGGCCGGATAAAGACTCGAAGCTTATCTCTATCGAGCTTAAAGAGTTTTTCTCCGTCTCTTTTTCACTTTTTACCGGCGACGTAGAAGGGAGGCCAGTGGAAGCTATCCTCGACTTTCCATTTCGTCTTGAAAGCCGGATACTAGCGGGAAAAGTCGACTCTTAACGATACGCGGAATTAGTGTCTTGCTTCTTAAGGTCTTTGCCGGCTTCCTTGTCCGATCGACTCCTCGGATTTACATTATGTGCACCTACAATACATGTACCGTCTACTTCTCGCGTTCAGTTTACGATCCAATTGTCGCATAACAAATTCCACGAAGTAATGAAAAGTTGATTACATCGAGTGCTTCCAGAAAGCAATATCGTACGATCTTCGATAGAATCGAGCCATCTAGTAACTGGGATTTTTATTCTGTACCGGGTCAGTTAATCCGAATTTACTTGTAGAGTCAATGCTCTCTATTGGACTATCGGAATTCGGAAATTGTTGTGTTTGTAATTGGTAAAAAGTTTCGATTTGTAATTCGAAGTATGCCCGGCCCTCGCGCTATGCGAGGGAACCGGCACAACAATGTTTGACCGAACGATCTGTAATATAGAGAACCGAAGAAGAAAATTAAATTGAAATAATAGCCGGTACCCCGTTATTCGAGAATTAAAATACAGTGTAACGAAATTCGTTCGGAGTACGGCGGAAAAAATAGAGGCGGAACATCATTACGCGAGTTTTGGATGGAAAAAAAATAACGAAAACGCGAAAAACAGGCTTTTTATTTCGCGCGTAAAACGCATTCGCGAAACAAAGTGCCTTTTCTTCCGCACGCGAAACGCGTTTGTTCTCGTTACATTCGCGCAAACGGTGAAAAAGGAAAACACGGAAAGCCGAAAACGCGTGTCGTTTGCATGGCCGGCGGCAATCGCGTTTCCATTTTTCTCGACGGCACAAAAAATATAATTGCTCGGCCGAAATTAATCGTGAAACACGTTAAGCCGGCGAACGTTTCGAACGAACGAGATCGTCTGAAGATTACAACGTGAGAATTCAAGCGTAGCAGAGAGGAATTTAATAGAAAACAGGGAAGGAGGCAAGGAAACGTTCGAGAAAGAATGCTAGCTAACGTTTATTTAGGCGTTTTACCGCTTGCAGTTTAATTCGCTGGAAAACGAGCAACTTGGCCCGTTTCCTTTCTTAATTAACGTTTTTCCGACGGACCGGCGCATTTAATGGCTCTCCGCGATTTGCCATCGAAACATCGAAAATTAATTCGTTTTGATCCACGCGATGTCCTGTTCAATCGCGAAACAGCGCCAACTAAACGTTTCAACCCCTTTCTACCGCGTATTTCGTCGTTTTTCTCGCGAACCGAAAGCTGGAGATGGTATTAAACAATTTTATCAAGTTTCATAAAACCGTGTTCCGTATCGGATAATTCCATAAAGCAGCAGTTTCAAAGGCAAGACAAACTTTGCCCATTATATACTAATAGACGTATGCGAGAACACATTTTTCGCGTTTACGTAATCGTTAGGTGTCGAGTTGGAAATTAAATTTACTGGCACTTTTTACGAAACACGCCACTGTACTCGTTGTCATTCATCCCGTTGGTTCGTGCAACTTTAAAAAACAATGTTTTCAACGGGTTCGGACACACGCATTGGTCGAGTAATTGTCATCAGCCAAGACCAATTTACCATTTAATCCCTCGATGAGAATAAACGGGTTACGTGTAAATGGATTTATCGCGTTGTCTCGTCTGTTTTTTTGTTTGTTTATTTTTGATGTCGCACGGTAATCAGTTACAATTTCCCCGCGTTACGCGTGCCCGATAAAAATTCATCGACACCATCTACCTTACTGTTGCTTAATTGAAACGCATCGCATCACGCGTCATTTCTCTTGTAAACTTTCATTTACCGCCGGCTTTAAAGCACCACCGCTACAGCGTTTCTCTCTTCTGCATAAATTCATAAGGTTGCAGCACAGTCGCGTCGGGGAAAAAAATATCGATACGGCGTAAAGGTAATGAATCGCGAAGTCGTATTTCGTTTAATCAGACCCGCGCCACTGAATAATATCGCAGACAATGGCTTGGTAATTAGCATTGCTCGTATTTAGAGTCGTTAACTACTACTGTACAATTATATAACTTTGTGCTCGGTACTATTTTAATGGCAGCGTCTTATACGCAGTAACGCTTTAAGAGCCATGAATACAACGTACGATTTCGAAGTTTGAAACGAACTTTGGCGTACAGTCATTGCCGCAATTAGCATTTTTGTCCTGTGCGAGCTACCGTCTGTATCCCGCGCGTGACAAACTTTTAGAAATTTGGAAATTCGTATTTTCCGAGACGCAGAGATCCAGCCTCTGCTTGTGGCTACGCGTACGGAACAACCTGGATCAGTTGAATCGTGAAATTGCGAATGGCGTAAAACGGTGTGCACATTGGCATGGAACCTAATCGTGCATATGAATATTAAAGACGGTAGAGGGGAATGGATTGAAAAATATAACTGGGGTCTATCGCGTGAAAGTATTTTAGGCGAAATTTATGATGGCGAACGGGACGTCTAGCTTACGACACCGAATATGACCCCGCGACTGAAAGCATCGGCAAATGGCTGGATGCCCCATAAAATATGGCCAAGTTCGCGAGGTAGCTCGAGCCAGCCGGTATTAATCATTCGCATTATATCACGCGGAACGTTAATATAACACGCTATATAACGTATTAAGTTAATCCGCTGAGGGCTTTCGTCTTTCGTGTCCACTCTTCTGGAACAGAAAATTAATGCCCGGTTGAATTATTATAAACTACGAGGTATCGTCGACGAAACATGGACGAAACACCGTCGCGAATGATAATAATAATAATATGTATTTAGATGTACACGAGATCCGCGTAGACGTAACGGCCAGGTACCTGGCCACTTCCCTTTGATTTATTATTCCAACGTGCCGCACAGAAATTCCGGACACTGCAGAACCCCGCTACATACTTTGTCCGATACAGACTGCACAAATTTCCATAAGTGATCTTTCCCGTAAATATACCGCTAAAGCTCTGCGCAGACACAGAATTCACGGACGAACTCGGTTTACCGCCGTGATCCCGGCAAATGACTCCACGAGTCGAAATTTAAATTATGGACACAGTTTGGACCTATCAATTGAAGACGAGGATCCGGAGATCAAAAGTGAACTAGCGGAGTTCAAGCTCGATCTGCAATTTATGAAATCCCGGTTTTAGTCTCCAACTTATAACTTGCCCGCAGAGAGTTTTCTAATTTTAGTTTCGACCTAGAACCCCCTCGAGCTATTAACGAATTCGCTGTGTTCCTCGTAGTTCGAAAATTGGAACACCAAAGTTACCAACGTAAAAACGAAGGGGAAACATAACGCGAGGACGAAGCGCGAGAGAAAAATTTTCAAGTAGGGATTCTGCCGACCGGTGAACTCTTCGGACGAAGAATGGAATTGAAAAATTTCCTGGGACTTTGAGAGATCACAAATAATCGCGAGGGGTAGCGACAACTGTAATTTGTACGCGAAACCTGTCAGGATTAAAACGGGATTACTTTTTCAGCGTCAAACTAGAATTTATATTCGGTGTCATGTTTTCTGGTTCAACGTGGCACGAAAACACGATGCATTTCCAGCGGAGCCACTGTTAATCATATTGAAAGAGTACGCAACAACGTATCCGTTATTTTTCGCTGCCGCATCCGCGTTCTTTTCTGTTCGTTTCCGAAACATTCATAACGTCGCGGAAGATTCGTAAACGAAACGCGTTGAATTTCGGATTCAAGCGAAGCAAGGTTGTTCAGGTAGCTCGCGCGCGAACAACCGTGGACAAATTGGTTCGCGAAGGAGTCGAAAAAAGAACGTTCTGATCGAAGGAATTACGAATTTAGGTGGATAAGGCAGGTAGAACAGCGTGTTACTTGAATAGAGGAACGCGTGAAAGCATCGTCAAATGGGGGCCTGGCCCATAAAATATGAGGCGGTTGGCAAACTCGAGATCCACCGGTGCTTTTCACGCTGCTGTGGCGTCCCTTCGTTGAAAATCACTCATGAATTCCACTGTAGTAGTCGGCTGGCTCGTTCTTTCTCGCGCCCACCCTTTCTAGCCTGCTCTCCAATCCGACATTCGCGAAAGAGAAAGGCTTTTTCGCTGTAGCATTTCCGCGTACGACACCGCCGTGTGCCATGTGCCGAGTGTAGGCGCCGCGACGTCTGCTTTCTGCTACGGGAACGCTATCGTCCAATTTTTCATCGCGTTACATCCGTTCGACGCTATATCGCGTTCCTGATTGCTCGAACGTCATTAACAGACTAACGCCGCGGAACGATATCGTTCCTCCGTTTTTTTACCCGAGACACGCTTCTCGGTGTACGCCGAGAATTTTCACTCGTCGTCTTCTCCGCGTTCCGGGACGACAAACGATTTCCACCGCGTGAAAATCGATGAGACGGAAGTAGAACGAACGGGTAACCGCGTAGAATACATGGGTAACGTCGCGATCCGAATACGAAAGCTTTCGGGAAACATCTTTGCCTCTCTTGCGCGATTCGCGTTCGTCTAACATCAGATATTTCTGGGACGGACAAAGCTTTATGAAACGTTCCACGCGATAGATTTCCAATTTCGAATTTGCCAAATTTTCGACGTTTCGAAACATCGAACGTTCGTAAATCTTGCACGCTTGATCGCCGCGAGTTTTTCCACGAAACAGAAGCGCTACATAAATCTTCGGGCGGAGGATTAATTTCTTCGTTCTTATAACGAAGACATTCTTCGGGCGTAGCGTTGATCGATACTGTATTTATTCCACCGTTAACAAGATTAATAGTCGTGCAATCCTCTAACCTTCGCGATAAAGTGCATCGATAACGTCGCCGCTTCCGTTATCGACTTTTCATCCCGGTTGATCGAGCCGAGAGGCAACCGTAATTAAAAGTTACGAACGTATAGACACAGGAAGGGAGAGACCGGGATGATATCATTTATGGGATAAAGCTGATTACGTGGCTGAATAAGTAGGGAATCGATGAATGGCGAAGCGGGATCTAGCGTTCGGTATTCGGCCGAGGCTTCGTCGAGTACAAACTTCCCTCTTTGGACTACTTCCAGTATTACTTTTCCGGTTGTTCGGAGTTGAAAGGCATTACACGATTTCCCTTCTACATTTTTTTTTTTTCCTTGGCTGTCACCCCTTTCTCCTTTTCTCCGGGGGTAAAGAAACGGGTTTGTCCCAGGTGCCGGTGGTAAGTCCGGCCGTTTTGCCCGCTGCAACAGCCCCCTTTTCTTCTTCCGCGAATATCTTCGAGTTTCAGCTGGTTCAACATTCTTCTTCGTTCCTGTTAATTATACGCTTACCAACTTTGCTTTTATCCGCGGTCTACTTATTCATGAACTTTGCTGCGGTGCTACGGCCACGAGGAAGATCGAGCCTTTGGTCGACTGTCTTTCGCGATCCGCTTCTTTTGTCTTCGAATATTTTCTACCCGAACGAGGAGGGAAGGCTTTCTAAAGTCCGATGAAACGTAAGGTAGCGCGTGGCTGACGGAGAAACGCCGGCAAGAGGGAGCCAGTCAATTGCTCCGAGCAAGAATTAGAGTAACGTCGTTCGAATCGGTTTTCGTTGGCTGGAGAAAATCGAACGAGAACAGTCCGTTTTCTCGTCGATACCGTTTGTGCTTCCCTCCTCGAAACAAGAAGAAATTGGCTCGGGTCGAACGACACGAATTAAAACCGATCGCTCTCGACGCTGTAAACGGGGAATTCGCGAGAAACCTGTCCAACTTTGAAACGAGATCGACTTGGTCGCAAAGTTCCGCAATAATCCCGTGGAAATTTGCCGAAAACCGCGATTTCGGGGGCATGCCACGAAACGATAAAAACCAAACGAGACAGAATCCTTGTTGGCCGCGAGAAACTCCGAACGGAACGAGCACGATATTAAACGTTAACGGTGCTCACGTACGCCGCGAGTCTCGTAAATATTTCGCTTCCGACACGATCCGACGATTCGCGGAAACGTCGGTTTATGCAAAACGAAACGTCTCCGCTGACGAAACGTGGCAAGCATCTCTTTCGTGTCTACCTTTCGCTAAACAGAGGAGCGAACCGACAACGGACGGAGCGTAATTTTCTTCTCTTTGATCACCGATCGAGCAGACAGCCATTTATTATAATCTCGCGGTTTAGTCCCGCGAAAATCCGTAACAATATAACGCTATAACGGTTGCTATATCTTGATTACCACGATTTGTCGCCGACTAAATATATCTGTCCGTAACAATATTTCTGCCCGGTGCCGTAATAGATACGTTAAAGCGATATATCGTGTTCCCGTTATGACGTTTCGACGGATTAGCACAGAAGGTAAAACGTGTACGGTGTCCAGAAAGGATCACGTTCGTTCGCGAATCAAGGAGAATAAGACGAGAAGGCGGGAGTCGGAGAAAGACGGAACGAACAGGGGAAAAGACAAATGCATCCAGCTCGATCAATTTTCCAGCGGATACGGAGAATCGAACGGGATTGTTTCGAGGCGGGCTATGAACGGCGAGGAACAATAAAGGAAGACGGATCGTTCGAGCAACGAGCACTTGTCGTCGACTTTACGGTTGGCTAACAGCCATCGTTAAAGTATTCTTTGTTTTTAAACTTTCCTACCGATCGGTGCACTTTGCTCGTGAAATTTGTAATAGCTAAAAAGCAATTCGATTCGGAGATCGTACTCGATCGGCGGAATAAGGCTAGCGAGAGAACTTTCGGGTTTTCGCAGTTCGAACAGTTACGATTCTTCTTCTGGCCAGCATCGCCGTACTTTCGCTAAAGGATTCGAGAAACGCTAACGAAGCTAGCTAGAACGCTGACGGAACCTATTTGCGGAAATCTCCGAGAGGAATCGTCGATAGGTAAAAAGATGAATTGGCGAAAAATCGCAAATGGGAAATCGCGTGGCCAAGATATAGAAGGTAAAATACGATTCGCTGCTTTCTTGCTCGTCGCTCGAGAGACGTTCGTAGTCCAATCGATCATACGCCACTTAGTCCGTTCCAGCTGTCCTCTAATATGCTTTCCGTTCGCTTGCTCATGGTCCGAGGAGCGTTTCTATTCCGTTTACAGTCCACTGGTCGTCAACTCGGGTTCGTGTCGCTTAGTCCGCTCTAACCGTTCCGTAATACGCTTCGGGTCTGTTCGTTCGTCGCTCGAGAAACGTTTCCAAGTCGCTTCCAGTTCATTCGTTGTCCACTCGAGACAACGTTCAACCTCTTCCATAATGCGTTTTCCGTCCGCTTGCTCACCGTTCGAAAGACGCTTGAAATCCGCTCCAGTTTGTCTCCGATCGGCTCGTCTGTCCGGCTACGCGTTGTTAGCTTTGTTCCAGCTGCTTCGTAATATAACTTTGTTCGTCTGTGAAACCGTGAAAGGAATCCCGATTCGTCCGCGGTGTTTGACTATCGGTCTGCTCGTTCTACTTTATTCCGTTAACGCAGCCGAGGTTCGATGGCACGCGCGACACGCAAGTGCGGAAAAAGAAGGAAAGAAAAGCGGTGGAAGGAAAAGCCAGAAAACTGTATCGAGCGTGTGCCGGTCGTTTCGAAATCAATGCATAAAGAGAGAAAGAGAGAGAGAGAGAGAGAGAGAGAGAGAGAGAGAGAGAGAGAGAGAGAGAGAGAGAGAGAGAGAGTGAGAGAGAGAAGGAGAGCGAGGGGTTGACGGACGAACAAAGGGGGCGCAGGAGGAAAGAAGGGAGAAAAAGCTAGGAAACTGGAATTGTTTCGACGCCGGGACCGAGTGAAATGGAAAATACAAAAAAAGGAGGAGCAGGGAAGAAGGGGAAAAAGATGCGAAGTAGGATGAGAAGAGAAAGTTTTCAGCGTGAAACTCTCGACCGACTAACGACCATCGAAAGCTTCTGCCTTTGGGTAGCTCGGGAGTGCATCGATCTCGAGCAAACGACTCTCCTCGCTGCCTTGAAACAAATACTGAAAGAATACTCTGTTCGAAGATGACTCGATAAAGTTATTCCCATCGTTACGCTGTCGTTCGACGTGGCCGTAAACCGGCCACCTCTTGCGTGCGCGTTCCGCTCGCGGTATTTCGGTGCAGGTGGAATCGAACAAGAACGCTGGAAATTCTCGTTTCTCGACGGGAATAATTCATAGAGTCGATCGGGGCTGTTTTCCTCGAGCAAACGAACCCGCGGACGTTTCGACGTTTTTCACCGATCTCGAGGAAACTCGAAACGTTACAGTTAGACGCACTCGATCAACCGACGAAGCTCCGCTCGGCTTTTGTTCGCTGCTTTTCGACCGAAACACCGACGGAATTATTTTTATCGAGTATCGAATAGCCTGGCCTCGAAACGTGCTTTCGACGCTTCGATCGAACGACACGATCGTACCATTCTTCTCCTCTATTTTCCCTCCTTCCGCTCGGTCGCGAATGTTTGCGCAACGTCGAATAACATTTTCTCAGGGGAGCTATCAACAGGTTCATTAAAAGTCTCCGCGATTCTTGAAAACCGCGCTCGTGTTCGACTGTCGGTGTTTGTTTTCGAAAACTGGCCGATTAAATGTGGCGCGCGAAAACACCTCGTCGGACGAAACTAACGCTCGTTCTCGCGGTTACTCTTTCGCGCGATTTTTTTTCCACGCGCGACTATCGTAATAACCCCGCGGGCAGATAACGCTCGCGCGAAATTAACCGAGTACGCGAGATCGAAATCGTTCTAAGGCAAACGAGCTTAACAAGCCGATTTATGCGTCGTATATATTTAACGGAACAGGCAACGTCGGTATTATTCACGCTTTAATACCGCGATAAATTGAAGCGGTATAGAGAGGCCGAAAGTGGGTAAATGGCAGAGAATAGATCGACGAGCATTAAGCTGCGAATTATTCAGCCGATACAAAGTTTCGACGCCTATTATCCGTTTACCTAGCACTCGTTCGAGTTTCGTCGAAACGCCAAGAGAAATCTGCAAAAAAAAAAAAAGAGGTTAAAAGTACGAAGGAACGATAACCGGCGAGTAGCGGAGACCGCGACAAGTCGGACCATCGGTTTGTCGAGAGCAGGCTAGTAACCGATAAGTCGGCCAACGCGGAGAAAATCGAATTTCGGCGAAAGTTATCGCGATTTCGGTAGAACAAGCGTGTTCGGAGTGCGCGACGAGATCGATCCAGCGCTATTTTGCATTTCTCGCAGTAGAAAAGCGGCGAGGTGTCGGTTGACGCGTTGTTTTTTTAATCCCTTCGGCCGAGTACATAAAGCATCGCAAAGGTGGCTAAGTGAACCTGTGGTTTTTCCTGGCGGAACTATAAATTCGCGCGAAAAAGTAAAGAGAGAAATAAAAGGAGGCAAATGAAAAGGCGAGAGAGAAAGGAAATGGAAAAAAGCAAAGGCGGGAAAGGGCGGAGAAAGTCCAATTTTGTGTGTTTTTTTTTTTATCTCCGACCGTACGAATAATATATTTAGCCACGGAAATGAAGTAGCTTTATTGAAGTATATATTTTATGCCCGGCGCTCGGTTACGAGACGGTGCGTGCGAGCGTACAGCCTTGTAGCGCGAAGCACGTTTAATTTCCTGTGTACGATTAATCAAAATTCCCAGCAAAAACGACCGACCTTTTCTCTTTCCAACGGCCGACGGTTTAATTATCAGAGCCACTCATTTTCCTCGTCGTCGCACTTAGCTGCAACAAAATAAGAGGTCCCTGGTCTTCTTCTTCTTCTTCTTCTTCTCTTCTCCCGGTCCTCCTGCAATGCAGATATGACCGAATTGTAGCAGAAAGCTTCCTCGCGGTGGACCCTTTAACGTTCTCCATTCTTTTCCTCGCTTTGCCGTCTTCCTTTCTTCCCTGTTCTTCCTTTTCTTCCTCGGGCTTCCCTTCGCGCATTATTCCAGCTCGTAATACCGAGACAAAAGGCAAAGACGCGATCCGAGCACGTAGAGGGAGCGCAAAGATGAGACTGGCTCCCTCGAGGACCGAGTATAGGACACCGTAGAATAATAATATCGTTCGTGAAATTCACAGAGTTTAAACGGCGCGGCGCGCGATCAGAAACGAGTCGCCAGCGATTTTTTTTACTCGCTAATTGCAAGGATCCTTGGTATTCCGGTGCTGGTGCGTTGTAGATACGCCGGAAAGGATTTCGAATGGGAAATGGCGTCGGTAATTTCCCGAGCGATCGTACGTGACCGTTAAGCGAAATCGCGAACGCGTAACTCCGTCGCGTCGGCGCGCTCGGTCTCACGGACGCATTAATTGTATACGGATTCGTCACCGCGGCGATGATGTCGAAATAACGAAAAAGAACGTCGAGAAAAATGGACAGTCGGCCGAACGTCGATTTAATCGGAACGATCGACGTTTAAGCGTCGTTTAACGACGCATTGAAAGGTTTACGCCGCTCGAAAATCAAGGCGGAGCGTAACGCGTGTTGTATTAAATCGCGATTCGACGTATGGTTTAAAGTCGATTTAATATTTAGTTTTCGATCGCGTGTTAACGAGAATCCGTTGACCGTGCACGAGCTACCTGTCCTGCGTTTGTTAATTATTCCGAATTGTTGATCATCGAAAATGCGGGACACTCGCGTTGTATCGGATAATCGAGCTCTCGTCGTGACAACGAATCGACCCGTCATAACGGGATTTTCTCTCGACATCGCCGCATCGCGTTCGATTCCTAATGCTTCGATATCGTTTCGATCGACTCTCTCCGATATTTTCCAACGCTGTTGCCTCAATTTCCATTGCGCTCGAGTAACAATATCCGAAGGAAGAGACTAACCTTACGCTGAAAAGGAAGTATTTGTTACGGTAGAAAACGAAAAACACGGCAATTTTGTTCGTGTTTCGTGCTCGTCGAGCGAGGTATTTAAACGGGGAACAATGTATAAAACCCGTTCGCGGAGGGTGCGTCGCTTTTCACGAAATCAAAAATTTGCAGTTTACAGCTTCCTCTCCTAATGTTTCGTGGCAATTTCCTCCGGTTTCACGGTGGCACTTAAACGGTGTCGTTTAAACGCGAACAAAGAACGGACGCCGTCGATACAGACCGCGGCTTTATATCTCTATTTTACGACGACAAATTTCGGTTGCTCATCGTTTACAGGTAATCGAGTTTCTGCTCGTCGACGAAGAAGCGTTCTCGTTTCTTCCCCGTAGCCGTAGTCGTAAAGGATTCCAGCTCCTCGGATGGCGGCCGCGAACCGACTGCTTCGTGAGCGATCGCCATTAAGCCGGAGAGGCTCGCAAAATACCATTGTAAGCGCACCGAGGACGATATTTTAAGGGTGAAAGCGGTTTTTGTCGGTTCATCCAACAGTTTGGATGACGTGGCAAAAGACGGAGAACACGGGGATAGGTTTTCTTTGACAAGGAGCGGTGTGACCGCGTGAAAAACAAATTTAATCGCGCCGTCAAAGACCCTTTTCATCCTCTCCTTCCACGTCTTCGGTTATGCCACGGACAACCGAGGGGAGATCGCGATTCAACCTGACCGCTAACCGACGAGATTGCTAGCAATAAGCTGGCAAAAACAATTCGCGTCATTGTCAAAGAACTCGCCCCTCGGCCATCCTATCCATTCAATTCCCTATTCGCTCGTAACTTACTAGTTTACGCGACAAAGAGACCAGCCAGCACGCAGCACGTATTAAAACCTGCCAAATGGCCGTTGCGACTTCTCCATCGAACAAAAGAAACAACCAACTGTGCGGGATGAAAAAAATGAATTCACAGCCCGACAGAAACTGGCAACGCCGTTTGTTTCGAACAAAAAACGAAACCTTGTAGCACTTATGATTTACGGAATTGGCTCTACGGTTCTTTCTATATTTTGCAACCAGCTCCCTGCCGCAATATTTCATTCGAAAAATTTTTTATCGTTCGCGTGGAAATTTAGATAAATACTAAATCGATTTTACATTAGCTTGTACGGATTTGTCTCAAACACGATTTATCGCGTGTTCTTAAAATGTTATTATCCCGAAATTTATCTTCCGATCGGGGAGGATTTTTTCCTTTTTTTTTTTTTTTTTTTTTTTGAAACGTAATACGTTTGCCGGAGAACAATGGGAGCGTACATGCAGCCATTTGTTTTAAATCTCACCGTCATAAAACTATTGTATGTAATCGGTTGTAGTCCACCGAGGGAATCGTGCTTGCGTGTTCTAGAAAAAAAAAAACTGTCCCATCGTATGAATTTATTTCACCCTGCGCATATAATAAACCCTGCCGCGTTCGCGTGTAACGAATCAAGCGCGGAATTGAAAGTATTCATCGGTACACTTTGTTTATTTGTCAACATCGATTTAGCCGTTTCGAGCTTGATAAATAATTCATTTATGCCGTCACTTTCGTAATCAGTGCGTATTTACAAACGAAAGAGTTAATCTGTAGGTAAAAAATATATGGTAATAAAATATACATATGTATACAGTCGGTGAATGCTAAATAGAGTAAACGATCGATTGACATTGTTCCAATTTGGGAATACGAAGATTGAAAAGATGAAGGGTAAATTTGAAAAATCTGCAATTTCGAACGCGAGATGCGAAATGGCTGACCACTGTTTGGTTACGGGAATGACGATAGCGAAGGTTCTGTAAAGTAACGTGTCAGTTCGGAATAAAACACGTTCGCGATGTGCAGCGCGAGTTTATATGCGCGCTTTTCCAAGAGGCTCGTCGAGATCGAAACACACGCGAGCAGACTTTTACTGATTAAAAATTACCGGTCGTCAAACTCTCGACCGGTATCATCGAACAGCACCGAGGCAAGTCGAACTATCCACCAGCTATCCTCATTTTTTTTTTTTTCTCTTCGCGTGGCGTTATTTAAGCTCAGCCTACGCTCACACATCGACGGTACACACACCATTCTCCCCTCTGTGAGCCTATCTTTCTCCTCTTTGCCGCTCGTCGGTTTCGTTCTCTCGCTTCGACGCTAGCCTACCACTCGTGAGCCTCTCTGTCCGCCATTAGCAGAAAAAATAGCTGTACCGCCAGCCAGAAAGCCTCTCCAACTCTCCCCTGTACTCCTTTCATCCGTGTGTTTTCCTCGGACCATCCAGCTCGAAAGAGACATTTCGTGGTATTTAATTCGCTCGCGAGACCATCGCCGCGATCTTTTGTCCCTTTGGCGACCGTCAACCGGAAGAAAAGGAGACGCGACACTGCCATTGATAACGTTCTTCTCGAACGATTATCAACGAAAAAGGAAAAGACTGCTCGAGACGGACGAGATAGTCAGACAGGGTAGTTCGAACGACCTCTCTTGGAAACGTTCCGAATGTTTTGTTTCGAACGAGCGCTAAATTTTGCGCGCAAAATGCGACGGAACATCGCTGACATTTATGAGCTTTCAGCGAATAATGATAGAACGTTCCTCGCGAATGGTTGCGGTTGCGTTATCGCACGAGCGACGACATCCCCAAGATTTAATGCGCCAAATACCCGATAGGATTCTCGCTAATTATTTGGTTCGCTATCGCGATCGAGGTCAGGGAAAAGAATGAAAGTTCAGGAACCCGCTGGAACGTGGCAAAGTTAAATTTCAATTTCCCCCGCATAAAATTAATATTCTTGGAAGTGTACTCGAGACGCGTTACGCAGAGATCGTGCATGCTCTCCGAGGGATTTTCGAGCAGTTTCCGCGTCGAACTTTCGACTAAAACGTTGCGCGTAATCCGTGAAAACAATCGAGCCGAAATAACCGCGAATTAAGCTGAGCTTATTTTCCTGCTGGTTGCGCTTAGGTAAGTTAGAAATGAACGCAATTTCCCGCGTGTTCGCGGCTACCTGGAACGAAAGTGCGCGTAATGGCGCGGTGCGGCGCTGTGTGGCGCGTTGCGGCATTCGGCTTAAGCTTACGATTCCGCGGTTCGGCCGCGTTGCAGAGAAAAAGAAAATCCTCCGTACGCTCGAAAAGTTCGAACGAAGTAGTCCGGGATTGGGGGTAAACGCGGCCGATCTTGTGTCTCATTTTCATTGGAAATGAGTCTTCGTTGGCCTCGCGGAGACATTCAGAGACAGCCTCGCTTTTTCCCTCGATTTCCAGCGGATGCCACGGTTGAATAATTTCGAAAACTCGGCAAACAGGTCCGTTAAATTCCTGGCAACTCGAGAACGGACGAGCGTTGTTTCGACCGGCAAAAACTCCACGGGGAATGCAGTCAATTCTCGGTTCCTTGCTCTACAACCCCCCTCCCCGCCTCCGTCCCTCACGGTTCCACGATCATTTTTGTTCCGTCGAAGCTGTCGCGCGATTCTTGGGCGAAGAACTTTTAAGAACGATAATGGAGCCCGTAGCGTCGTCGATAAAAACCGATCGTTCCTGTCTGGCTAGAATGTTATCGTTGAATATTAAAGTCGAGACTTTCCGTTCGTCGGCGAACCGTGTAATTGCACCGTTAAAAATTCTACTCGACCAACCGCCTCGCTTCAAAGTTTATCTACGAACCGGAAGCACGCATTTGCATCCGCGGAAATTTCGTCGAGGACCACCGCCGGATACATATACCTTCGAGAGACCGAGTGAAAGTAATGAATAATTTCTCGCTAGCTTATGAATAAACCTCGACTTTTGCGGCGACCGAATTAAAAGACCAGCTACTTGCCGGCCTGGAAAAAGGAGCAGGACCAAAATATTAAACGAACTTTTACCTCGATGAAAATTACCGGCGTAGAAAAGCTCGTTGCTAAGGACGAAATAACCGAGGAACGTTTAAGGAAGAAAATATGGACGATCGCGTACACGAGACGCGTTTAGAGAGGAAATATTTGGCGGAATCTTTGGCATGATTCTCGCGGCGACTTCGAAATTACTCGACGGTGCCACGCATCTTCGATTCGGTCCTGTCCGCGGTGCCAATATTGGCTTGCAATGGCTGCCAATATTATTTGCACGGCCTGTAGGCACCTCCCCTTTATGGCACATTTCTTCTTTTATAGAGACAAAGGCTGCTCGTATTTTTCGTGCGCTCCTTTTCCGCCTGTTCACGGTTCATCCGCGGGATTACGCTCGTCAGTCGAACGAGCCATCGAAACGCTCGACCAAGGGAACGAGAAACGTCTCTGGATTTTACGTTTCCGGACATTTTCGTTTTACCGTCTGACCTTTTTTTCGCAAAACCCGAATATTTCAATTACACTCATCCCGGCTCGTCACCGATTTAAACATTAACGTTAGACTGGCGTGCACGGAACGTTCAATTTTCGCCACGATTATTAAATCATCGGGTATTTATCGGGAATAATTGCTTGAATTAAAATTGCCGTCGCTGCATTTCGTTAATTTCTGCCTACAATTTCTCGGATACGTTCGCGGAATAAAAGTAACCGGACGTGTTTTTTCGTTCTCCGGAAAATCATATTTCAGAGAGTAACTAGCTTTAAACGTATTTTACCGTCGCTCGAAAAAAAATTCAACTTTCTCGAACAAAACTCATTATACATATATAAATTTTTCGTTCGTTTTTCTTTTTACCGGTACGCATCGCATGTATCATCCAAATTTTTTCCTCGAATTTTGCCTCATTTGCTTCGTTTGATGAATTTTCCTACCATTTCCGCAAGCACGATATAATAAAAATAGCAAGGTTTCGTATAACCTGGCGTTATCGAGTCGGTCAAACAACATGCCGGAAATATTGCCAACAATTTCGAACACCGATAGATATTCGACGCTTTCATACGCGCCGAGCCAATATTTTTATATCGATACGATATTCCTATTTCGACATAAATTTCCGAAAATTAAACGCTTCGCCGAGACTCCGGACGAATCATTTTTCGATTCCGCGCTACGTAATTCGGGTGCAACGACCAATTAACGATGGTCCATTAAAGTGGCTGTTTTCGTGCTGGAGGACAAATGATCCCGGCTCGTTGGCGATAATGGAGGAAACGAGTAACTGGCGAGTAATTCGCGAACACCTGGTTACGTTCGGTTCTCCATCGTCGCATTAATCCGTGGAAATAATTTAAATGCCGTTTTTGCGATTCCGAGGTATCTGGTAATTTCGTTTTATCGCGAAAGTGGCCACCACCCCGTGACCGCTCTCGTGATTCTTCGCGTCAGCGATAAAGCAATTTAATTTCAATGTTTGCGATATCGCCCTTATTAATAGGCAAGACAATTCCATCAGGGATTTCCCTTGGCAAAAAAGTTCATCCCGATTCGAGTACGGCCCAGAGAAATCCATCCCTGTAACGCTGTATTCGGTGGACTCTCGAATTTACAGGCATTAACAAACATTATTGACATTTCTATGTTAATCAGACCGATTAAACATGAATTTGTTAATCAATTCGATGCCGAGGGAATAGCTGTTGGTTACGCGTATGCAGAATTTGACGATACGTTGCAGTCGCTGATGAACGTCGATCGTATTCACAATTTTCTAACCAGTCGTTTTTCAAAATTAAACGGTGAAATTTTTAATCGAAACATCCTCGTAGAGCGAAGAAAAGGACCGAGATTAACTTCGAGCAGTCGCTGTCTCGGCTGGTCGAGGGTTAAAGAAAATCTTAAGCTCTTTTAAGGGAGTGAACAAGAGTCGCTTAAAAATTTTGAATGGAATCGTCAAGCTCCTCGAGCCCTCATCGAGCTAAGCAATCTACCAAACAATGTAGGTGTTAAAAGCTTTGAAAATGTATAGCGAAGAAGGATTAACTGTAACGCGAGAGAAGTGGCGGCAATAGCTTCAGTAGTAAAGACCTGTCTGTAATCAGACGCAACGTACAATTTGTTTCAAAGCGTCGCTTTTCATCTTTCGGAGATTCGCGTAAGAAACGATTTTCGTGCCATCTTCGATTCGACACTTTTTCGAGATAACGCGGGACCGTTGATAGAATAACGCCGCAAAACGATTAATTTCAATTCCGTTGGTCCCGGCTGGAACGGCGTGCTATAATATGGATTATCGTTCGCTATCCGATCAGGAGTGTCCGATACCGCCGATTTAATATATGTAATTAAATAACCGAAATGAAATTTCAAATGGAATTAATATTAATTACTCGGGCTAATAGACGGAAAGCTTTCCACTGCAGGAACGAACGCGTTAAATATGTTAAAAAATTGAAGCGAGAAAATAACGGCAGAGAGAAAAGTAAGATTTAGGGATGAAAGCGTCGCGAGTAATACGGTCGACAAAGGGAGTGCGATATCGTAAAGAATAAAATATATTGTTGAAATTTTTCTTCGGCGTACCGGCCTATTAAACGAGAAACTTTTCTCGCCCTACTGTACCTTCGATATCGTTGTTTGAAACACTCGTAAAAGTGTGCTCATCAAAGGGAATAAAAGTCCCGAGGAAAAGAAGTTGGCCGCTAAAATTGTCTCGGTCGGATCGAACGGGGTAAATCACGATTCACAGTCGAATAAATCTTGGTGGGTGGATGGGACAAGGAAGGATTCGCGAGGGACGTCTAGTTTTCCACGACGTTCTTTTCGGTCCGTTCGGGCAGAAAAATCACCGTCGTTGTGGGCACAACACTAACGAGGAACAAAGTGTCTCGCCGCTCAAGTAAATCTCGTCCCGCGACGAATCCATCAAAGGGACTCGAGACCAAAGTAAATGCTTTTCCCTATTATTCTCGATCCTGTTTCTTCCCTGCGATCAACTCTACAGCCCTCGCCCTCTGTGTCCCTCTTCCTCGTCTCTGCTCGCAATCGGGATACCGAGTTCCCGGGTCAACAGTCGTAACGGATTTCTTTCTCCTTCTTTATTACGCTCCTCGTAGCTTTCGACTATCCTGGAATTCCGTTGTAATCCTGCTCGCGAGTGGATAAAGGATGAACAGGTAACTCGAACGAATGGAGAACGTAAGGGAATGAGCCGCGTTAATATCGTTTAAAGAGAGTTTGCGAGTTCCCTGCGAGAAGATAAACAGCCTGACGTCCTTTTTCCACCTTTTTTCTCCTTTCATTACGTAATCTCACTTTTGCTTGCATCGGGAAAGGAATAGCTCGGGTTTAATAATTTTTATCTCGAACGAGGAGGCTCGTTAAAAAGTTACAAAGAACATTTTTATCCTGTGGCTGGATATTATAAGCGTACGCAGGGTGTACACAGGCTACACGCAGAACGCGACCGTACATTTTGCACGTTTCGCAGAAATGTTGTGTTCGAAATTGCATAGGTGTGTGCCGTTGAACGATTTAAGGTTGCGTAACAGCGTCTCCTTTGCGATATTTAATAATCTCTTGAGCAGAATATTGGAAAAAAAGATCCACCCCACAAGCGTACATCGACTGCAAAATTAAAGCGAAGGTTAGAAAAAGTTTGACGAAGCTACTTGAAAGTTGCACAGCTTTGCTCCCGGCACCGGGAATTCCTTCACTTTTTGCATAAATTAAGGAAGTCTCGTGGAAGATAAAGGATGTTTTTCACGAGTTGCCGAGTAAAAATTGAGATTTATCGGATGAATTGTGCCTGTTTCCGGCGATAGGCACGCGGGCACGGTTTCGGAATACGTAACGCGAATTCGCGAATTGAAGCCGAAGGAATATCGAGACACGTTTCGACTGATATTAAAATACTTCCGCCTCTCGGTCCTTCGGTAACGAAGCTGCAGGCAAATCCAGTGGAGAAAACTCGGTTTTCTTATTCAATTATTAAAACCTGGAATTTGTTAGCCGACGTATAATCAGATTGCATAAGAAAATCGTGCTATTAACTCTCGAAGAGCTTAGCCTTCATGCATTTTTAAGCAGGTTTTCCGCGTAGCTATATATTTAGATAGCTAATTGAATTTCTTCGAATGTTTACGAAACGAGGTGACCGCAGATACTGCGACGGTATAAAAGAAATTTTTGGATTCATGGATATCGGTCAGGTATTATCGGTCGATTCGGTAACTGTACGTTTTTATTTTAGAAATAAAAGTTGGTTTTCAGTACGCGGAGGACTTAAAATAAATATACAGAGAGATATTTTACTGTACCAGTTCGCAGAACTCGATTAAATAACCTCGTCGAGTACATCGCGTAGAAAGAAGTATTCGCTCTTTCATTCCCTGGAAATTATGCAGGAGCTACATCCACCAAAAAACCCTTTGGATTCTCAATTTTCTCCGGAACATTCTTTTTTATAAAGTAAACCTTGTTCTTGCTGCGCACGTTCCGCGCACACTTTCATATTATATCAGTGCCTTGTGTAACATCGTACGCAATATCGCGAACGTCCAGACACGTATCGGCCCATATTAAAATATGTCTTGCACGACCTCGTTCGAGTTCGGAAAGGACGCGGGAAAAGAATAAGAAGCGAGAAAAAAAGCAGAGGGAGTAGTCGGGGTAAGTGGTGGTAGGCGAGAGTATGGGGCAAAAGTTTCAAGTAAAAGCCGAACAGGGTCATATCGTGTCGCGGAAAACTTGCTGGCAGGTCCATCCTGGACTGGCAGGACTTTCGAGAGGGCAAAAATGTATGCTCGTGACGCGGGTGCATGCCGCCATATCAAATATGGATGCTCTCGAGCCTGCTAGCCGAGTATGTTTTGCGAAGGAAGAGCGAAGAAACGCGATACGACGTCGCGCGAGATTTTCTGCATTTATTGAAATTTCCTTTCTATCGCGTGGCGATGCAACGCGTGGCTCGAGTCCAGCTCGTATACGAGAGGTTGCAATATTCCACGATCCCCTCTTCTCTCGATTCTCGTAATTTTGCCCGACCGCAGGAAGATCCGAACGTTGCTATTAGATTTTATCGCGTTTATTACAGGGTCGCTTTTCTTCCCAAACGATTCCCTGGGCTCTCTCTTCGATGCAGCTTAAACGCGGAAGATAAGGCTGCTTACGTTTTCGTCCGATTCTAATACCGGACGAGATTTGTTGCTTGTTAAAAAAAAAAAAAAAAAAAAAAAAAAAAAAAGAAGAAGAGAGAAAAAAGCGGATCAGTCGGAGGTTTTCTGGGACACGTTGCCAACTCGAACATCGATTCACCGATAATTAGGCTGATGCATTTCGCGAATTCATTGTTTCTCGAGCTCTCTGTCGTGTTTGAAGCACGGATAATGTTTAAAAAGTTTCTCCGTTTTGATGTATGCGGCCAAAAGTAGCTAAAGCACAACGGGAATTTACACGGATACGAGTTTTATCAATGCAAACAATGAAAGACGAGCGACAAAAGTTTTCGAATTCAGACGGAGCGGAGGGGCGAATTTCAGCGTGCAACTGGTAAGTTTTAATGAAAACGTAAACGATATTTCGTTTCGAACGATAAATTACCATTGGAACGAAGTAGCAAACAAACGAGTTGCCCGAGTTCCAGGACCTCTCGTATGCATAATTTCCTACGTCCCCTCTCATTTGGTTAGTTTGCCGTTCCTAATTGTCGTTCGTTTACTATTGTTTCAATTGTATTCGGTCAAAGTATTTTATCCCCCAAGTATTCTTCGTTGGACAAAAAAAATCGAACACGCCGCTGACAATTCATCGTAAACACGGTTCGAGTTTTTCCACGAGCATTGTTCGCTGTTTCGAGTAGCTTTTTACGTATTCCAGGAGTTCGTTCGACGAAATCGAGTATAATTTTCTCGTTCGTGGACACGTTTTCGAGTTTACTTAAAATTCATAGAAAAATGGAGTTGCGCGTGTCCGAGTATGCATCGAACCCCTATTGGTGGGATCCCGTTCCGCTTCGTCTCCGAGAAGATTTCTTTACAAGTTTCCTTTTTCGTAAATATTCCATAATCATATAGTATTCGTCTGTTACGTTTCTCTTACGCTCGATAGCACGCGTACTTTTATTACGGGCATTCTTCGAACAAATAACTCGGTGTCTACAAGTTATTTAGGTTGTATCGATTTCTAAACGCGGCAAGCCCGACCGCATAAAAATTTGACAATGTGTATCCGATCTGGTGGAAATTCAACGTTCCGTGAAAACGATTGCGCGAACGTCTCACGAAACTTTGCGCTTGAAATTGATACGCCGTAAGTGGTATTCCCCACGTTATTTCGTAGCGAGTGCATGTTACGGGTTTATCTTGGTCACGTACAGCCGCGTTAGTTCGAATAAGATTTCATGGGAGCGTTTCGCGCGCTTCCAACAAGAAATAGAGTAGACGTAGATGGGTCAGAAGACGAATGCATCGCGATTTGGTTGCACCCGGGGGAAACAGCGACGACGGAGCCGTTAACGCTACAGCGAAATAGGGAGAGAAACGTTGGTAATATAAATAACAGGGCGGGCAGGCGAAGAAACGCGAGTTACTTATTGGCAATAACGGGTATGAGCGTATTTCGGGGGGCGACGGAAGACCGAGAGGAGGGTTCGAACAAGTCACGAACACGCGTTACAATACCGTGATTTCCGGGGACGAAACCTACTTCCAGTTTAACACGATTGCGCAAAATCAATTACCACGAGCTCCCATAATATACGAGCAAAGTTCCTGGGCCAAAACTGTTCTCCCACCCGGCGTCTGCGTTGAACTTGTCTCGTATCCTGCACCCCGTTCACCCTCTTAACTCACGAAATTATAGCGATTCGGCTCGAATTCGGCTCGCGTTCAACCCGCCGCGAAACACCCTTGGAAATGGCTGTCCCGTAAACGCGCACGAATAATCTGTAACTCCGGCCCGGCCTCGTCTCTCCTTTGCAACCCTGTCTCTCTCGTTCGGTTCCTCTGTTATCGCGAAACACCGCAGTCACCGTTTCACCTACACCAGAACGGCCTCTTTATCGGACCAACGATTGCTCGTGAAACCATCGGACGAACTCGCTTCCATCGGGTCATCCCGAAAAACAATGTCGCTTTTTGTTTATTCAGCCTCGCATCGATTGTTCAGACCATTAGCGAGTACATCTATTTCCACCGGTTATCCGCATGTAAATACTTGTATTTTCTCGCAGAAGCTGATTTAAGGCGCGATTAATCGTACCTCGGGTATTTTACGACGATAACGCGTTCGAATTTCATACTCGGTTCATACGAACAAGTTCGCGAGCGAAGTAACGACTTTATTCCGTTCTCGCGTTTCGACGCTTTATTCGATGCCTCCTCGGATTTGCAATTCCATAATTTCCGCGTGGTACGCGTGGAATGCGCGAAATACGACGCGATCGAATAACCCGAAAGAAAAGAAAGGCGGATGATCGAAATCCGGAAGTTACGGTGACCTGAATTCCCTTTTTTTCCCCGCGAGATATGTACGCAGAATGATGGTAATAAAAAAAGTGCTGATTCAACGTCTGGCAATGGCTATCTCATGGACGATGAGTTCGGGGTAGGTCAGCGTGGGGCACGAGGTGAAAGATCCAATTGTGAAGGAGGAAATGAAATATCAAAAATGATGCTCCGTTCGAAACGGACCGTGTCGCAGAAATGGAACATCGGATCGTTTCGCAAAACGAAAACTATCTCGAAGGAGAAGAAATTTCTGCTTCGAAACTTGTAAATTATACTTTGTTCGACGATACGGATAATCGAAAGTTAAGAATTTCGAGGATACGCGGAACCGTGAAAGAAAAGAAGAAATTTGAACAATTAACGTTTCGTTTTTCCGCTCTGTTTCAATATCGAAGCAAAGAATACCTTTCCTCGCTTAATTAAAGTTACCTGTTCGACGAACGCCATGGGCTGCCGATGTCCCACGTGGCACGGTACACGGGTAATACGTTAACAGGCGCAGCGAATCTAATTTAATCAAGCAGCACTAATTCGGAACGGTAAATTTCCGTTTTAGATTAAAAACTGATAATCTATATTATCGGCCGGGGTGCATTTTTCAGGATGTACAAACGTAGCGAGTAGTCGTAAAAGTAGCGCAGATAGCCGCAACTGCGGCGAACAGTTCAGTCGAAGCTCGCAGGCCACAGAACTGACCAGAGATTCTTGCATGATACTGCAGGGTAGCTGAAACGATAGGTAGTCCGTCCCAAACGAGGTGTATAACCAAACCGACACCCTCGATTCCGACACGAAGTAGTTTAACGAGAACCAACCCCCCCCGTTTAATTAATCCGAGAAATTGGATTAACGGCACCGCCGGCTCGGCCACTTTGGTCGATGCCGGCTGGAGCTAGCGGAACGAACGTCGGTTATCGGAAAAATAATAAAAATCTTCCCTTCTGGAGCGACGAGACCGTGCCTCGTGACGTGAACACCCTTCATCCCGTGTGTGCGCAACCCCTCTATACGTGCTTCTACGTACGTTCAACCACGATTCTCGTGTGTTTCGTCATAAAGATTTTTCTTTGCTGCATTCAGAGCCCGAACGGATGAGAGGCGGGATGGAGATCGATCCCCTTGGAAAAATAATCTCCCGCGAAGAATGGATGTTCGCTGTTCTTCTGGCCGATTTTCTTTCACCGTTGTACGGCTGATCGGTGATTTTCGAGCGGAGTATTCTCGGAATGAAACTCGGTTTATCGGCAAGGCTGATCGACTGATTTCGTTGCAACTCTGTATTGTGTTCCACGTTCCTTTGTTCCGGGTACACTCGGGCCAGACTGGCGGTACTTGGACTCGAATTATTCCGACGCGTCTAGGTCTATGCGCGTTTTGGGACGTTTGTCGTCGCCGCGTACCGTCACTTTTGTGTTTCTACGGCGTAAAGTCTACGTTATGATACGCTACAGTTGTACCGTAACGCGGTAGAATTATTTCACCCCGTGTGTACAACGCGTACACGACACGTAGTAGCGCAGCATGCGAACATCTAACGCGTCACTGCACAACCCGTGTCGAGATGATACAATCGGTAAATCGAGAGCAAAGGAACTCGAAACAAATGTTTCGAATCGATCGCGGTGCAAACGATATTGCGTTAGAGAGAAGGAATATTTTTCAAGCCCTTTGAAGCGACGACAAAAAATCAGGTCGTTCGATTTCGAGAACCGATTCATGAGAGGGACTAATAGGGTCGAATTAAATGAAACCTATAGCGAGAAGTCCTGGTTCGTCGAGGGTCGAATTTTCTCGTTAATTCGACCGACGAGATCACCGCGGGAAAAATCACGAGTAGTTCGATAGTTCGAAGATAGAGAGAAAAGCTCGGAATGGCTGGAAAGTTGGTGATTTCTCGATATATTTGTCCGATGCATTCCTCTTTTCTCTTGGTCCGGTATTTGGAACAGTTTGCTTGGCGAAAGGTAAAGTCTATTTAGACACGGGCTCTCGATTGCACTTTGCTCTTCGAGAGGGAATTAAAGTGGATGCAGAAGGACGGAACACGCGAAACGCTGGGCTCAAAGAGGCCGATTACAGAAACGGTCTTTTCCGAGGCAAACAACTTTGGCCGTGTTTCTTTCGGTCGGCTGCCGATCGAGCGTGTTTGTCCGTTGCGTGATTAGCGAATCGAATAAATGCGGGTACACGATGGAATTTCAGGATCGAACAGTGCTCGATAACCGTTGCCTACGAGTTCGAAATTCGCGCAAGAAAGGAAAAATTATAAGGACTAATAGTAAATAAGGCGTGAAATCGCGGGATGAAAGTTTGAAAGATTCATCTGGTGGCTGAGCAACGAATGGAGGCGCGCGTAGCGATTTCAATAAATATCGAAGTAAGTGGAATAAAAGATTCACGATCAGCCGCGGGAAAACGCGTAAGAGTTGTAATGCATCTGGTTCGAAATGAAAGCAGATATCGCGATCAACCGCAAACACGAGAGCTGCACGGTTATTTTTCGTTTTTAATTATTCAAAAGTACGAGAACGCGCACAAAAGCGGTCATCTTTTATTCGTATCGCGATTAAATCGGAAAAACAATGACCTCGAATGCGCGTAACCAACGCGTGTGCCCGATTGGGAATAATTGAAAGTTTGGGTTATGCGGTATATCGACGAGTTTTCATTTACCGTTCAAAGTTTTTGTGTCCGCTGGAAAAGCGTGAAACGAGAAATAACAAATATTCGAAAGTTGGCATAAAGGAAGAGGGAAAAAGAGCCGTTTAAGAGGAAACTATGCGGAGAACAGCGAGGGGTCAAGTTGATGGTGGTGAAATAACGCTTTCTTCTCTTTATCGATGCGAAAAGGCGAAAACGCTGACGCGGAAGAGCGCGAGGGAAAACGATACAGAAAGGCTCGCGATCGAAAACAGATATACGTTTATCATTGTTCGATAGCGCGAGTTTTCCGAACGGTCCATACATTTTTCATTTCAACAGCCCTAGCGATGCGCGTTTTCGAATTTACATCCGCAAATCTCCGCCGGTTTCAATCGGGAAACTATGCTTTCGGCTTATCGTGCTTTTTATTCTGGTCGTTGATAAAAAGAAGTCACGGTAAAAGAGTAGCTTGGTACATTAAAGCAGTCCGTAAAGCTTGCTGTATTTTCACGATTCCTTCTCGTTCGGACAGACAATTAGATTTCCTTTCTATTTAACTGTACATTCTCTGTGGACTTTACACCGGCGAGAAAGAACGCGGGATTAGCGGCGTAACCTTTCCTGAATATACCAACCCGGCGATATTTTTCCTCCCAGGAATTTGATCGCGTTTATCTCGAAAGCAGATTTTCTGCCAGCTACGAAATTCAATTTACTGCAAGAACAGCCGGGAAGATCGATCATAGATCGTACATTCCGAGGAAACGTATTTATTTTTAATTTTCGAACGAACAGCAGCGAGTTAATTCGACGGAATTCGAGGGAAATATTATCGAACGATAAAAGAACTGCTTTCGAAGTCACGGAAGAGAATGATACCGAATTTAAAATAAGGGACCGGCTGGCAACGGAGGGAGCAAAAATAGCGAAAGTTCGGAAGCGATAATTTAAATGGACGAACGAAGAGGACGGTGAAGGGGGAAAGGGAGGAAGGAGGAGAGAAAAATGCCGATAGGGTCCAAGTGGAAAGTAATTCTTCGACTCGTTTCATTTCGTCGCGAAGGAGAATAAGAGAAGAAAGAGGAGGTGGAATGCACGCGTTCTCGCTTCATTTCTCCCCTCGTTCGCGCTAACGTCTACGACTTCTGACGAGTTCTTTCGGTTCGAGTCATTAAAAGAAAAAGAGGGGGTGGAAATGGAGGGAAGAAACGGAGGGACGAAAGATAGGTCAATTGCAGGCTCGACGAACGGCAAGGAAATGATGCGACGTTCGCGAAACGAGCACGAACGACGACAAGTGCATTCGTGTCTTGGATTCCTTTTAATTACTGCCACGACAGATATTTGTATCTGCCTGTATACGCCGTCACTCTTTGTTTCCGCAACAGCGAACGCTTCGGAGGAACGTTCGAACAATGAGAAATCGCAGCGTGGATAAACTGGAGAAAAATTGCGAACAGCGGAGTTTCATTTTTGAATTTCGTTCGTCGGGACGAGTTGACGCGTCGCGTCTCGACCCGATCGTTCGGTTCGGTCGTTCGATCTGCCAGACTTACGATTTCTCGTTTCTTTCGCGCTGAATCTCATTTAAAATCCGATGGAAAGGTATATCGAGCCGAGCCCGCCGTCTCTCGTTCTCCCTTTTCTTTTTTCGCTTTTTCCCTTCGTCGCCGCAGCAGCCAACGTTAGACTCGACGGAACTAATTACCGGCACGTCTCGCGCGAACACTGTAAAGTCAATTTTAGCTTACACGTAACGTTTACTCTTATCGACGAACCGCGGAGCGGGTGCAAGACATTTTTTTCTCTTCCGCCGTCGACGATTTTTAAAGCCGACGAACTGCGCGAGATATTAATCGACTTTGACTTACCGGCTTGGCCCCGAGTCAAAATCGACGCCCCGACGGGAATTTGAACGAGCTGCTTTTCATCGGGGACACGCTGCCAAGTCCTTTCTGTCCGAATATGATCCGCTATTAGATCTACCGTAAACTTCTATCCGTCCCTATGCACGCTTCTATCTCTACCGTGATAAGTAGCTATCGAGGAGGTTTCTAAATTTTCATCGACGAACGCGATCAGATGTTGTTTGTTCGGAAGCACTCGACTATTCACCTATCGCTTTTCATGCTAAAACTTGCGTTTCATTCAAAATACTTCCAAGAACTACGTCATCGATTTGCAACAACCTCCCCGAACGAGACTCATCTTCGAGACTAGAGTCTCCGCTGCTAAAACTTTCAGACCACCGCCAAACTCGTACTTCTCGTTCGTCTCTCGTCTATCCTGTAGACGGTAGAAACTCTGTCCCGTTACGATCGCGTAATTCGCTCGCTAAAATTCTCAAGAACGCAATGGCATAAATTCTGACAAAATCCATAATGATCGTAAAGTGGACCGAACTTTCGGTTAGATCTGACGTTCAGCAGCATCGAGTTCTACCGCTGGAAGTAGAATCAGTTCGTACGTGGTCAGACACGATACTCCTCAACTTCAACTCGACGGTTGCTATAGCGAAACTTTACCATGCGTTGTTGCACGAACGCGCACGAACTTTATTGTACGTATGAAATTTAATCGCTGTCGAATCAACTGGATGGATATTCGCGTTTAATTTCAAGGATACGTATCGTTGGTTCGTATTAGAGTTTTCGAAGGATACGTGGGACGAAATTTCCCCGAAAAGATAGGAGAGCTTGAAGGAATATCCAGCTTTCGTAAATGGAAGGGAAACTGTTAGGGTAAGCGATTTATGGTCATATCAGCGAGTAAAATATGCCTCCGAACCGGTGGGTACATTTCTGGTCGGTAGGCCTCTCGAGAGAAACGTGGATAGGTTATCCGGCAAAGGTTCTTTCCTCTGGAAGCGGAGAAACTTTTCCGGAAAGTCTTGTCCGTGTACGAAAACATCTGGAACGTAGATTTATTTCTCGTATGGGAATGACGCAGAGTCACCGAAGGTATCAAGGAAAATTTCAAGCTTCCCTCGACTCCTTCTCTTTGCTCGACAAGAGTAGAAACAACCTCTACCGCTTCCTATAATGAAACTCCTACCGGATAAGTTCGCAAATTCGCAAATACTTGCTACGATTCTACTTGGAAGAAGTTTCGAAATTTCGTGGTGCATCATGCACGCGTTCGAGGATACAAAAGTTTGCTAGCGGTGCCGCGAAACTGAGTTACGAGTCACGGATACCATTCGACGCTCGTTTCTACCACTGTCTCCGACAGTGATATTACTTTTTACGCGACGATAAGCTTCTTACGAATGTTTCGCTGCCTCCGTCATCGATCATCGGCATCTACTTACGCGGATAACCCATCTCGATCGAGATCTCGACAACGCTTTGTAATTCTCGTTTTACTTATTCGTTTATCGAATCCTCTTTACGGACAGAGTTACAACCCGTACAACGTTTGCTTTTGAAGTAACCCACCAGAGCATGCGGAGTAAACTGAAAGGTGCTTCGAGCAAATGTTGTTCCGTTCGATAAAAAATTCGATAAAAACCAATCGATAGACTACTTGATTAAAGAAAAAAACGAGCGGAGCTTCCTTTGTGTCCGTCGCAGTCGTCTCGCATGAATTTATCGCGCATTAAACACGGTGTGCACGGTCTCTTACCTCGAGTTCGAAGAAGCATCGGATCAAAGGTGACAATAATTCGGCGAACGAGTATCGTTGCATCGGAACGCGTTCCACGGCGGAGAAGGCCACTGGAATTTTGCCTGGTATTTAAGAGAATATCAGAGGCGTATCGTCTTTGTTCGCCGTTCCAATCTCGCCAAGAAGCGGCCGCTAATACCATGGGCCGCTGTTTGATCGCGCTTTCGCGTTCCTTGTTTTAACACCGTAGCCACGAGCCTACAGGCGGCCCTCTTGCATCTGACCGCGAGCAAATATGTGTACGTTCGCATAGGGGTAGCTGGTGCACGCGCGAGCACAAACAAAAGCTGTTCGCGTAGGCCGCGATTTACGAGCCTTCGAAATCGTAGGCGGATTTCGGGGAAAGTAGGCTGCAGCTTAAACGGGACTCAGACAACCGAGGCAACCGCTGGAATCGTGTGTGGCTTCGCGAAAAGTAGGATGCGAAGGTCTAACGGTGAGCGACGGGGCCTGTGGAAACGCAGAGGGTTGCTGGATGCTTTAGGAAACTGAAAGGGCCGGGGGAGGAGGGGTTAGGTAATCCAGCCCGCGAACGGACCGGCGGGGGAGTTTTCTAATTTGAATGTTTGATGTCGGATCGCCTTTTGTTTCCAGCCTGGGCCACGCCGGCTGCGAGAAGAAATAAGAGCAGTTACACCCGAACCTCATCCCCCTTTCTAGCCGCCTGCCACCCTCCCTCCAAAACCCTCGGCTTTCCTTTCTACCTTATCCATTGTTTCCCACCTGATACTCTCTGCTACCATTTGTGACCTCCTCCCACCTTTTCCCTACCGATGGAATCAAGTCTGTCGCGACCGTCCAAGCTGGATGATCGATTTTTTGCATCTGTTGCGAACAATTTAAATTGCTACGGTACACTCGGCTGCAACTTACGTTTCCTTTCGACAACTCCCACGTAAACTTCAAAGTCTTTCGATCCCCTATTTAACACGTTTCCAAGCTGCTCAACGGTCAAGCTCCGAGCGAACACGCTCAATGTATTTCTTTTCCGACGATAGATCTCTTCGTTGAAATTGTTGTAAACGTCTACTCTCTCTGTTCTTCGGCTACGTACGAATTCCCTTTTCAATCTCTTTCCGTCGAGCAAACGAAGAAAGTAAGTCGAGTTAAAACGTCGGCAAAGTCGAGCATCGGACGAACAATGACCAAAAATTACGAGCTGTCGGCAAGGTGATCTACGGTGTTAGCTTCTGTCGCCCGTAATCCAAATCCGCGAATTATCCGACTCACCGGTGATCCTGCATCTTGGTGCTCGCGTCTAAATGGATTCTCGATGCGCCATATGGTTTTTATCATCGCGCCACGGGCTACGATAAAGCCAATTAACTCGGTGTAAATGCTAATACGGTAGAACGGTTCGGTAACTGGATAATGTAACCGCGACTCGTTACGACCGTCTCTAGAAACGTCGTAAAGACAACTTTGCGACCTCCATCTTTTCCCACGTTTTCCGCTTAGCCGGTTTCCTCGTTGGATCTGGCCAACGCGTGCTCGCGTAAAATCCGCGACGGTAGCGCGACGAAGTTGGCCAGCTCCTCCCTGGCTCGCCATTTAAATGCTAATGCAAAAGCAAGACGGCTTTGGTGGGTAAAAGCTCGGTATGATCGAAAGATTTGTCTCGGTAGAAGGCGGAAAAGTTGGCCGTTTCGCGAGAAATAAGTTGGACCGATCAACGACCGGCTCTTCCAATATCTTCGGCTGTCTCGAGATCGTAAGAAATACAGGAATAGGTGTGTTTTTCTCGGTTCGACTCGCGATTCGTCTTACTGAAACCTGCACTTTAGAACGATGATAAAAAGCCGAGCCGTCCGTCCTACCGTTTGAAACCTACTTCTGTCGCCTCGCTAACTTTTTGCTTCCTTTTGCTCGCGACGTTTCCCTCCATTTCGTATCGAACCTCCTGCATGGATTTCGATGTCTGCGTTTACGAAGCGTCTCGTTCCGAAACCGCTCGTATAAATGGTAATGTCATCGACGAAACGGCACTGCTGAAATTTCTGACAGATTCCGTGTACACCGTAATCTCGTACGCGATTCCATCGACTCGATGCTAATTGCGTCCCTAAACGAATAATTATTATCGCTGGTCGAGAGAAGGCGATACGAAAGGAGGGTTAATTTCTTCTCTTTCGTGCGTTATCAAATATATTTACGACTCCCATTTCTCGATATATCTGTACGTAAGCCGGTCGCTATTTTCTCTTTTCCACCGGGCAGCTTTTCTATTCCTATTTTCTCGGAAGTTTGCCCTTCGTGCCGATAAGACCGGCGGATTTCGCTATCTCGAAGCTCCCATCAAGATCGTCTCACCGCTGGATTTCCTCGGAGCCGGTAGGATTGAGATTTTCCCTGATGGAGTAGCGAGACATTTTTCCTGGCAAAAATATTTCGAGGGAATCGAGTGATTTCTCGGTCGGTGAACGAGCACCATTGATTCGACGTCTCGCAGTTATTTCGAGGTTACGACAGGAGCTCGAGGAAGGTCAACGGCGTAGCGTTGCGGTACGCTTAAACGCGGCCAAGTTAGTCGAGAACGCAAAGAGATTTTTCCGGAAAGTTTCAGCAAGAAATCCTTGTTAAGCACGAACCAGCTCGCTCGAGGATGCACGTTATTGGTCGGTCCAGTGCCAACCGCACGTTGGATTTCGCGCCAAATGCGGTAGCCAAGGGAATGTGCATGCTCGAACGATTTCTTATCGCGCGTTCGTGGCTGAGAGACGCGAAAACGGGTAGGGGTTGGGGGGATACAGAAAATTGCGAAGAAGCGGCACGGCGGCCAGAGCAGGGGAGTTAGGGAAAATTCATCGAATTTCCCTTGGGGATTCGTTGAACCAGTTTAGCAAATGGGTCTCATCTCAATTTTCAGTTCGAAGGATTTCTTTCCCTTAGCGAACTGGTTCCGCAAATGAAATCGACTCGGTCCTCGATTAGCCCGCACGAAAGATCAAAATCCTAGCGTGACAGGTCACCGTGGTAAGAATCGATTTGGCAAGAAGGTCGATCGTCTTAAAGGGGACATAATTCCGAGATGGAAACGCGTCTGGAGGAAATTCGCGCAAAAAGGATAAGAGATCGGTTGGTCCGTTACTCACTTGGAATATCCCAAACGCTGTGCCGAGGTGTTCATTTGTCCGCGCGACCGTCGTCACGATCATTACTCTCTCCAAGCTCCCTCTTTCTCTCTTCTTCTCTTCCGTTTCCTCGCTCCGTTCTCACCGTGTCGCTCCTTCTGTCCGTCTGTCTCTCGGTTTTGTACCGTTTCGGCCACAAAACACCTCTCGTATACCGAGTTTGCTCGCAAACAGCAAAGAACCGCGCGGGACAAACGTATCACGGCTACGGCCTATGCCGTGTCGTACATCTTCCGTGTACACGGCACACACGTACACGCGCAGTCGGTGCACCACGAATCAGAGACACCAGCATCGGCATCCGCGTGCGAACGGCACGGACAATGCACGGACGGCTCGGTAAAAGCTCACCGGGTCGACCTGCTCGAGATACGAGCACCCATCGTTTCCACGAACATCAACGTCGATCGATCTCCGTCACCGACGATCAATTTCAACCTTGTCATCTCGAGCAGCTCGTCTCGTCGATCAATCACGATCTTTTCGCTCGGAGCGGCATGCTCGGATTCGATCGGATCAGCTCATTTGCCCGATCGACTGTTATTGGGTCGCGGGCGATACGAGTTTAAATCGCTCTGCTCCGTTTGTTCTTCGAAGTTCGATATATTCCTCTCGACGGGATCGCGACAAAACGGAGAAGGCAGTTTATGCAAAGTGATGCGCTGTCGGTGGAAACGTCGAGGCTCCAGGGACGAACGGCGAGAGTGACGCGGCAGCGAACGCGTGTCCCAAAAAGCACGTAGAACGGCTCCCGTCGAAAGCACACGAACGTACGCTAGCACGCAACCGCGACTACGTGTCCTCGACCGGAGGCGCCTGCGGTCCAGGCTGCCACGCAGTGTACTGAGCCGTGCCGGCTGCCCGGGCGAACCGTGGGCGAACGAAGCTCCCCGAAAATCTGCGAAGATCCTCGATTCGATACCGCTTCTCTTCGGGGTCGCGCACGAGTCACCGAGAAACGCTCCACCGTCCGAACGAACGACGTCCTTCTACCCCTTCAACAATTTCGACACCTACAAGCGAATATACCATTATATTCCATACAGCTTTCCTATTATACGTTTCTCCTTAGCTACGTGCCTCGTGCCGTGAAATTTACCTCGAACGAAAGCTGCCGTTTGCAATGTATTTCTTCCTTTCTCGTTCGCCGAACTTTACTAACCGCGTACAAGTAGAATTTACGTTTAAACGAAGGCGGTCGCGATTCTTTGTCGGACAATCGAAACGACAGTTACGAAGCAAAAATGAGAAATTTCAAAATTCGACACGTCCGTTTTGAATAGAATTTCATTTAAACGACGGTTTTTGTTCGGTATTCACTGTTGGATTAGCGCGCTCGGCGGAAAGAATAAAATGTCGGAAGAGAACAATCGGCAGCGAAACGCGGAATTTCAAAACGCCGATGTACCGTTTGATCCTGTTCGAATGAAACTTGATTTAAACGAGAGCATTCGCGTTTCGGCTCGTCTGGCGATTGAGAAAAAAAGAAGTTTTCATCGTCGATTTATCGTGGCGACACTGATTAAACTAGCGATCAATTCGTACCGGAAGAAACGATCGGATCTTACGCTGAGGATTTCGCATCGTCGATGCTTTAGTCCGATGTTGTTTGATGTTCCGGCTGTCTGGAATAATTGTCTTCGTTCATCATCCGATATATTCGTAAATACCAGCTCGTCTCCCGGATTCTGTGCTATCGCGGATGATCAAACACGAGTCAGCGCCGGATTCTTGATCCCCTTTGCACAGTTTGCAAAGCCATGCATCTTGGTGATTTAGTCCGTGTGGATCACCGGCTTTGCGCCGAGGATCTTTACTCGACGACCGTCTAAATTTTTACGGGGATACCGTAATCTCTGAAGCGCTAAAAATTACAGGAGACGAGAAGAAACTGGGACGACGGAGTCACGCGTGGCCACTACATTTAAAACGCAGAAAATTAAGGGGAAATCCTTAGCCGAATTCTGCTCGAACGAAATTATGCGCGTAACGGCGTCTCGTTAAAATTCGGTCATCCTTCCGCGAGAAATTATTAGACACCGGGAAATATCTCGTTGTCAAAACGCGGATATTTACGACGCGAGAATATTGCTAACAGCGATGGCGGCGTAATGCAAACGTTTGAAAATGCTAAAAGGATCGTTTTTTGCTCCGCCACCTGCGTCATCGCGCGCGCTGAATTTATATTGCTTCCTCGACTTGGTCCGAGCATAAGATAACAGATTTATGTTGGATTTGCCAAGAATTAATAGCATCGATAACTTTTGAAACGCGCGTGCTCGCGCTCCCTCGTTGCTTCTACTTGACGGACGTACGTTATGGCTCGCGCATGTATCGCGGTACGATCTTTTTATAGGTTTCGAGAGACTTTTCTCCTATCATTTGCCGCTAAGTTGCCTCTCGAAATTCGTTCTCGTCGAACGTGACGAGGGTCGCGCGACGACTAGACGAGCACTCACGAGTTCGCACGATATAATGTTTTCGAACGTTATGGCACGCGATTGAATCGCGCGACGACTCGTCTAACGCGGCATCCTCCCTCCCATAACGTAAATCCGTAATGTACACAGATCTTCGGTAACGCGAGTTTACCGTTCCACCTCGTGACTTTCTCTCTTTTTCCCTTTTTATTCGTCCGTCGCCTAAGGACGAGAAGGATCGGTTGGTTTTATGGGGTTGCCTCGTACGGTTAGGGTCAGTAAATGGGACATGGGTATTGATCTTTTTCCTGCTTCTTCGACGTTGCCTCGATCCGCTCGTCCGGGAGCGGTGGCAGCCTTTTCCATGGAATTCCGATCGATTCGCGTCGATACGCGGCCGAATGTCGTTCACCGAAATATAATCTAGAAATATGGATCAACGATGTTCGAAGCACTCGTCTCGAGTCCCGGTGAGGTCGATCAGAAAATCGAACGGAACCGAAGGACGAACGACCTCTTGCGTGTTTGTACACCGACTGAAACACAAGATCGATAATATACGCGAGATTGTTCGCGAAGCAATCACGGCGTGTAAACACGAGACTATGAACGTTCGAAGGACGCTTCGACCAAATTCGTCGGTTTCGGTGCATTTTCTGTTTCGTAACGTGGATCCACGTTACCGACGCAATTTATATTTCGTACGCGACGAATATGGATTGTATTTATGTTGCGTTATGTAATTTGCATAGTCAAGGATCGTTAAACCCTACGCTCGTATAAATGATTGGACAAGTGGTTGGTAAAGTAGTGCAGAAATGGGATAGTATACTCAACCATTTACTTTACTAATGTAAACCGAGCTTTAGAGGTAGAAAATTTGTCGAGTATTTCAGAGATGGAGTTCCTAATCAATCGATTTCGTGCATTACCCACGAATTCCCGTCAAATTCAACCCGGAAATTTTCCAGAAAATATTTGCTAGCGTCCCTATTATACCGAACAAATTATCCTTCGAATCTTGTTAATTCGCCGACTAATTCCGTCCAAAAGCTGCACTCGAGACGCGTCGAATTAACGCGAACACGAATCCCGAGTGAAAGACGTATTCGCGTTACCGAGAAATAACTTATAATTAATTCGCGAACGTACCAGGTGAAGATTCCTCGCGATCTCGTTTATATTTCATCGAATCGGGTAGCTTCGATCCTATCGGAACTGGCCGCGCATTCCGGTCACGTGGCGAGCATTTCCGAAGCGAGAGCAACACTCGCGAAACGCGATCTCCCCGTCGATCGATTCGGCGAAATTAAAAGAAAAAAAAAAAAAAACGATTGCTTGATTACAGTTTGACAGTTCCCTTCTGAATAGATACGGATTCTTCCAGGAGACGCTGTAAATCCTGTTCTGGCCATTCGTCGAGGCAGCCGAGAGGTACTCGAGATTTGTACTCGAGAGGTCGACGAGGGTAAGGCGCTTCGAGCTTCTCGTCGCTCTGATTGGATTCCCTTGGGATTTTCTTGGCGGGCCAGTCTTTTCTAGCCGAGTTTCGGTGGAATACGAGTGGAGCAGGAAAGAGAAGCGCTGTTTTGGTTCCCCAATGGATGAGGCGAAACCTAGCCTCTATTGTTCCCAATGTCAGAACGACTTATAGGACTCCTTTTTCTTTTACCCTTTTTGCTTCTCGACAGCTCTTTGCGCAAAGTTCGCCCGATGATTAAGTCGTTGGGCTCGTTGCCGGAGTTCCCTCGCGATAATGCCCGCCTAACAACCCTATTGCTCCTTATCATAATTAGTTCTCGAGACGGTCCACTTTCGAACCGCTATATCGAACTAGTCGTACGCCATTTCGTTCGTCATCGATTAATTTCGGATCATTGTTTTCGCCAAGACGTTACGGGGGGCATCTCCGTTTTCAAAGTTTTCCCCGTTGCAGAGGGATTTTCGAAAATGGAATTCTTAGACAACTTACGATTCAACGACCGCGTTTGACGGTGGGAGATTCGCGAGCCCTTCGAATAACGTTTCCGCGATTTCTTCTCCTCTAATGGAAATGTAAGTTGTTACGATTCTTCTCTGTCCAATATCCCCGACGACGTTTCCAGTCCAAGTTTTAACTAGTACTTAGGAACTTTGCCTTTTAATCCACTTTTCGTCGCGTTTACGAGATTCGCCTGCCATCGAAAGCCCTTTTCCCCCGTCAAATCAATTACTTTACTTTCCAGTCGAACAAAAGAAACTTTTATTCGACGTATAACGTTGCACAGCTCGCGTGTTTTCGTTCTCTACGTTCGATCAGCGTAACTTTCGGCAGGTGTACGTCGGATCATGTTCGACGATAAAAAGCGACATCCTCTTACGGCATCTTTTTCCTCCGCCGACGAAAACAACAGACTTTATAGCCAACCCTTATCGTATTCAGTCGGCGTGGAAGTCCCAGGGGGATCTCCATGACTTACGAGCTGCAACGTCTACTCTATCTTGATAGTCCAACGGTGATATACAGGTGTATGTTAAGTGCCAGGACAATAATTCCTAGAGAATACACGGAATAATACGGCTAATCAGTTGTTCCGTAGTCTCGCCAACTGCTGACATCCTGTCTCGATAGCAGCTGCATGCAATTACCATGTTTGTCCGTTGCTTATGCTGCAGCCAGTCGTGACCAAAACTAGGAAAACCAGAACTCCTTCGAGTTCAAAGTTGTCCTTAGCGTTATCTGCTGAAACGGTGCTTCGGTTTCCTTGCCGAGCAACTTCCGCCGTTCGAGCATCGGGTCAATCGTGCCCAAGGTCGTCGCGATTAAAATCGTATCTCCCGAGAATATTCGATTGTTCGAAGTCGAGTCTCGTAATTTTTATTTTCGATCTGTTGGCTGACTTTTCGGGATACGAGCTATCGTATCGCGGAGTGCGTGACGACTCGGGCCAGGGTCGATCGAGACGCGAAGGGAAATAGATCGGTCATGGACAATCGAGTCACGCGTTCATCGTGGCGTGGATATTTGTACAAATCGAACAGTTTTGAACCGTCGACGCGAGCCGAATTAGCCCGACGAGCCTCGAACATGGTAATCGATTGGAGGCAGTAGCATTCGCGTTACACCACCTGTGTTTCCCTACCACCACCGCGTCGCGAGCCTCGGAATCGTCCACGAGAGGCGCAACGGTGTAGTTGAAATGTACGCCAGAGCGGAGAGAGGCTTTTTTTTTCAATGAATGTCCATTCATGAAACCGAGGTTCACCCGACCGCCGCCCCGCTCGCTCGGTTCACCCGCGCTTTCTTCCTTTTTCACTCTTCAACACCCTTCGAGCCGCGCGAGTTACACGCGAAACCGTGTGCCCGTCACTGTGTATTTCTGCCTTTTGCTCTGCGCAAACTTGTTGAGCCAGGGGGTCGAGAAACGGTGCACGACGACGCCGGATCTTTTGTTCCAGGCCGCTTCGTGTTTGCTCGAGCACCAGGCTCTCCACTCTCTTCTGCTTGACGAAGTTACTCGCAAGATGTCCAAACTACCGCGGAAATCACGTTAACAACAATTATCGAGTTGCGCCTTTGAGCTCCGGTCCCTCGGCGAAACTTGGACCCGGCAACTTCCCTGCCAGACAGATTGCCTCGCTTCGCGGAGATGTTGATCGAAATATTTGGAAACGACGCTCGCTCCGATCACGATTCGATTAATTTCAATAATTCTCCTTCCGCGACAGTTGTCGACTTCTTACAACTATCTCGCTAACTTGGCTAAACAATTCCGGTATTTCAAGTATTTACGGTGTTGCGTCGTTATGATAAATACCTCTTTCCGACCGCTTCATTTATTAAATCGCTCGAAATCGAATAGTACCAATTACGTAAATTCGCTACTTCCTGCTTCGAGAGCTTATCTTCAGCAGAATATAACGACTATTTTTAATTTGTACAACGGCAAGGTCGTTTTCTTATAAAATAATTCGTTCGAAGAAGGTCGATAATTCGTGAAAGTTTTATTTTTGTACGATTCTCTTCGGAAACAGCATCGCTAGCACCATCTAACGATGAACGACGAAATCAATCGTATACAAAAATTGCCATCTTTTCTTAACGACATTCCATGGTTTCTGTACAAAGGTGTCCTTTGCTCTGGCAAAGGTTTATAAATTCTTTTAAAACGTCGAAACCTAACATTTAAAAAATTACACTTCGTAGGTGTTGTAACCATCCTACGATAAAATGTTCTAACAAACGAAACTGTATCTAACTCACTCTTTTTCGTAAAACCTTCTCCATTTCTTACACTTTGTAAATTGTTATTGTTTAATAATTTATCTATAAACGACAGAGGCAATGCTATTTCTCAAGATAGAATTCGAATCAAGATGGTAGAATCGAAGTTTCTACATCCTCACACTAGATGGCCATAGCGTCTCGAGGTCAGGCAGTTTATACAAATTTTGATACTGGCTCAAAAAGCTGAAAAGTCTTGTGCAAAATAGTAATCACAGAATTATCTAATAATCATAAAATAGTAATCATAGAGTCGGTACTTTTGAAAAAATCGTGGATCTCTCCGTCAGCGGTTTGACCGTTCATCGCCAGGTGGAACTAGCGGTATTTTCAAGCCAGTATGTTCACCGTTCGAAGGTTACTATAGACTTCTCTACGACGTACGCTCGATTCTGGAGTGAAAATTTCGCGAAACTAGATGGCATTAGCATCCAAACTTATTTCCGACAACGTGTCTTTTAAAAGTATTCGAGATCGGTTCCTTTCAATGAAGTTGTTCACTTTCATTAATATTTTAGATTAGGGTTTAATTGTCCAGTACATTCACGTTTCTAGGACGCTGCTTCCGCTTTTCAAATATGCGGTTATTTATTCATCTCGAGTCTAACCATTATAACTAGCATCACGTATTGTCACTAAAACGTTTCGGGAGCTACCTTATCGGATATGTCTGGCGGTCGAATCGTAGTTTCCTCGATCGTTCAACTCGTCGAATTGTATTGAGCGAGGTTAAAAGCCCGAAGAGCGGCACTTCAAAGGGCAATGTGCACGCGTGCATAACTTATTGATGAGCTTCCACCTTTCATTGAAAGTTCACGGGTTCTTTTTGACGAGAAACGATCAGTATTCGGCATGGTTCATCGAGGAGTATTCGACCCCGTCCACCGAATCGTTTCTCTATTTATGCTATCGACATTGAAAACGCGTGTTCTTTCGTCATTAACCACTTTACCGTTCTCTTTAGAATACGTGATTAGCGATAGGTTCGAGATTCGAACGCGTGGCAATGCAATAGACGGATATTAATCGGTTTTTATTCGGTACGTCGAAGGCTGCCGGTTTCGACGTCACGGCTGCTACCGCGCAACAACAATTTGTATATCGCGAAAGAATTTGCCGCGAAAGAAGGTGCAGCACGCAGAAGGGAGGATAAGAAGAGGAATTCGCGTTTCGATCTCGATCCGAAAGGACACGTCCTAAGGATGGATCAGGACGCGTAAGAAACTGCTCGGCTGGTAATTGGTCATCATCCGGAACCGTCGAATGCGTTTCTCCGCTGGCTGACTAAGCATCGGCATAAAATCGTGGCGCGCTCCATAAATCAATTAATTTTAGCCAGTTCGATATGCCGCTCCCGGCTTCATTTAAATTCTTTCGGAAGCCTTTGGAATCGGTGAGCCGAGCCGATAGAGACCAGGCCAAAACCGCGTCTCCACCGGCGTCGAACAACGTCGAAGTCGTAGTCGGATTGGTGGGGGCTGATTGGTGACTTACGGCCAAAGGAGAGACGGAGAGAGAGAGAAGGAGAGCAAAAGAGAGGCAGAGGAGAGCAGACGCCACCTTAAGTATTTCTGATCGAATTCCAAATGGCTGGTTCGTCGTCCGGTCGGACGGTCGGTAAGAATTCAAACCATGACGAGCAAATGGACAAGAGCGTGCGTCGTGGAACACGAACCATCGACGAACGGCGGAGAGGGCGAGGAAAGAAGCTTGGGGGTTCTCGATGCGCGAAACAGAGAAAGAAAGGGACAGGCAAAATAAGCAACGGTGAAAATCGCGACGCAAAAAAGGCGACCGCTTTTGCTCGCGTTCCCCACAAACCATCCAGGGCTAATCAGTTCGCGGGTCGATCGATGAACTCGCTTTCGATACACCTCGTTTTCCCCTCTTTTGGACGACGATGTGGTGGTCGTCGTCGTCGTCGTCGTCGTCGTCGTCGTCGTCGTCGTCGTGATGGACACTCGACGTTGTGATCGTTTCCATCGCGATCGATACCGCTAATAGTCCTTACGTAATTCTTGCTCTCCCTTCGGTTCGATCAAAGACCCGCTCGTACGGCTTATTTATAGGCAAAGAGTGATTCGACGAACCGACTAATTCGTCGTTGTACGATGGATCTTAACCCTTTGCGGATGGCACTGTTCGATGTCGAGTTAAACGTCGATTTATTATTCAGCGGTTACTTGCCTCGCTATCGTGACTTTTTGATCGTTAAATTACGTAGAAATATCGCGCGTCGTAACGGAGCGCATCGATCACAGCTTATTTCATCGGTATGTGAAAAAAAAAAAACGGAAGATTAGTTAGGGGATGGTCGAGACTTTCGACGAAATTTTGAGCTGGCCGAAAAAAAAATTGTTAATTGGGAAGGTCCGAACAGGCGATTATGGCGGTGTTATTGTTTCGAAACGTTAATTTCTCGTACGAAGAAGTTTCGAAAGGATTCCATTGAAAAGCGTGCGTTCCATTCTTGATAGAATAATAAGGAGAATCTATGCAACGCGCATCATGAAACGCAGCCACTCGGTTCGAATATTAATGATGCCCATAGGTCTCCGGCTGAGTGCACATAGGGTGACAAGGGATACCGTAGTCGCAACGGCGTCTGTTCTTCCATTCGGAAGATCAATTTTGCATAGGTCGTAAGGGGTTAGGGAATTACTTTTCACGAGAACGTAACGTGGATCGTATATCAAGCGATAGCTAGCGCGATCGACGCTGTTTCTCACTGTCAGCGGCGTTCGAACGAGAGGATGGTTAATTCGTCGACGCGCGATATCGAGCCGGACGAATTTTCAGCGAGAAAAAGCGGAACGCGAGGAGACGAACGAGATCGAGACTCGTGGAAAGAAGGAGGAGCAACCGGCTACGCCATTTTGTGTCTCATCGGCTTGTAACGACCGCTACAAAGCGCATCGCGTGCAAGCTAATGAGAGTAATCACTTAATAAAAGGCGGACCGGCATCGCGTGACGCTCTACACGCGCACAACCGAGAATCAATATTTGATTTTCAGGTTTCTTCGATGAGCATCTTCCGTCCGGTAAACAAGATGGAACCGGTATCTCTTTTTTCTTCCGTTTCTTCGGGATACACGCCACTTTACGAGAATAACGTGCATTTTACAGCTCATCGAGAAACTGACTCGTTTCTTTATCGTTTCAGAGGCGAGCTGATGGATTCTTCGACGGGATCGGTCACGCTCATCGGCGTTTCCTTCCAACGCGGACTAATGGGACCCCTTGGCAGCCAATTCGTCAGATTCGGTGAGTTTTCGAATCGATGCGTTTATCTTTCGAAATTAGATACCGCCACTCGTTTCTTCTCTGCCCACTCTCCTCGTCGAACAAATGTACAAAATTTGTATCGATCCCGAGCGAGGTCAGAAGTCGATCGATCAAAAATTTCTACGCGAAACTTTTTCCGCGTCAGAAATTGTTCGTCGCTTATTAATTAATTAATCGACTCGTCGACGCACAGCGACCGATACACGTCAACGATATTCCAAGAAGGTGGGCTCGCGTTTTTCGATCGATTCCGCGACCCGAATCGTACGATCCTAGTTTTTTGCCGTTTCGCGTCGATGTGATCTGGTAACGTTCGGTTCCCACATGGCGGAATTAGCATCGTGCCGTCATCAGTCACTCGTTTCGACGCGTCGAAAATAAATAATACGAAGACAGAGACGCGAGCCAACCAGACGGCGGAAAGGACAGAGAAGAAAGAGAGGGTAAAAAAGGGGTAGAAGGACCGGTGACTCGGATTCCGTGGATCGTTTTCACGGTTTCGAGCGTGCTCGTCGAACGATTCGCTCGGTGAAAAGTTCGATCGGTGATTCGCGGCGCGAATTTTCCACACATGATCGCGCCTCTCCATCCATCAAATCACTCGCCGCGCAGCACAGTAGGCCGCAGATTTTTAGCGGATATAATCGAGTCCAGAAATCCATTTGTCATTCGACGAGTCCGAGGGTGTCGTTGGTCTTGCGAGAAACCGACCCTTTTCCTTTTCACGCGAATTCTCCGCTCTCCCTTTCCACGTTTTCTACCGTTTCTTTTTTTTTCCCGCCTCGAAATTGATGAATCTGGAGAGTCGGTCGATCGCGATCCGCAAAGAAAACGGTGTTTTTTTTTTTTTGTAGCAACGTAAGGGTGAGAAACTTTCGTTGTTCGAGAGAATCGCAGATTTTTTTCGATTATTATTCGTGTCTTTCTTTCGTACGAAGTACACGAATTTACATTGTTTAAACGCGGTGCCGAGCAGGAAGTAGTCGCAGGTTTTGAAGGCCCGCGAACTTTCACGAGGATCGGGGATCTACGATCGGGGAGGGGAAGAAAGGGTAAAAATAGGAGAGGCCCAGGTGAAAATCGAATTTTTATCCAGCCGGTCCGTACAAAATTCTAATTTGACGTTAGAAACTGACGGGCAAAAGGGTGAAAAAGAAAAAATACCGGGGGGTTCATTTCACCCCTTGGGAAAGGATTTTTACGTATTATACGCGCGTACCCGTTTCGTTGCGCGCACGAAAGGGTGAGACAGAGGGGTGAAATCGTAGAAAATGATAAACAGGGTGAATCTTATTCAAATAGAAAGACAAGATCCTGGATTTAAGAGAGGAACCCCGGGATACTTCGATACCTACCTTCGTTTCTACCTGACCCATGGGAAAACCGTACGGGACTTTCAACTTTTCGATTGATTTTTTTCCTCCCCTCTTTTTTAAACCACGCGCATTAGATATTCTTTTTCGTAACGAAAATTACGCTCCGAAAATATGTCGCCCGTTCGGTCGATGGTTTCCGCGCGCACGACTTCGACGAGTGAAAACAACGAAACGCGAGTTGGCCGAGGGAAAAAAGGAAGAAGAAAAAGGGACGAAAGGTTAATGGATCTTGGCTCCGTGTTTCGTTGCCTTGGAACGCGATCGCCACGAACGAAACCGACACCGCGTGCTCCAGGATATTCCGCCGCAGGATCAGGATCTCCGCGCGTGCAGACAGTATCACGATCTAGCGTCAAACTCGATCAAAAGCCACTGCTCGAGGAATCGAGGACCCAAAACCGGCTCGACCGACGAACGAGGTGAAAAGAACCGAAAGTGGTGGTAACGAAGCGGCCAAGGGTAACGAAAGGGAAGTCCGAAAATTCGAAATCTCTTGAGAAAACACAGCTGGTGAGCAGGTAGCGGGGTTCCTTCGAATCTGGAACAACTCGTGGAGGGGGATCAAAGAATCGACGAAAAAAGGAGAAACCATGCGTCGCGCCGTTTACACGATTTTTATGTCCAAAACACACAAATTTTCGGCAGAATAGGAAGAAAGATCGCGAAACATAAGCGAGGAGAGTATTTCGGGGGTAAAGAATATTCGAAGAACGGAAAGGTGGCCATCGTCGGATGACATCTTGCGCAATTTTTTTCCTTTTTTCCTTCCTTTTCTTTGGCTACGTCTTCCCCGACTGGTCCTCATTCAAACGGCGACAGATTCAAAGGGTTCACCGGAGGGGTATTCGATTTCCTCCTCCTCGATCTCTCCCTGCAGCCTTCACCCTTTCTGTTCCGAGCTACCTGCCCTACTGTTTTCGCTTCTCAGGTTACTAAAGACGCGGAAATCCAGAAATCGCGAAGCTCGCTCAGTCGGGAGACCTTTTTTTCCCTGGTTGCGAGAATTCAATAGCCCCGCACGATTTCTCTCTCTCTCTCTCTCTCTCTCTCTCTCCACCCCTTTTTCGTCCTTCGATAAAGGTCCTTCTTCTTCGACCCCGTCTCCTTCTTGCGCGTTTTCGCCTTTCTTCCAGCCACCGCTATCCCCGGTTCTTAACCCCTTTTTTTCCGTCAGCTGCCACGCAACAGCTGTATACGTCCACAGCTCGAAGCCTCGACGAACGATCGCGCGTGTCTTTGTGTTCGAAGCGTATACTAGCGTGTAGGTGCAACCCGTCAACACCGTTCCGTACGGGTTTCGATATTATCCGCGAACGGTCCTTATCTACCCATCGGATCGACGACCGACCATTTCCCTCGTTGCTCTCCATTGTGACGCTTTATAGGATTTTCGAGTTTGTTTCTCTTCGAGTTTTCGAGACGGCCAGGAAGAGGGGGAACAGTTTTTGGGTCGTTGCTATTGTTTGTTCGAACAAACCGATACGAGGGTGACCGGTTAAATCGGCACTGGATACGCTTTGTCGCGACTTTTCACAGTCGTCGACGTTCGCTCGTTCTTGGTCACGTTTGTCCTTCAAAATTTGTTGATACTTGGACAGCTACGAAATCGTTTAGATCGCTAACGGTGGTTGTGGGTATTTTGTACATTCGTCAGATCGCTTCGTTTAAATAGTTCCTTGCCGACGCGATTCGGAGGAAAACAACAGGTTCCCACGTTCATTCGTGTATCGACGCATTAACGAAGAAGAAAATCCCTCCTCGAGAGCGAGACAGTCCTCGAGATTTGTCCCGCAGCGAAGTACTCGATCAACAAGCGAGTTCATCCCTGGGAAAGCCGCGTTGCTCCCACGCAAACTTCTCGGCCCCGTCGTTAACAACGGGCAAATATTTAGAAGAAATATCACTCGGTTACGTTTCTCATTCATCGAATCGTTCGCGCATCGTTGTTTGGGTAATTGAATTCGGACAGTTTCGAGTGGCCGAGAGTCGTTGGTCGTGGAGTCTGAAAAATCTCGAGTCAGAGGCTCGAGGCGTGATCCCCCGCTCGAAACGTGACTCGCGTGAAATTCTCGAGATCTTACGAGGCCTCGAGAAAAGAAGAAAGAAGAAGAGAAAAAAAATCCTGTTTCGGGGATCGTGGATCGGCTTAGTGTCGTCTATGGATCTAACCGTGTACGAAACGAAAGGATCCAGCTCTGAAAGGAAAGAGTCACTGTAAAAATAGGCCGAGATAATGGAAAGCATTGAATGGATACACGTGTCTGGTGAAAAAGGCCAGGAGACGGACAGACAGAGAGGGAGAAATAAGAATCTCGAACATTCTTTTCCCCGTCAATGATTTCTACAAACTTTTCTCCTATTCGACAAGCTTTTCGTTTTAAATCTTGATCGCGTAGATCATCGATCGTAGCTCGCGTCCAACTCAGCGTTTTCGTCGAATCAATTTTTCAACGGATTTCTTGGTAGAGGCATCCGAGTGTCGCACAACACGATCATTCTTCTTTCGTTAATCAGGCCCAGATTGTCAAATTCTTCGATTATAAACGTGTAAATTTGATGGTCGTTGGTCCTTAGAGGCGTCGTCGAAGTTTTCGTAGCGAAAAGCAGCTTCGCTGTCAAGCGCTTGATTTGGCGGTTCCGAAATTGATTTCCCCAAAAAAAAGCGTATCGTAGACGAAAGTCACTCGAGGCAGCCGCGTTCGAGAGTTCGTTGCACCCTGTTTCTCCCTTTAAATTCCACGTCGAGGCGTCGCCCCTCGTTCTCTCGAACACCCCCGCGCCAACTTCTCACTTCGTGCGGTCTAGTGGCTCTTCCGATTCAAAAATCCTCTGATCCGACCGTAAGTTTCTCTTTTGGAGCCACTCGAAGTCTCGTTCACTGGCGTAGAAGCGCGCAAGAGCCTTCAATTAAATCTGCGGCTCGCTCCAAGCCCTTTTATTACTCGACTCTTTGATCGAATAAAACAGACCGTAATCGCGACAAGCTTTCTCGTGCCAGATAACACGTTTCGCTCGCGGTACGATTCGAAAAATGCTGAAAAATTTATTGCCGCGTTATTTATCGCGCTATTTCGGTTATACGCCGGTGCGACGAGCATTATCGACCCACCAGAAACATCCTCTTCGTCTTCGTCATTTTTGGAGGCGTTCGAAACCGAAAGTCGACGAGATAGCGAGTTGAGAAACAGCAGGCACCGAGCATCCCCCTTTGCCCTCTTCGGCGGTTCTGCGTCGATTCCTAAGAAAGAAACGCGCACATGGCCCTCTTTGCCGCCACTTTATCGGTCGCCTTTATAATTTTAGATTTCGGAATACTACCACGATTCGTCTTCTCGAAATCTTCTCGAAACGCCCCGACGTACGATCACGCGAACCTCCTTCGCCATGCTTGTATTTATATCCGCGATTCGGAACCTATCGACCGCGAAACGTCTTTACCACCGAAACGTATGTTTTCCTGGTTTAATGGCTCTTTTTTAGCCTCTTTCGACCCTCGCCGAATTTGGGAATCGAGAGCGTGACAAGTTGTGTGAAACGAGCTAATATCCTGGCTTGACGAACAACCCCCGCAGCTTGCTGCTTCCGAAGGGTTGCGCGCCACCAATTTCCGGCAAAGACGCACGAAATGTATTTTCGAATTTTTGTTTTGGTCATTTGCGTCTGTACTTCCGCGGTGGCCGCAAAAAAGGACTCCAGCCTGCATGGGGCACGAAGGAGGGTTCCGACGGAATCGGGGAAACTCCAGGGGTCCTAGCGATCCACCGATCGATTAATCATTCTCGTTTTTATTTACCTTTGTACCTGATCGCCTGCTTCGCTTTTTTTTCTCTCTCCATCAACCTTTTCGAGAATTCCTTCGTTTTTCGAATTCTTCGATCACCGGACGCGTTTTTTTTTTCTCTCTTCTCTTCCAAGCATCCTTCGCCCTCGCGAGATTTTTCATCGGGAAGGGGTGCCTCTCGTCGCTCGATTCATCGATCAGGGTTGCATGAAAGAGTTCCATGGCAGCGTGAAAATTCTAATGATCGAACGGCATGAGAACGTTCCTAATCGTTCGGTGGATTCTTCGCGATGCGCGAGAACCGTTTTTGATCGACGACTTTTTCGAGAAATAAAAAAACTTTCTAATCATCGAGTAACCGCGGCATTGAAACTCGATCGAACATGTCGAATGTTTCGTGAAATTTCCACCGACGTAGAATTACCCGTTTCTTGTCTTATGTATTTCGGCGGTCGGTCGATCATTTTGACAAATTGGGACGCTCGAAACGTTTTTTAAGCCCTCGAAGACGGTTCCCACGTAATATACTCGGTATTTCGAGTCCATCCACCACGTGTCGGCTCGATGGATGCGTTCGGTACCTGATTTCGTGTTAATTCCATCTGCCGGTGTCTCCCTTCCCGTGGAAACGCACCCCGCGAGGAAAGGCAGTTTTTGTCGCGCCGGAAGTCCTGATCCAACTCTGCTGCGAGCCTTTAAGAACGATCCGTTCCTAACCCTTCTCGGATTTTTTGTTTTTCCCCAAATACGCGCCATATTGTCGTGGGAACTCGATAGAAAAGCGCAGTCACGACTAAACGAGGGTCTTTCACAGATTAGAGCTACTATATTTAAATATCGTCTGCTCGGCCCACGATATTCTTTCGAGTATTTCACGAGATATCTAGTTTATCAAAGACGGATTTCGAAGGAAAGTAGTTTCTAATCGTTTGGAAATCGAATCGTTGATCCGATAACGAATCGCGAGTGTTTTTAAACGAAAACCGAAAGTTCCGAAACGATCGCTCGATAAGATAACGACGAAGAAGCGGTTCCCGAAAGAGGAATAAGCGTAAAGAAGATGTCTTCGAAGATGATTGTTCTGGTATCCTCGGGCAAACGCGCATCGAGTCGATCGAAAGATTCGTTGATATTCGGGTATTCGGGTGCTGATGGACATCGATCGTCGAAACAGAGCGAAACGTTAATCTGGCCTGGGTTACACGTGTACGATATGTACATCTTGAAGCCGGTGGAGACCTTGAAGAGAGCCGCACAGCTGCATCCTTGCACCGCCCCGTAGAGAAGGTAAAGGACAAACGTATAATATGATCTAACAAATCGTAGCTGTGCGGCATCGTGCGAATCGCGAAATCTCGATCCATAGATCCTCACGTTCGTTCTACCCTCTAGTCGGGTCGATCTTGAAATTTTATCGCTTCAGCTACGCTTCTCCATTGTTCCTACCAACGAGTACTTATTATTTAATCTGCCGTTCCGTGGGAATGAATAATTGACCCTTACGTTTGTTCCGTGCTTCGCGTCGCTCTCAATTTCTATCCTTCTGTTACACGATTTCCAGACGAATTTAAAAACGCTATCGAGTAACCGAGAATATCGTTTACGAAGCAGATCTTTTGGAAGCAACGCTCTCGAGCCCGATCGTTCGCCACCGTGAAAGATAATTGGATTTATTGGCGCAGACATCGATAATCGAGCTTATCGTTCGAACGATTCAGCAACGGTACAGAGTCGAGCGATCGTCGTTCGTCGAAGGTTGATCACCACTGTGAGCATTCAGCGATTCAGGGTCTGTTGGGCCCTTCTACGATAATTACACGGTGCGAGCTGCGAGTCGGCCCAGGAATATATGTTCGATCGGCCGGTTTTTGAATTATTTGAAAAGAGACAGACCCTGGTATAACCGCGATATTATGGTATCGCGATTCCTCCTCCTCGAACCTTCGATCCCTTTTCTTCCTTCTTTTTCGCCTTTTTTCACCCTCTGCCTCCCGCTCTTTATTTACTTCTTTTGCATCCTCGCCTCTCCTCCGAGCGGCACCCGGACCGCTTTCGAGATTCGCGAACAGGAATTTTCAACTTGTTCCAAGCTTTCGAGTTTTCGCCGGGAAAAACGAAATTCTTTTATCCGCGAACGACCAACAGAATTTTGCCGATTTAAATACGATCGGATCAACGATTAGATTAGATTAGATAGCGTTCAGTCTATAGACTATTATCTTCCTCGTTAGTTCGCGACGAGTAGTTTTTTCAAATTAATTGTTTCGTGTCTGGAAATCGTGCGCTTATCTACGGAAAGTTAATCTGTTTCTCGATAAAACGATTCCTTCTCGTGCGTCGATTACCTAATCGTAGAGTGGAACGAAACGCATTCTCGAGGCACGATCGATTTGAACCCTCCTTGCGTCATTACCTGCTACAGAGAAACAATGCTCCCCCTCGATACGTTCCCCGAATTCGAGCGGCCACGACGGGACTACATCCGTCCCTGGTTGCAGATGTTATAATTTCGAAATAGCATAATTCCCAGCTAGCTATACGACGTTCGATCGGACTCTCGTTCGCGAGACGTCGAAATAAGAAGAAAAGCGAAAGATTGCGAGCCAGTCGAATCGCGAACGGATACGTAGATGGTATAAATTTGAAAAAGGCCAAACAAATCTTGTCAATAATTCTCAGTCTCGGAAAGGTTGAACTTAATGATCGAACATACCGTGGCAAGTATCACGAACGGAAATAAAGACTAGGACGATCGCCGTGAAAGAACGAAAAAAGCGTAGCTATGAATTCTGGAGACAAAGAAGGAACGCAATCAAGGAATCGGAGGAAGGAGCGAGAAGGAGGAAAGTATCGTAAGGGGACACGAAGAGGACTTGGAAGAGGAGAGACAAGATCGGCATTGGCAAAAGGCATAGATGTACCGGGCTGGTCGAGATCGCAACAAATGACTGTGTTTAAACTTGAACGTGACAAAATTTAAAAATCCCGCTGGAGGTTCAGCCGAACGGTGGGAGTAAGGCCCGGCGACGTCGAAGAGAAAGGGAGACAAAGGTTTGCTCGTTCTTCGTCTCTACCTCTTCATGATTCTTTCTCCTCCTTTTGGCCTGCTTTTACGTCGCTTCGTATTTCGCTTCTCTCCTTTTGTTCTTGCCCAGGCACACGCGTTTGCGCCACGATTCGAATTTCGTTTCTCCCTGGTCGGTTTCGCGCTGGCCAGACCCCTCCTCGTAATTGCCGCTGCGACGGGGGTTGGATTTGGGGTGCGCGTCGATTCGGAACGCCCGAGGCTCGCTGGAAATTTTAATCAACTTCGTCCAACTCTTTTCGATTTGCCGAATTCATCGCGGATACCTTACGCGAACGTCTTCTCGATTTCGTTACGGATCTAGCCGGACGGTCAGGCTCGCAGCGTTAGTTCTCGAGTGAACCGGTCGAGTTTAGGAAAGTAACTCGGCCGCGGTAGATGGTATTTCGATCTCGTTAGGAAGAAAAATGCGTTCCGAAGGGGACATCTCGGAGAAACCAAGAATTCGTAATCTCGTTTGCCGTTGGACGTGGATCGTTACCAGCAGAAAAATCTCCGACAAGCGCGCTTTGGAAGTCCAGCTCGGAAGAAATGCCATGGTCGAGCAATTAATCATATTTCGAAAATCATTCCAGCCGCTGAGATCTGGCCGGCCAGATAGAGTCCGAGTGCTCGTCGAAACTCCAGAGTCATAGGGAGCCAACTATACTCGCAGGGTGTTTGACCGAGCAAAGCTCTTTCTCTCCACGGAATCCTTCTTTCTTTTTCTCCGCTCTTCGTGGTTGTTCCTTTTTCTAAATACATTCCGACTGCTTCGAGATCGAAAGTGGTCAAATTCGAGCAGCTCTTCGTTTCGCGTTTCCGATACGTTTCGACGAAGAAAAGAAGGAAGGATAATTCCGAAGATGTATCGTAGCGTGCAACATCGCAGAAGAGGAAGAAGAAGGTGGCCGATGAAATAAGAGCAACGATAAGCGGGTTTAGAGGGGACAGGGAAGTGGAGAAAGAGACTTTCTGCTCGTGATGTATTAGTTTCAACGCATACAGAGAAGCATTCGGCCTCGTGGCCATTACAATGCGTCGAGGAGCTCTCCAGTTCGAGATATCTCGAATCGGAGCGAGTTCGATTCATTTAAGAGATAAGATCTTTCGTTCGAAATATGAATATTATATTATAAGCGCAGTCAGTGCTGGTTTCTCTCCCTCTCGTTCGTCGAGCCTTTTGCTCCAGAGTCTTTCTCCCCCACCGTTACCTTTCTTTTTCTCTTTCGTTCTTTCTTCCTTTATTCTTTTTCCCCTTGTTCCCTGGCCTGCCAAACCGAATGCCTGCATTACCACAGCAACTTCTTCTCCCCCTTGTCTTTCCCGATCCGACGATCTTCTCCGTGGTCCAACGGAACGGTTGATTAATTAACACCTTGCGTTTCCACTTTTCGACTCGTTCTCTTTCTTCTCTTCTCCTCTCGGCGAGGCTTCCCGTGCTTCGCTCGGGTATCGTCTCGCGTTCGGACCACCTGCATTTCGTACCAGAAATTCCACTTTTATTTTATTTATCGACCCACCGACAATTTCGCTGAAAAATTATCTCGCTTTTGTCCGTATCGATTTCTTGCCGGCAAATGTTCTTTTCTTCGTTGCACTTTCGTGAATTCTTCGTAAGAAACGTAGCCACAGTATCGAATGGAGTAGCAAAGTCTAGCGAATTCGACGTGTCAAAGGGATGTTTAGGTATCGAAAGGGTATCGAGACACCGTGCAAGAAGTAGAGTCGCGAGAGAAGGGGTGCAAGGTGACCATCGAGAGTCCCGTAGGACGTGGACGAGATAATAATAATAGATGATCGTGTATTACAAGCTATAAACGTCAGTCGGCTGCGTTTCCTCTTTTATTTTCCGCGAGTGGTCGCGCGTGCACGCGTAAAGCGCGCAAGAACGACCCGGCTTCTTCGCTCGCTCGCTCGCTCACGGTTCAGCCTTTGCTCGCACGATAATCGCTTCACCGCAACCTTCTAAACGACATTCTGATCGCGCGCGTATTCCATCTTATTGTTGCAAGAACCGAGAGCCGACTGTAATTTCACCGATGCTACCGAAGAGAATGAACCGTGAACGCCCGGGCTTATTAGAATTTAGATTGAAAATTAAGCATTTTGTGTACTTTTAACCATCGACCGAACACGCCAGGGATCGTTTTCACCCGGGTAAATTACTTTTTCGTTAGCGATGCTAGATTTTACAACGTTATCCTCGATAATCGAGCTTCGTCTCCGAATCGAATTCTACAGTCCCGGCAGTGAATGACGTTTCACGGTACGTTTTTCGATGTTGAATTTTCCAATAACAGCCTTCGATTCCTCGACACCTATCTCCCGTCGATAATTGAGTCGTAAAGGTCCGAAGGAGGAACAGTTCGGCAAGATTCCAGAGTGTCTGAAAATCCACGAAACTCACCGGCAATCTCACTTTTCGTTCGAAATATCGTTTTACCCGGTGGTCGGGCGTCGGGGACCGACCTAATCCCGATTCCCGGTGCACGTTACATTAACATACATATAAGGGACGTACGCGGAGATTAAATCAACGTGCGTGTACTCGAATCGAGCGCGTGTGTGAACAACCGTAGCCAAGGGTGGGGTATGGCGGGGGAGGAAAGAGGGAGACGGGCTCGAAAAAGGGTCCATGGGCCCCAACCTTTCTTTACTCTCTTTCTCTTTCTTTCTTTCCCCGTATCTCGTCCGTCCGCTCCCTTCTCTCTTGGCCAGTCGTTCATTTTTTACTTTCAAAAATCATGACGATGCTCATTTTTCTGACTCGTGAAGAATTCTTCAAACTGACGTGTAACCAAACGGGGCCTCGAGTTTTACGGTGGGCGGGAGCGGAGGCATAGGGGCGCAAGGGGAATCTACGAGGCTCGAAATCCTCCACCTATGAACCACGATTCCACAGGGAATCCTTTTCTGTTTCCCTCGTCGTTCCGGCTCGTTCCACGAAAACACTCGGTTCTGTTTCGTTCGACGTCGTTGCTACTCTTCACCGAACATTTCCGTCCAAGATTTTCAACGAAATAATTTTCCTACCGAATTCGAGAAAAGGAGTAAAAAGAGTTATCGATGGATTCGTTCGTTACCGGAATAATGAGAAAGCATGCGTCGGCGACCTTCTTTTTGGCCGGTTACGTTGGCCGCCTCGAGGAGTCCTCTTTCATTGCTCGGTCCTCGGGGCATTATCGTGATTATGATTATTTAAATTTGTTCCTTTTGCCGTGGAGTCGAGAACGGCGTTTGAGCGGCAGGGCCTATTGTTCGATTATTTGAATATCGAACGTACGCGAACGGACGGGAATCGATTCGTGGGGCCTAATGGGGATTACACGGCCAATCAGCCTTCGCTAAGGCCCCGCCGCTCTTCCTCCCGCTTCATCTGCTCCCTTCTTTTTTTTTTTATTCCCCTCTGCCTACCCATTCTCTCTCGTTCCTTTTTAAAAAGAATCTTTCGGTATTTACCGATTAACTCGTTCGCGTTTCTAACGATTCGACCGAACGATAAAGGAACAACTAACCTAGAAGCCTCGGTTTGACAAATCGAGACTTCGGAAGAAATATCGAAATCCTTTTCAATTTAGACTCGATATGGGAGTGGTCGTTCAATGATATCGCTTTCGTTTTTTTCCTGCCTCCTCTTTTCTCGTGTTTCCTGGTACCAGTTTGTTCGGTTCATGAATTATCCAAATGGATTATGATCGCGAAGGATAGAACGATAATGTTCGACGAATTAACGAGATTGTTTCTGAATAATCGCGGTCACGATAATGATGGAAACGAAGCCAGTGACGTCAACCGGTTGAAAAATAATATAGACAGCCCCGGTTTCACTTTCTCGCGTGTCATCAAGTTTGACGGCCGAGATGAAATCGGAGTTGATTCGCGGTAATCCGGGCCGATAAATCGGAGGCACGGTTCATCGTTCGATAAAGTATCGGTGGTCTCCTTGTATTTACTAAATACGCGCGGTTACGTCGGTCGTTTTTTATTTCGACCGAACGGTCACGCTCGGCTACGCGAACGCGTACGCGCTCGCTCGGCCCGCTACGGGAACTTCATTTTTCACCTTTATCGTTTCTTCTCGACGCTTTAACTTTCGAACGCTTTTGACTAGCACGCTTTAAGGACGTGTTAATTTTGAAACGTCGAAATGTGGCCGGCTTCCAAACGGGCCCACCGGACCAAACGGACGATATTGATTTTAATCAACGAGAACGCTCGACACGTTATTATTTATTATTTTATGTTAATGTTACGGTCTCTTAAATTTTATACTAACAATGATCGTTCCTCGAAGAAAATGATATTTTCCATCGTTGTTCGTTACACGAAAAAGAAAGCGCTTAAAATATTCGTTCGTTATACTCTCGTGTTACACGGAGGCTCGTTTTCTCAGGTTCCTTTTCTTCTTCGAAGCAGTAACAGCCGCGTCTGCTTATTAATTTCTCCCGATGCGATGGTTTGCTCTCTTTGCACGACGTTATGGAATCCGCGTGTCTCGAATCGTTCGATTCTCGATCCGTTGGCCGTTCCGCGCTCGATCTACCCCGTCCAGCGTCTGCCTCTTCTTCTCACGTTTCGCCCTCTTCCTCTTGTTCGTCTCTGCGTGGGCAGACTCGACACCGTGGCACGGAAAGAAGAAGAAGAAGAAGAAGAAGAAGAAGAAGAAGAAGAAGAAGAAGCAGAGGAGGAAAGTTTTTGCATTCCAGGAACGCTCGTTCGAATATGAATATGCATTGATTGACTCGTAATTGCGAGCTACTTCTCCGGCTGCATTGTTCCCGGTTATTTATTATCCGGTTGGACATTGTTTAAACGCGGTAACGAAGTATTCAGCGGCTCGTGGAAATTTATTTGTCGAAACGAACCGCCGATTCCTTTGACAGCCACTTTCGGACGAACGATTTATCTTGCCGATGCGAACGACCACGCTCACGAAACTGCTTCTCTACTCCTCGCTCGACGCTCGACGAAGTCGATACAGATTGCTCGCGAGCCTCGGTTTCGTACAATGAAACGACGTTCGATACGCGGACTACCGAGCGAACCGATTGAACCCTGTTCTATTCACTCGTGGACGGTATTGTTACGAGTCGGGAACAAACAATTGTACCAATGGTACTTAGCAACGCGTAGAACGAAAGTAATTAACTCCGAGAAGGCAACCTGTTCGCGTTACGGGAGCAGATGTAAAAGCAAGATTTGGACGCAGGGTCAGTCGGCAAATTAACGTTCACGGAATCACGAAAATTATCGAAGCAAATCGATCCGACAAGATCGGAAGCAGCGTAACGAGGTAAAGATATCGATGTATCATTGTCCGGTAAAAGTTTCCCGCTCCGAAATGAACTGACAACGAGATAAAAAATCGAGTTACCGAGCGTTTGAAATTTAAGCGGTTCTGATGGAGCACGAAGAACAGAAAGGGTTAGGAGGCAGAGAGGTCGAAGCGTAAAGGGGTGGTAAGATGGAAGCGAAAGATCCATCGGGCAGCCGAGGTCTTCGGGGCAGCCGAGGCATCCTTTAAAATTGGAATAATAATGTTCTTTCATCTCTCTGAACTCGAAATGATGACTCGACGCCTTTCAATATTGTGGGAACAAAAATCGGTTAGGATCACGTCGGCCGGTTCCGTCTCTTTCTTTTTCTTCTTCTACAGCTTCTTCGTTCTCTTCGTCTGTTCGTCGAATAGAACATCGAGAAGACAGGGGATAACCTAAACGTCTCGTTATTCGGAGCTTGTCGAACGATCTTCTGAAAATTTGATCTTTCCATTCCTTCGATCGTGCCTCGGTGAACGTATTCGAGACAGTTATATCGTTTTCGCGCGACAAATTGCAACGGTCAAGGTCGATGGAAAACGTCGAACGTTTTCGCGAACGAGACGATTCGCGGGTACCTCGACAAAAGGTATTGAAACGACGCTATTGAAAGGGAGATGAAATTATAAAGAAACCGAAACGACCGGCTCGACAAAGGGAAGAGACGATTTGCAATTAACGCGAGTGCGTTGGAGCGAAGGAAACAGTGGTGTATCGTAAGAGAGGGGGTAGATGAAAAAAAATGACGTAAGTCATCCTACGAAGCATTAGATTGAGCTTGATTACGAGTAATTATTCTTACAGCACGGTTTCGTACGTCCTTATAACGTCTGTTAACGAGGGCCGGCGATCTTTGATCATTGCCTCGATCGAGATACACATCGCCGGCACGCACAACGCGTGCACCTCGCAGGAGATTGATCAGACTTGTCCTTCGCCGTTGCACACCTTTTGGAAAGAATGACAGCTCGATCGAGCAGCGAATCGAATCGATACTTAAGGTCGACGAGTTGTTACGTCGGGATTTTCGAAGCGGTAATTCCCGAATTCGGAAATCGGAAATTCGAGGATCCGGGAATCGGAGGGTATTGGCATATCGCGAGCAGCGCAGGAAGGGAAAGGGTTAAAAGCTCGGCCACCCATGGGGTTATCGAAATCGCGGAGTCGCAGCGGTTCGATCAAGTTCTCGGTCGGTTCGCACGCATGTCCCGGGGGGACATTCGATGAATAACGAACGTCTTTTCCACGCCTCCGAAATGTTGGTGATTAGCCGTGAAATATCGGTTTTCGTATACGAAGGAATTACGAATGAAGGGGAGAGGAGGCGGCGGCTCGCGACGATGAAATGGAGCAGCAGAGGAGTATAGGAGGTGGAGGTGATGGTGGTGGTCGTCGACGACGGGGTCCACGGATCGCAAAGATCGAGCGAAGCCGTTGGAGGATTTCGGTCGGAATATAAAAGCTCTCGGCATGGTTCGTTCGGCTTGCTCGGTACCATAAATAATGGCGGGCGCTAATCTACGTTCATTAATTCATCTCCGGGGGATTCATCTTGCGGCGGCGTCGGCGGCCGCAGCAAAACCAAGCAAATAGACAGAAAATCCCCGCGATCGAGGATACCCGCGTGCCGATGGGAGTGGCTAAAAAACGCCGCGGCGAGAAAGCGATTTGAGAACCAGTCGAACAATTAAACGTCGCCAGGGAGCAGGGGATGGAAAGAAGCGGTGGAAACGACGTCTGGTAGACGAACCGGGGACCAACAGAGGGAACAAAACGCGCGGCAGCCTCGAAGAAATCGAAGAAACGAGCCCGAAGAAGGAGCGAGAGAAAGGAGTAGGAGTCGCGACCGCTCGAAAGTCCAGGAGGGAGAAAAAACGATGAAAATCGTAGTTGTAAAATCCACGCGGGTTGCACCAAACGCAATTAACCGCTAAACCCGAATCCCCATAGGGGCCCTGGACGCGGTGTATATAGGTTCTCGGAGAAGGAGGAAAGAGAGCATCGACGGTTGCGGGAGAGGCGAAGAAGGAAGGAAGGAAGAGGAGAGAGATCTGGCCCTCTCGACGACTACTTTCGGTCTGGCCAGCCCTGCCAGCCCTTAGGGCTCCAGACGGAACGCTTTTAAAATTTATTGACAATCATAAATTTCGAAAATAAAACCTTATATTCCCGGGCGCGCGCGCGCGCGTGCTCGCTGCCACTCGTACACGGGCAAGCATTCCGCGTCGGCTAAGGGCCGATAAGCGTGTGTGCGACGGGTTTTGTGACTCTTGCAGAGGCTGCATACACGGCTGCAGAAAAGGTTTCGCAGACGCGAACGAGCCCCGAACTTCGTTTCTCTCCTCTTGCCTCCTCCCGTTGCCCGTTGCCCGTTGCTCGACTCTACGCCGGAGCACCGGGTAGCAGTCTGGGATATCGTTTTCTCTCCCGTTGCTCCTTTTCTCGGGGTGCTCGAAACAAAAGAATTCGTTACGAATTTGCCTCCCCCTCTCTTTTCTCTCTCTCTTCGAACCGCTTTCGTTCCTCGCCTCCCGTGCCCGCGTCGCTACCCGAGACGATGCACTTGCCAATTTTTCGCCCGAACCTTCTCTCCTCTCTTATTTCCGGGCAGAGCTGTTATTATTTAGTATTGTTCTAAACCGGAGAAACGTCGATGCGTCTCGAGGGAACAACGCGCTCCGAATATCTCGCGTTAATAAGCGGCTCTCTCCCTTCCTCTCTATTCTTCTCCGACAACATATCGTAACGATTTCTTGCGAGAGATCCTTTCGGCTATCTCCGTTTCTGGTACGCGTCCACGATCATCCCTTCCAACGATCCATCTTGTCGATCCGATCCTCGAGCGTTTCCCGACGCTTTCCGGAATCGAAACAACCCTTGGAACGAAACGCTCAAACTTTCTCTCCCATTTGAATATCGCGTTCGAGCGAGCTGTCGATCGATTCCTGAAGAAGTCGTCTTTCTAACGAACGCCGTTTTAATCCTCCCCTTCCTCCGATCGTTTCTTTGGCGCCGCCTATCATCCGAGCGTGCACATCGCGTACGCGTGTAAAAAATTTTATTGGCAGTTTCAAGGCGCACGACGTCCAGCCGGCGGATCGAGCAAGAAACAAGGACGATCCACTCCTAAATCGTCGCGTTCGAATGTATCCTCTCGACGATACACCCGCGCCTGTCAGCCGCCTCATTGACAGAGAATATCGCGTGTCGTCTTTCGTTCGATCGTCTCTCGAATCGTTCGTTATTTGTGGGTAGATAGTTGCTCGATGGATTTTTAAACACATCGAATTCCAGACCCGGTTCGCTTATAAACACGATCGAGCAGGGGGACGTCGCCGAACGAACAGCGGAGAGGAAAGACGACGGGACGAGAAGAAGAGACAAGCGCGGGATTGACGAGGTTTATTATAGCTGTAAGCAAATTACGATCGAAATGAGTCGATCCGGCCAACCGGAGTGACTAATTGATTAAGTCTGGCCGCGATACGTGCACTTACGGCGAAACGGCTTTTATTATCTCGCCGCGAACCAGATATTTTGCGCACGTTTTCTAGCTCGTTCATTTCTCGATGGAAGTCACAAGTTCCGGGGAGCCGTTTTAACCGTTTCGCGTCGCGGCAATTGTGCCAACGTGCTCGACGCGTCCGAACTCGCGGTTGCACGATCAACGAGATGTTGAAATATCGTCGGAGCGTGACGAATTAGATTCGGCCGAAAGCGAGTTTTCGCTACTCCGCGAGTTCGCGGTTAGGTTCGAAGAATCGCGTTAAAATCGTCGAAAAGGTGGTCGAGGAAGAGGGCGCATCGATGGGAGGGAGGGTCACCAGGATGAAGGAAGGGGTGGGGGTCACGGGAGCGAGAGGGGGCGAATTCATCATCAGTCCAAGTCAGGAATTATAACGGAGCGATTCATCACGACAGGCCACCGATCCGTCATGCCGATCCACGTGTGCATGCCGTTTTTGAATATATCCCGCGGACGTATTATATCTCTGTATATCTCAGTTAACTCCGCGTAATAATATATACAGAATGGTTTTTCAGCTGCGACCTTGCCGCGTTTAAAAAACTTCTTACGAACAATGCGGGGAATTTTTGCGAGGCCCTCTCGCGCCAAATGCAAATCCTCCATCGGGTTCTGTTATTTATATCGGGCCTCGTGATTAATCGGCCGCCTCATTAATTATGACAGTCTATTATGTATGCATTGCCTGGCGATAGTTGGCCGGTACACGAGCACGGTCGCTTGTAAATTATTACGAGACGTTAGTCGCGACTAGACGAGGAAACAGGAACTGGAACAACGTTTCGACACCCTTGAAAACGTTTGTCAGTTTGTTCGAGCCACAGTTTGTTAACCGCGGGACAATGCGTGCGGGTCAAAACGGTTTGTACCGGGTGAGAGGTCAGGATCGATTAACTCGTAATTATCCTCTATTACGATCGATAATGTCACGGGTCGAGAAGATTTTTTCTCGTCGCGAGGAATCAACGGGGAAGAGATTAGTAGGCCAGAACGTCATTAACGTATTCGAGCGACGCGAATCGGAAACGGTTTTCGTTCGAAGAACGTTTTCCACGCCGCCGCTTCGAACGCGATTATAAAACCGAACGGATCGCCGCGAACCGTGGAACGATATTTATCGACGACGTTCGTCGAATCGCGCTCCGTTTTCTCGATTAAAATGAGCGACAGTGTTCTCGACGCGACTGCGGCGTACCAGGAAACGGAAGTGACGTCACCCACGACCAAGCTACTCCTCCGCGCGCGCCTCGTTCGGTCGTTTCGTTTATTGGAATCGTTTGTTTGTCTCTGACCCCGACGGAAACTTATCGATGCGGCAGACTTTGGTCTCGTGCAACGATACGTGGAATTACTGAACTACCAATAGCCGAATCGTTCGTTAAGCTAAATTGACCGATAGCGGTTCTCTCCTCGAAGCGTACACCTTTACGGAGCGGATATTTTTATTTCTACCGAGATAAAATTCGTAAGTCATCGCGAGATGACGGCGTTCGAGGGGCGAAAGAATCGAATCTAATTTCCGATTAAAATCGAGTTAATCTCGAAGCTGGACTCCGACAGTGGTTCGAAAGAACGAAAGAGATTGCTCGGTAAGTTTATCGAGTCACGGTGCTCGGATCGCACGATCGAATTTAAATAAATCCATTAAACGTGCACGCTGCCAACGTCAAAGAGGATCATCCTGGTTTTTTTCGTTTCCCGGATCAGCCGGTGGCCCCTGGTATCACCGGTACCAGCCTCCACCTTCTCTAATTGACCACGATTCGCGATCTTGCACCCCCGTAGCCGGGGAGGAGGGGCTGGTTAGGCAGGGCGGGCGCGATTTTTGAAATTTCAAATCCGGATTTGCGTTGCAGATGCAGAAGACCCCGAGCAATGTCGCGCTCGCGGAGTATAATGTTTTCCTCTCAATTAAGCCTTAATTAAGTTAAAATTAACATCGTGGATTTCTCCCTTCCCCACGTATCTTCCAGGGAGCACCCACCTCGAGTCCTCTCCAGCTTTGGGTGGCCTGAACCGCGTACAGCCGCCGCCAAAACCCTGTCCGATCATCGATTACGTTTCTGCCATTATTCCAAATCGATTTCTCCGAACCGATCGATCTTCCTTCCGCCGTTACGCAACGAATCGCCGATACCTCGTGAAAACAAGCTTTATCTTCTTCTTTATCGTTGGACAACTCCTTCGCTGATCCAACGGCGCGAATTCTAACGCGAACGTGCCTCTCGTTCGAGACTATTTTCTAACCAACAGAACGGAAAAATCGTGGTTCCCGTTTGCCGCGCGAGTCGGTTCGAGAATCGGACAGAACGTTCGATCGCGATCGATTCGCAGGGATCTGGTTGACGGAAAGCAGGCACAGACTTTTGTCGAAGGATGTACGGAGCTGGTGGCTAGCACCACCGCGAAGGTGTCCACCACCACCACTGCATACGTGTGGTATGGGTTCTACTGGGAATCGAAAGCCTTCAGATAAACCAGCCTTCATTAGGGCGAGGATGATCAGACAACGCGATGGGCAACGTTGCTGGTGCTGCTGGTGCTGCTTCTGCCGGTGCTGTTGCTGTTGCTGATGCGGCAGAGCTGGTTGCCGGTGGTGCACGCTCGCTCACCACGACACATAGACGCGGATTGACCGTGGACACGTTAGCACCGAGACGATCCCTCTGTCCCCGTGTGTGTCCTGCCTCTGTGTCGAGGCCTGCCTCCTGTGTTCCTACTCACCGTGGGTCCCTTGTCGACCGAGGATTATGCTAAAAGGACACACGGGGAGTGCTTCCACGTCTCGAATTAGGAAGACTCTTCGCGAGTTTTATCACTACCGGAATTGTGTGCCCAGTGTGCCCGGGACCCTTCCTTCCTTCTTTCGCTGCGTCAACCAGCCTGCTGCTACCGCCTAATCGATGAATAACAATCGACCAACGCCTTTGCTCTTTTTACTTTGCTCCACGCGTTCCTTCTCCTTTCTTCGTCCTTGCTTCTTCGGCACCGCGTGCAATTGCGACCTCCCGTTGGCGCCGTGTCTTGACCCTTTCGAAAAACGTCGTGCGAATCGCGACCGAGAACCCGGTCGAACGATATTAACGATCGTAGGACGATATTCCATCGAAGCGTCGAAAGGAACGAACGATCGGTCATGTATGGTTGCACGCGAGGCGCAACGGTGTGCGAAAGGAGTCCGGGAACAGGGTTGGGACTGCAATTTTCCGGAACGTCTCGGTTCCAGGTTACGATAGATTTCCAGAACGATTAGGCGTTCTCCCGTTCAATTTCCTTGTTGCGTCGTCGTGTCCCAGGACACCGTTGCTTCTAGTAACCGGCCGTTCGATTTTTATTCGATTCGCGACCGCGTAATTCTATTGTTTTCACGGACTATTAAGTGGCCGGTAATCGGCCACTTCCGGTTAAACGAGGATGCTCGTGAACCCTGGCGAGCTGAAACTCCTCGAATGCAGGAAAGGGCGCGGCCGCAGCCTAATTCCTTGAAAGATTAAGGAGAGGCATGGAACTGCCACGACTTTGACGACCTCTCCTTCTTCGACTTTAACCTTTCCGTCGACTATAACGCTCGTTATCCGCCAGCTATTTAGCTTCCTTTCTCGCGATTACGCTCGGTTCCATGCACGCCACCATTCGCGAAACTCCGACAGGCCACTTTAGGAATGTCAGCTCATTTTCCGGTTTGCGTTTATTCCCTGGAAGCTAGTATAATGCAGCGACACACGTTAGCGCGTGTCCGCGACGAAGTCGTGAGTAGAATGTCCACGGCTGATTAATTTCGAACGTTTAACCTACATGCGAGTAGTTCGCGAAGGTCCCGGTCGGACCACGCGTATGTCGTATCTACATAAATTTCAGTAATGCCACGTTCGATCGTACTTTGATCGACGGGCTCGTTTCACGCTTTATAAATGTCTCTGCAAATCGCGATCCTTGTAAATGACATTTTTCGTCGATTACGATCTAGACGAGCTCGTAACATTTGACGAGTGTCCGATCCATTTCTTTTTCTACTGGCGCTTAGAAACGATCCTACTTAATTCTCGAGATACCGATCAGCTCGAAACTCCGAGCAGTTAATTGTCAAAATGTGAACGCGTAATCCCTGGAAGCGAAGTGAAGACTCCGGTCGAAAATATTTCGGTGAAATATTTGAATCGAAATTTACGTCGAACGCCAAAAAGCAGACGCGTCGTCGTGTGGATCGATTCGCTGGCAGTCTTAACGGGGCGAAGGAGTCGAGAGGGAAAAGAAGAAGTGGAAGAAGAAGAAGAAGAAGAGGATCATCGACGGTAGGAGAGCGTTGTCTCCGCATCGGAACGCGCGTATCGAGTCGTCTACGTAAAAGTGCAGTCTATAGTGTTTGGTAGAGCAGCGAGGGAGAGAGAAGAAGCCGAGGAAGGCTACGAGAACGGAATGAAATAGAGAGGAGGAGAGAGCTAGAGAGGGAGAGAGCGTCCTCCGGAGGCCTTCGAGGTTGGTCGGAGGTGGCTCCGCCTCGTGTCCGCCTCCAGAACCCGATTGGATGGCAAATTCTCCCGCCTCGAGGCTCATTTGTTTATTAATGTTGTAATCACCCGCGTGATCCTCTTTTGTCCCGTTCCCTCCGTCTCTTCCACACGGCTCTTGTCCCGCGGAATGCGACCAGTTTCGTCTCGCTTCTTGCAGCCTCTCCTCGTCCTTCGGCTCTCCCTTTTGCTTTATACTCTCTTTCCACCTTTCCTTCTTTCTTTTTCTCCTTCTCTCTCTCTCCCTCCCTCCCTCTCGCTCTCTCTCTCTCTCTCTCTCTCTCTCTCTCTCTCTTTCTCTCTCTCTCTCTCTCTCTCGCTCTTTCTTTCTGTTTCCTCGCTCCCTCTCTTCATCCCTCGAACGCGAGCAAACACTCTCTCTGGCCGGTGCTTCTCGTTCTCTTTCGCTGCGTTATCGCTCTCGCGGTCTCTCCCTCATTTTCTTCTTCTCCCCTTCTTCTCGTTCGACCAAAGAGAGCATCGTTTCTTCTTCTCTCATCGTCGACTTGGTCCTCATCGTCCTCGTCGTCGTCGTTGCTTTTCTTCGGCCGCGGGTGGCTCCTTTTCCACCCCAGTTCGCGCCACCGCTCCGCTCCGTTGCCCTCCCCTTCTCTGCTCTTCCCTGCCCTTCCCACCCCTCGCGTTTCGACTCCGCTCCGGTCCGCTTCGACTTCGTTTCCTTCCTTTTGCTCGCTGTCGATCGCGGTTCTGTTCGAACGCGCTCTTCGAATTTAAACGCGCCTCTCGGTGTCTTGTATCGCTCGGTAAATGAACGAACGCCATGCTCGCCGCCGCTTTATTGCGACCATACGGCCATCGACAACTCTTCGAGCTTTTGCGTTCCAACACGGACCTCTTTTCGGATCTTTCTCCTCGAAAGTAATTCGTCGATGATTTCCCACCGAAAACAAAAAGAGAAAGAGAGACAGAGAGCCAGCAGGATTTCCAGAACGCCAGCGAGATATCGCCTGACGGCCTGTTTGTTTGAGCTGTCTTCGACAACGTGACGGGACGACAGGAAGCGTTGCGAGCGCGGGATCGACGTTTGAGGGACGTTTACTCGGTCGGTTTGACGTCCCGAACGAAATCCAAGATCCCGGGATACGTTTAAATCCGACGTGGAACAACAAGCCGAGGTGAAAGAACCTAAATAGTCGTTCCAGATCGAGGGAAACCTCGTCCGATAAATCTTATTGTTGGACAATGTTGCACGATAAATTCCATTCGAGTCGTCTTCCCGAGAAATCCATTATGGAAAGGACGTTCGATCGCGTCGCGACTTCTCGGACGCTCCAGTTTCTCTTCTTTTGTCCTTGTAATCACCGCATTGTTTCGCCGTAATTATTTCTACGAATCTTCTGGCTCGTCGTCGATTGTCTCGCATCGATTGGTCGAACGACAGACGAGAGTGCTCGAGCGAAAAGAAGCGTTCGAATTCCGAAAATAGGTGCTCCGTAGAGCCGTAGTGGCGTCGAGAAAAAGCTAATGGTTGGTTATTTTAATGATAGTTAACCGGCGATCCCGTGACGATCATCTTCGATTCCATTCAATTAACCGATCGAAGAATAATCGACGACCATGAAATCGGATTTCACGCGAGGCCGGCGTACGCGAGGGAATCCCGAAAGGATCGAGATGATTGCGTTAAGCGTTTTCATCCACGTGCACGCTCGTTCGTTCGTTCGATCACGATAAAATTGGAGCGGAGAAGCGGATTGATTAACGCGGATCTTCTGCAAAAAAGCGCAAAGTGGCCGGTCCGATGAACGCTGGTTGAAACGTGCAACGTGTTACGAGTTACGAGTCGAAACGAGATACTCGTGTTTCCTTTCACGCCATCGTGACTCTATTTTTTCCCCGACGATTCATAATTTATACGGCTCGATCCGAATCGAGATCGGAGAACTTCTAATTCCTTCGATCATTCGCGACTTCCTCTACCCTTCTAACTTAATCGATTCAACTAGCCTCGTTCTTCGTGGAATGAAAATCACCGTCAACGAGTATCAAGCAACTCTTCCATGAACGCGCTCCAAAGCCCAATTTAACGCGGCCGACAGTCGAGCACTCTCCGTTCCGATCTCGATTCGATTATTCTACTCGTCCGAGTAGATTACTTTGAGCGGGAGTTGCAACGTAAAACTATCGGCGAAAAAGCTTCACGGGGTAGAAGAGGTCGACCAGGGGCTAGGATCGTAAGTCCTAGGATCGTGAAGGAAAGAGCGAGCGAAGCAGGGCTGCTCGATGGCAAGAAAGTTTTCTTGTTTCCGCGCGCGTGGACGTGTTCCAAATGTAGAATTCCTCGCGCGGAGGGCGTGGCGCGCCGGAACGCTTCGTTGTTATTCCGAAATGACGAATCATAATGTATAATGCCCGAGCCTTTTTCCTTTGGGCCGTGTTGGTGCACGTAGGTGCACCTGTCCGTGAAAGCACCTTTGGTAGTAAAGTGATATGCCGCCTCCTTCCCCGTTTTCCTCCCCTCGCGTTTATTCCCGTCTTCCTTGGAACCACGTTGTTCCCGTTCGTTTCTTCCTTCTTCGTTTCCTCCCGTGTTCCCTTCTTCGTTTCTGCAGCTCGGTTGGCCCCTGTAACGGGCCCAGCCAGCTAGTACTTACATGGCTTATTCAAATGAACTCGGGATTGCTCGATGTATCTCGGGACTAACTGGATTCTCAAAATTAAAAAAGGAGAGTAAGGGGAGAGGTTGGTCGACGAACGAGCCGCCGAAACGAAGCGGTTCGAGGAACGATTTTTGCTTCTTTTCTCTCCAACGCCAGCTATCCTCTTCTTCTTCTCCTCCTCCTCCTCCTCATCCTCCTCCTCCATATCCTCCTCCTCCATCTCCTCCTCCGCTTCTTCTTCTTCTTCTTCTTCGTCTTCTGTGGCTTCGTACTCCTTCTCGGTTCTTATCGTTTCGTTTCTCTTAACGTTTGCCTCGTCATCGTGCCCTTCGTCGTTTAGTAATCGCTCTTTCTTCTCGCTCGAAAGGATTCAAGGAGTGGCGCTGCGACAAACCGAAGACTATGCGCCTTGTGTTCGGCGTTGTTCGAGACGAGACACGAGGCGATACGGGGCATGGCGTGGAAGCGTGGAGATTGGATTTCTGATCGAGAAATCGCGAGAAATTGCGGTTCGAGGATTTAACAAATAGCGTTTGACAAATTCTCTCTCGAAGGAATGTTCCGTATCCGTGTCAACGTTCTTCCGAACAATTATTAGAGAGACTGCCGGAACGTTCACGTATTTATTCGCGTGGAGAAAAAGTTGATTGGCTAGAAGGTATTCGCGCGAATCGTTTGGTAAAGATCGATTCGATCGGATGGTCGTTCATCGATCAAGTCGAATTGTATGGAAACGTATTCGACGATCCAGATACACGGGCTCGAACAAAATTATAGAGCGGTTAAGTTATTCGTCGATTAATCATCGATCGATCGAAAACAGATTACCGATAAGCCGTGATAGAAAAAAAGAAGGAAAGGTTTCCTAACGTAACCGTACAATTTTAGAATTGTTCAAGGCGTTTCGCCTCCGATCGCCTCACCCCGTGTGTACCTATCGAGGCGGACGATCGATACGAAATGTCATTTACCACGCAGCGAGTTCCGGGAGCGGACGAAGAGACTTTCGAATTTAAATTGCGATCGGTTTCGCGGATCCACGAGTCATTCGATCGTTGCCTCATCGCGTATAGGGATCGCTAGTTACTTCGAGTTCGCTTTCTAAATTCGCTCGCGGACGAGAAAAGGAGAACGAGCGATTAGCCGTCGTCCAAACAGTGCGGCGTATAAATCTTCGAAATCTCATCCTCGGATTCGAGCAACGAACGATAAATCTCCCTGGACAAACGCGTTTTTCAACGAGCAGCTGAGCGGACGAGACGAGTCACGCGATTCGGCATTGTTGGATCGATTTTTCGGAAAATCCACGGAAGCGACCCGTACCCCAAAGCTGGGCAAATGGGCCGATTTAACGTGGGACAGGTCGTCGAACACGCGTTCGTGGTGATCTCGCGATTCGCAACGGGTACACCGACCAGCAACGAAAGGCGGACGATGGAAGGTCTAAGATTTCCACGCACGATCCTTTTCGGGGACTGAAAACTTGCTAAACGCGTCTTTAATGCGACGACAGGCCGTCGGCTGCGGTTACGCAATTTCTGCCTGCCCTTTGGACACAATGGCTCAGACCAGTTCGAAAACTCGCTTCGAACCGCGGGTAAATGCGTCTCTACCTGGCTCGGAACTTTCCGTCACTTTCACGACGACGATCGATCGCGAATAGACGAGGTTTTGATGGATGTAACGCGAGACGCGCTCGAAGTTTTCGATAAATGCACGGTTAACGGATCGAGATCGCGAGACTATCGTTGCCGAAGGAGCAAAACCGACACTTGCTCCGGAAGTTTACGCGTCTTGTCCAGCTCGCGATAAAAGCAACTCGCGATTGATATCCCAAAGATGTACCGGCCGCTTCTTTGTGCGTACTTCGATGGTCGGGTCTCGCAAAGTCCGCTGTGTGTATCCGGTCACCATCGTGCAGACGCAACAGTTTCTGCCGGTGGAGCACGTTTTACGCAGAAACGACTAAGCATAATATTGATATAGCCGGTGCGCGAGGCGACGTTGATATCGTTGGAGCGATACCACCGCGGTCGTCCACGCAGGGTTCCATTCGTCCTGGACGGGTTCCCTTCGTCCCTACGATCCCTGGAAACTCACCTTCCATTCGCTGTTTGCCGCGCGTCTCGCCTCCCCGGACAACCTGGACCCCTTTTCTCTCGGACCGTGAATGCCCAGATAACGCGAGCATGTGGCGTGGGCGAGCAACCGTACGCTCCGATGCGGTTCGGATTTCTGCAATTGCACGCTCACCTCCGTTGCTCGGTTACGTTTCTCCTTCGTTATTTTTATCCTCTCCTCTACGTTTCCTGTCCCTTCTGCGTTTCGGTTAACAGACATTTTTAATCGCGAGCCGTCCCGTCGCTATGCTCTTTTCAGGACATCGCGAATCTCGTCGTAATACTTTGTTCTCGTCTTACTTTTATGCTATTTTGTCGTTGTAAGACGCATGCGTTGAGTCCTTGGTGCCAAGATGCGTACGTAATTTTGTAACCAGAATAGTCAATTACAAAAACGTCAACGTTTTACCTTCGCCGAAGATTAACTCCGATCGTAACAGTAGTTGGTGCCACTAATTCCAAGGGGTTTTACCTGCTTAGAGAGGCGCGCAATAATCTTGTGGCCAGGTATAATGAAACGGTCGAGCCGACAAAAGCACCTGGCCGCAACAATATCCGCGTTGTTAGCTTTTGCGGCTGCCACCAGCTGTGACCAGCGATCAGGTCACTGCGGCTCGGGTCAGTTTCAATGGGACACGGATGACCTACCTTCCGTCGATTTTCACCGAACTTCGATACGTCGACAGGCACTTGTTCGCGACCGAATCTTGTCGCTCTTTCGACGAGATTTGGTACAGACTCGCATAGTTACGTCGAATAAAACTTTCGAGTTTCTCTAAGAAGCTTCCGCAGCGATAAGCGGCCGCGTTCGGGCTCGAATTTCTCAAAGGATCGGTCCACCGTTCGAAAATTTCTGCTTCCTCGTCGCATAATCTGACCTGTTAATAACCCAGACGGATCATAAGTCAGCCGCGTGTCTACCTGCGGCGCGACATTTCACGCGGCCTGTTCTCGGTCAGGTACAATGCAGGAGGCGGTTGCCCACACAGAACCCCTGGCTTTACACATCCACCGTGCGACGTGTAAACCCGCTCGGTCAGTATAAAGTCCTCCGGTACTGTTCGCGATGGCGACAAGGCCAACGCTCGTATTTCAATTCCTCGTGAGTCGAATTCGAGTCACGGCTCGTATCTATGGCGCTCGATAACGGAATTCTTTCGTCGCTATCGTTCAATCTCCGCTCGCCTCGATGTGACGCCAGAGAGAACTGGTCGGTTCCGGTATCGTTGTTCCGGTATCGCCATCGATAAGTCGGAAATTCCATTCGACGCCTGGAATTCCTTTTTTCGCCGTTCCGATAACGTCCATTGCCGTTTGAACCGTTCGACGCGAGAATATTCTGACAAACATTCAAAAGACGTATGCTTCGAACGTTTTAGGTATTCGTGTTGATGGTACGGTACTTGAATTTCAAAACGTAAATTTTCCCTTCTCTAAAATTCTATGCAAAATCCTAATAAATAATTAAATAAATAAATCCAGGCTCGATTTTGAAGAAACGCAAACACAGCGGGCAACAAAGGAGCGGAAGAAAGCGGAGCACGCGTGTACGAACGGGCCACAATTCATTTTGCAAAGCGATGCAAAGCGGATGCCACTTAGCATGCTCGTTCTACGGAAGCGGTTCATTGATCACCGAACGCTCGGTACCCCCTTATTCCGTCGGTCTACTTCTATTTAAACTGGTTCCTTTTGGCCTGGCAGAAGTCACCCCGCGTCATCGTAATCGGCACATGCGTCAATTGGCAGCTGCCATTTCGGTAATGAATCGGCAACCCGAGATGTCCTTCGCTGATTTATCGCTCGATTAGCATACAACGCGATCTCGTATGGGGTCCTATGGGGAGGAACACGCATCGACGCGTGTTGGAGTACTTACGGTTTCGATCGGTAAATGGAAGTTCCGTGCACCTACGAACTCACCGTATCTCGTGAGAAACTGCTGTAAAATTGCCTGTTCAGAAGATCATCTTACAGGGACAGGGTTGTGGATAAGTTACACTCGAGACACGGAAACCTGAATTCGCCACGAATTACATAGTTGCTAATTTCTTTCTCCTTACATGTACAGGGCGCACTATAGAAATCGATGAAATTGAATTACTTTGGTCAAAAAAGCTCCCACGTGTAATTACCTCTCCGGCGTGATTCGATTAACGGCGAGACCGGGTACAGGCGGCCGATGCGAGGCATCGACGATCGATTTATCTCGCGAGGCGCGAACACCGCAGCCGTGTTCCCGTTAAGCGACAATTTATCAAGCGGCCGCGCGTTAATGTATTCGTAAAAAGAAACGCAGCTGCTCCCGGTGGCAGCGTGTCGCACAATGAAACAACATCGCGCAAGAGGGGTGAGGATGATTTTTTCTGTCGCGCGACACGTACCGGTAAAAAAGATCGAATGCCGGAAAAACAGGACGAAAAAGAAGGATCGTGTCGAAGAGCGGACGAGAAAATCGAAAGAGTCGAGGCGATCGCCGAGCAGAAGGGTGAAAGAGAGAGGAGAAAGGGGCTTTTTCAATCGACAATCAATGAAGCTCGTCCGCGGGATTAAAGGTCCAATGGAGAGAGATAGATCTAGATTCGCGGTACTGGCTGAGCCAATCGGATCTGGTTCAAGGAACCCCGGGGACCCGCGGCTGTATTTGCAATGCAAAACAGGCAACCGTGCGTCGTAGCTACCGACGAACGAGAGACCCGCACACGCCATACGTCCTCTTCCTTCGAAACCGTACTCCTCTTTGTCGCGCCACGACACATGGCTACGTTCGATTATTTAGATATGCAGATGATCCCGCGGAAAGACCGACCGGGACACGGAATAACCCGGGATCGACGGAGATGCGAGTTCGCTCGAAGGAAATGGAAAACATCCCTCCTCCGCGTTGCTCCTCTTTCGGACCAACGCGTATCACGCACGAGGGTTGCTACCCTTCCTTCTTCTTTCTCTCTACGTCTATTGGTTTTTCCATTTATATTATATACCATTTCAACGGGGCTATATCATTTATCGAGTTGCAACGATCACTATCGAGTGATCGTTACAGGGATTAAGACGAGGATTAAGAGAAATAGAATGAACTTTTATTTCTCAACGAGAGGAAACGATATCTGCGTATTTCCATAATCCGACTTTATTAAATTTGTTAATCCCTACACAAACGAAAGCTTTCCATTGGCTCCGAAAGCATCGACAAAGGAAGATGCAAACTGTCCAGGTCTAACCACTATGAATCGCGTGCGCATAAAAGGCCTGTTCTCCCCACCTTTCTCTCTCGCTATCCGTTTCTACCGTGGGGATCTCATTGTTGGCCAGGAATTTGCATGTCGACGCACTTTCCGACGCGTGTTCACGGAAGGGGTGGTCTTTGCCGGCGTGTACGAGTTCCAAGTTAACCCCCACCACGCGGAGGATGCTCATTTTTCGGGCATATGCGCGCGTACTTCGTTCTCGATTGTCCTAAACGCCGGGGTTCCATTGGCGGGTGTCATCGACACCGACCTCTCTACCCTTCGTGGACGACTTCTGGAACGATTTTCTTCGTGATTTATCGTCCCTTGGTTCGTGGTTCGTTTACATATCGTTCCGAGGCGTTCGTTCTCCCTCGGTGACACGCGTATCCGCCAGCGATTTGCTGTTTCTCGTCTCGACTTGCAGCTATTTTCGCATAGATGAATCGTAACTCGTTAGGAAAAAAAGTAACGAAAGAAAGAAATCGTCGAATCATGTTACGGAAAGTGAACCTATCGTCGCCTTAATCGGAATACGTTACATCTTCGAGATCGCAAATATTAAACTTCGAAAGGTGTCAAAACATTTTCTATTAAAAGTTAAGTTACATGGTTTACCAATTAGCCGATATTTAATAATTACCAAAAATTACCAGATATCCCGTAAGTATCTCGTTAATATTCGGAGTCGATTAATTTCTCGTTGGAGATCGTTTAAATCAATGTGCAGAAGATTATTATTCGACTATGTAACATAACGAGACCAACGTCGTCGGCTCCCTTCACGCAAACTGACAATTAAAACGTATTTATTGCCGGCAATTTGCTAATCATCGATTAAAGTAAATGCTGGCAATATCGTGGACGGGATACCGCTATAATTACATAAGCGGGAAAGAGACGAGGGGCGAGAGGATCGCAATCATCAACCTCCGCTTTTTTTTCCCTTTTTTAACCCGGCTTTGATTTTCTCCTGGTTTTTTCTTTTCCTTACCGACGGATTCGTCTTCACCCAGCGTGTCGACTGTCTTGATTATCGATCGACCACCTTGACGACGGCTCGAGAATTAATTGGGACGACCTCGTTAGCGGATATCGGCGACCATCGAGAAGGAGATCGAGGGTTTTCGTTTGCACCCGTAAAAAAATCTTGCTCTTTTATTTAACCAGGTAAGAAGACCTTGCTAGAGGGGGGCGCAGCTGCTCGAATCGACTTTACCGATCCCTCGCCACGCATTTTTGTCAACTTCGTTCGCGAGATTTGTTCCTCGAGCATTCGGAAATTCCAATCGGTTTCGGCGCAACGTGACATTCTTCGACGAGGAAAACATGTCGATTCGGCCGACTAATTAAGCACTTTAGCCGAGTAATTATTTATACATTCGTCGAGTTTACAAACGTCGAAAAGTTAAAGTATGTAATTATCGTTAGTCGATTCGTCTCGGAGAATCGTATTCTTGGGTCGGTCGCGACGAGCAAAAACGTGCCGCGTTGAAACGGACGAAGAAAGGGAACGAAGACTGGAGAATAGAGTTGTAAAGCGAACGACGAGAGCTGCCAGTTTTTCCGAACGTGTTTCCTTCGTGGTCTCGTGCAGCGACTCGTGCATTGTACGCACACGACTCTCTCTCTCTCTCTCTCTCTCTCTCTCTCTCTCTCTCTGTTCCCGTGTCACGCGGAATAGACGTTCGTTCGTGGTTTTTATCCGCTTATAAAACAATTGAAGCGTGTCATCCCTAATGATCGTGGTAATTTTTCAGTCTCGATCCAAAGAAATTCTGGAACGATACCTTTTACGAATACGTGGTAAAGTAGGTTCCGTTTGTTCTAGGGTTAGAACGTTTCAAAATTTCACCCCTCGAACATTCGACAATCATTTAAGCAAAAATGCTTATCAGATGTTAGTCTGAAATTTCGACAAATAATTTATAAACACCCTCAATCGTTGTTTGGGTCTTACGACGTCCGAATTTCGATCAGAACATATTGCATCGACAAACGTTGAAAAAATAAACTAACTTTATTGGCGGATTCCGAGAACAAAAGGAACACTGTCGAAGCATTCAAGAGACGACACAGCAAAGAAGAGTTCCTAAATCATCTTCGTAGCACGGCTCGCGAATGATTCATAAAGTCCATCAAGTTTTTCCCCCCGACTTCCCTAAGGACAGAAGCGGCCCGTGGGAATAAAGCCAAAGGTGGAATAGAGTCGTAGAGCTGCCAGTTTTTCCGACTCGCCTTCTATCGGTCGATCCACCGGCGGACACGGCTCCTCTTCCTTCGTTTTCTCGTTCCTTCTTGGACGTCCGTCGAGCGTGCGTGTGCGTGGCACGGACGAAGGGAGAGACACGCGTGCACACGCTCGACTTGGAAGCGCGAACGCGAGGAGGACACGCGCTAACCTGAAACGCCTCGTGCATACGAGATCATCGCGTTTTCACGAATGCTCATCCCTCTTCTTCTGGACACGCAATACGTCCGAGGTATCGGCCAAGATCTTGCTGTTCGATGTTTCTATCCGCTTGTCAGCTTGTCGAACCACGACGATGATTTGTTGACTTTGTAGGAAATGCAGGAAACTGAAAGTACATGCATCGCTCCGATCGGCGAGGGCTTCTGTTTCGAATACTGACTTTGATGAAAGACACTTTCATCGTGCGGTTGCCGGTATTGCATTTTTAAACGGACATTTTATCCTCTTCGGGAAACGTTATCAAGATTAAGGGAGATTCAAGATTACATTGACGCTTTTGCAGAGAGAACATTTTAAGCACTCTGTAAGCAACATTTTTAATTTTATATAATTACGTCGTAGTCGTTAAATTGATCGTTTTTAGTTTGCCTTCTATAATATTATTCATTGGGGGTCTCTGAATTTTTTCTCTCTAAAAAACAATGGTATAAAAAATTGATTATGTAGAACAGTGAATGGGCGTAGCTCGGAAAAGTATTCGTTATATTGTACGCGTTCGTAGAGAACCGTTGGACAGGACGAGACCGGAAACAGAAACATTCCACGAGGCCCGAAGTAAGGAAAACAAGTTGGATTAATAACATTCGGGACTTATCGTAGGTTTTCGCGAGGTGCCGGTCTCAGTTCGCGAGTCGATGTCGAACGTGACGGCCACGCGACCGCGTGGTGTGGCCAGTTTCGTTCGCGATTAACGCGATTAGTGTCGATTCGATTTCTCTAATCGTCTCCGTTTTTGTGCCCGACGATCAGGATTTCCCGTGTGCATCGCCGAGGGTGGTACGAGGCAGCCGCGAGGAAAATGCAGCTCCAGTCGCCGCGACGCCATGGTGAGTCGAATATTTTCTAATCCTGCCTTCTATTAGCTATTTACGTAACCCTGTTCCGCGTCTCGTCGTCCTTGAGGACGTTCAAACTCGTTTTCGATTTGTAGAATAAATATAAACTTTATGCAAAACAGGGACAATCACGCGTTTAATCCTTCGAACGCGGAGTGTGCAAACTCTTTAGTGCGCCTATTAACCCTCGAATAGGGGTTGAGTCAATTATGAGATTTCAAAATTTATTATAGAGTCATGCTTTAATTTTTAAATACTCGCGTTTTTATTTGTAAAGTATACACCCGATAAATTTTACTCGGTATATTAATTCGATTATTATATTTAACATGGTACAAGTGTTATGCAACGTGTACATTTTTAATTATGAACATACTCGAAGGATTAACAAAGGAATTTAAACTAAATTCGATGTAGCGTAACTGGAAATACGTAACCTAGAAATAAGTAAAAGTGTACTGAACGAGCTGATAATGTTGTAGAGTGAAATCAGTAGCCAAACTGCTACCATCTTGATAGAGAAATATGCGTGGGTGGTTCGCGTTGCGTTCTCGAGTTATCGCGATTCGATCGAACGTGAATTACACGGGTTATCCAGTGATCTTTAAGAATCGATACCAGCAGATCTTGTCGGTTATTGGTATCCTTGAAGCTGACCCGATAACGTAGTCAGCGTCTCGTCGAGGTCACAGTTCGTGTACTGGTAGAATTCTTAGAAATCGAACCGCTTTCCAATTCGTCGAATGCTGCTTTTAAAGTTTCCAAATGCTAACGAACGTGCCATTGTTCCCTAATTAAGTACATACCGGTTTTCGATTACCGTAGCCGTGGCAAATTGCAAAAAGTGTGCTTGGTATACTTTATCTCGATCTTAAAAGTATCGAAAGTCCCGAGCCCCTTTCGCTTACAAATTTATTAACGTTATATCAATTATTAACATTTATAGCGTCCACTTGGACAAATGTAATTATTGCAATAATCGCAAGGGTCCAAGAATACCGTTCAATTTTTTAGCGTAATTGTGCAAGTTATGTCCATCGACGTGTTCTATTATTTCTTTTTTTCTAATTACTCGATCGTGTTAAGCTCGACTAAAACAATCGTACAGCGAACGAGGACTCGTAAGAACCAGTCAAGTAAATTGCTTCGATGAATATGATCGCTTTGTTTATCCGTTTATCTGGTCTCGTTAAATGGTTCCATCTGTTAGAAAGTTATAAACAAGTAGTCGATGATACAGATAAAGTCATCGATCGTTGCTAATAGTTTCCATGCGTCTGTGCTACCTGAAAAATTATTAATGTTTTGACGTTATCTCCATCTTATCTCTAACCGCTGTTACGTACAGTAATTATAATTCAACTAGTAGATATTTAGTATGCTAGAGAAACTTAACATCGCCAGGGCTTCGGTTTGAAATCAGCGAACGGTCTTTGGACGTAATTAGACAAGGTGTCTCAATTAGTGGCTGGGGTTCCACGATTCGCATTGTCGTCCCTGGATCCAGGTCTATTCCCAGAGCTACTCGGTATTCAATTTCAACCGACTGCAATTTGTCTCGCGAAATCGCGCACCGAACGAATTGCGACGACTTGCATTCACCGAAAAAGGTCACGGTTTTTCGCAAACTGTCGCCCGGTCCCCGCGGTTTCTCCGTCGATTTCCACAAAAGAAACAGCGGGGCACGCGCTCGCTGATAGAGTATGATAGCTGCATTCCATCGGTTGCAACATGTGTGTCATACGAGACGTGCGTTGATTTTCTATCGTTTCGATCGGATCGCCGCGCCGTGACTTATTTACGGTTTGCAGAGTCCGCGCCCTCGTAAAACGAAATTAATCAGTTGATTTCAGGAGCAATCTCGTTGCTACCTCCTCTTGCTTAATTTATCGCGTTACCGTTCGATTTGTATATCGCACAACTAACAGAGAATCCATCCTACAACCCTCCGCGAAGAAATCGTGTACAAGTCTCCTTATTACAAATTATCGAATAATGTTGAGAAAGACGTTTCTAGCTAGCGATCGAAGCGGTAAGAAAAAAGGGGGCAATCGGTTATTTTCGAAACGGTGTCGCGTAATTTATCGCTTACAGTTAAGAGTGTACGTTACGGTAATTCCTTTCTATTAAGACAGGGGAGACAAACCAGCTTCTGTTTCAATCTGATGTTATTCGCGTTCCTTGGCGCTAGGGGGACGTCGAATTTGTCGCCTCTAAGCTGGCGATCGCGCGGCTAAGATAAATCGTTGCGAAACGAGCCTGTTGTTAAATAGTTTAGCGTGGTTGTTGGCACAATAACGGATGGCCGTGCATTTCGCAACAATGACTCGCCGCTATCGTAAATTTTGTTTGAAAAATAATTCGTTCCCCGACGACGATCCGTGGCAGGAAAACAGTCGATCGTAGATCAACTCTTTCGGTCAACTAGCTCGATAAATATTTATGAGCGGTGTTCGCGTGCGTCTTCGATACTGGCAAATATTGCATTTCCTCGCCGATTGACGGTGTCCGATCCACCTTTGGTATTCGTTAAACCAAATCGTTGGATGATTTAACGCGATCGCTTTCAATTTCTCCCTTCTGTTCCTTTTCGAACACGATCATAGAACCCGTTTCTTTCGGACACCGCATAGAACGAAGCATAATATCTCGCATCTTTCCTTTTAACGGACGAGAATTAGATATTCGCTAATAGACAACTGGTTAATAAATGTTTCAGCGAAGCATGCCAGTGCTCGTGATTTTTCCCGTATGCAAACAGACCTTGATAGCGAAGAAAAATTGGATGACTTCGATATCCGTAATATCCGTTGGGCGTTAATAAGATCAATACAATAGTTTCTCGATTGACCTACTAAATGGTTGATAATACTTTTCAATAAGGCGTCCAGGATAATGCGAACATTACCATTCCCGTTTAACTATGTTATTTCTGTGCATACAACGAGTTTTTATTGTCTAGTTCTTGTTCTCTGGCGTTATTCAGGCGATTGCGACACGGCTTTCTTGAACGACAAAAGAAATTTATGTTCGTAGATTTGAAACACCTATACAGGGTAGCGTAGTTTAACACGCGTCGCGGTCGACTTTTCTGCTCGACATTTATCTGAAAAGTTGAAAATAAATCTCGCGTATCTGGAAGGTCTGATCGTCGAGTAAGGAAGATATACGAGCGCCGTTATCCCACTAATTCCATTAATTCGTTAGATTACGCGTCGTACATTAGGAGACTCCGTGTGACGATGGCTCGTGCCGCCGAGAGAGCTCCTTCGATAATCTTAAATATCACTAATTCACCGAATGACCGTTTACCGGGGCTAATCTGTTGCCGGGCCAGCTTGGTGGCATCAATTTCATTAACCCCGGCCCATCACGAAAAAATCGAGAGTCGTAAATTAAAAAGAAGAGGCGAGACGTGTCTACCGGTAGCTACTCGACCCTTCAGCCTCGTTCACGCGTGCTCGTTTCGTTTTCTTTTTTCGCGACCGGACCGAAATAATCGAACGGCGTTTTAATTTAGTCGGCGCGAAAATGATTTGAAAATTTGGCGAAGGACGAGGCGCGATGGAAGCGCGATGCGTAGACTGATCGATTGATCTGTTAGTCGCGAACGTGTAAGAGGCTTAAGGCACGCTCGTATCGGAGTTATACTTATGCGTACACCGTGTGTACCTGGTTGGACCCTGAGTGGGGGAGGGTTGGGACCTCACAGGCACGATTAACACGTGTCACGCGTCACACACATACGCTCGTTCATCTATCTTTTCACACTTGCACGCGCGTGCACGCGCGCACGCCACTCCATATATCTACCTAACCCGCCACCAGTCACCATGTAGGACAATAAAGGACAGAGGTGGTACGTAACATTTCCATACATTCCTGGGCAGCAACGGGCCGGCCATTTAAGAATTTCTCGCCGTACTGGAACCGATGCGAGGTCCCGTGCATTTCAATTGGTCGACACGCGCCAATTCTCGCCACGAAAATTCATCGCGACGAAAGAAAACGCGCCTTGACGATCGATCATAACGATTGCGAATCCCGTTTCCCCCTCTTTTCACGCTCGTCGACAATCCTATCGAAACTCTTCGGCAGAGACGTCGAATCTCGAACTTATTCTTCGGAATTTTCGAATCTTTAATAGCAAAATAGTTTCGGACGTTGGTGGACTTTAAGGACGAGCGTTTGCGTCAGAGCATCGAAACTAATTAGTGTAAATATGCATGAAACGACGCGGCGTGTCCAAAGGTGGCCCCCAGACGACTTACGACTTTAATCCAGCGTATCGGAAGAAAATGCCCGAAAGTCCTCGTTTTCATAAGGCATTCCTCTTCGGACGTTCGTTGCACTTGCCCGATTAATCAGCATAATACTAATTGCGACAGCCGGTGGCAGCTGCTTTCGTTTCAGCGTCAGCTGGAAATCAGCTTTGAATAAGTCGCTTCTCGAGGAAAACAATCGTGTGCCGTTCGATTCGGTTCCCTTTTCGAGGAGTTTCAACGGGGTTAGTCGACGTCGAGGTTAGCTCTCGATCTATATGCGAGTACAGTTGACGCTTCCATTCACGAAGAAATCATGCGCGGCTGCGGAAATGAGCGAGCCTCGTCTATATTTAACCTGTCGACTGACGACAGGAAGAAGACTCGACGTGCTCGTCACATCGCCACCGAACCGAACACATTTTAACCTTCTCCCGCCTTTTTCTCTTCTTCTCTCGAACTTGTCCGCGTTTGTCGCGCGAAGCAACCAACATTCTGCTCCATTACCGAGTTTTATTTCTGTGTCTTCTGCTTTTACGCGATTCGCTGCTTCCTCTGCAGCCTGCCCGTCCAAATTTCGACTCTCGCATTTCTTTTCTACCCCTAATCCGTTCCAACTCGGTATTTTCTCGAGCTCTCTGATCCGTGATATTACGCTCGGCGTGGAAGAATCGAGGAAGAGGAAGAGGAAGAATCGAAAGTGGTCGAGATCGAAGGAGATGAATCCACGGTATTGTATCGTTATCCGAGCCGCAATAAGCCGTGTGCATTGCGTGGCCGGTTTCTTTCGACGAAAAAACAACGGGCATTAGCGATCGGGTTTTAACGAAGCTTTCACCCGCTAGAATGGACAAAGGAGAAACGATACAATGGGACGATTAGAGATACTTTGTACGCGCTTTCGACACACTCCGTTTCGTTCCAGCGCTAGCAGGCTCGTCCGTACCATTACGGCAATGCCCGCGACACGTTTTCACGCGACTGCGTGACCGCCAGGAAATACGTATATATACGTCGTCGTTGGACAACGTGCTGCATTCAGTCACGCGCAAAACGAGGAAGAAATGTCGACGGAGGTGAACGCTTTCGAAAATTTCCCCGTATCGCCTAATAAAGACGGTTCGTGTTTGACCCGTCGACGCGTTCGTTAAATTTCGCTTTTCGGCGATCGCGGAAATTGAAAGAACCCACGCAGGCATATGCTCGGAAACGGTAAATCGACTCGTGAGAAAACCTGCCTCGAAGATTTCTCTTTATTAGCCGTATTTCCGCGAGATTGCACGAAAATTGCCGTGAAAAAAAAAAAAAGAGAAAGAAGGGAACGAGAGTGCTTGGAACGAATTCTCAGAGAAACTCCCGATTGATATACGCGATTTCGAAGAATCGCGTACACGAGGGATCTTTTAAAACGAATTACGTTCTTATTAGCGCCTTCGGTCGCAGTGTTTCCTGACACACACAATTTGCACGGCTTTCAGAACGCGCTACTGGCTAATTAACCTCGTGTTACGTGGTAATCTACAGCCTGGAGTCGAAAGAATTCCTTAAGCTTCTTTCATCTGGCTATTTGTTGTAGGAATTAAGTATCGTCTCAGATGCCTCTATAATTGTAACGTAGATGAGTCTTCCACGTTTTTACCACTGTCTATTATACCCATTTAAATACAGTGATAATACGCTTATTCACACCTGACGCTTAAGTGGTACCTTCTGCGGAAACCGTGATCAGGGAAAATATATTACACGAGACAACTTTTACGCAACTCTTTCGGAATTCTATTAAAACTAGCAATGACTTACAGAACGCCGTTTACGTCCATACATCGGAGCAAATATATTGCACGAGACTACTTTTGCATAACTCTTTTGAGTCCTGTTAAAACCTGCCACAATTCATAAAACTATTTACATTCGCAGATATCGCTGCTTTAAAATAACGACAATTCAACGCTTCGAGTTCCGGTCGTTCGTATTTGCCAGCTATAAATTTTTACGCGGACTCGTTATTTATTCTGTCAGAAGCGAATTAATTATGTCGATATCGCTCATTATTTTTCATATTATTCATATCTGTCCGACGCGTGAATATTCATATAAACACGTTGTCCGTTTGGCTAATAGCGATCTCGCCGTAGAAAGAATTAAATACCGTAAAAATAAGGTACGAGATTTATTGGAAGTTTCGGCGCGATACGATCGCTCGTTATTCGTAAAAAATGGTAATTCTTATTTCCGTGTACAATGATTGACTCACACACAACGATTTGTCTTCTTCCTCGTAAACAATGCGTTAATTAATCGTGGCGATATAATGCAACGCGCCAGTTCCGACAGAACGATCAGAGTTTATAGGGCACGCAGCCTAATACTCGTATTAGGTGTATTAGGTTCTTGACCGTTCTCCTCGAGTTCTCCAAGTAGCCCCGGGCTGGCGAAACCAGAGCTCCGGCAAGCAGAACCTCTCCGCGGACCCCTCTCGTCCCCGTGCCACGCACACGTTCGCAATGCTCATTCGTATCTCGATTCGATTCGATTCGATTCGATTCAGCACGCACTTCCACCGCGCGTTTACACGTCCGAATCGAAAGGAATGCACGCGCGTTTTACGCACTTCCTCCATGGGACACGCGCTTCTATCGGCTTGAAAAAAAAACCTCGATACCACTGACCAAGCTTTCCGCGAACTCGACCAGATATCCTGGAAATAAGGAAAACGTTTTTAGAAATGCAAATTCGATTCGGTACAAATATTGTTTTATTTTGTTAAGTTTCCACAAGCATGGAAACTTGATTCGGACATTAAGAATGCGAAGAATTTCGTCTGGAAATTCGTGCAACGAAACGTAAGCGAAGGTTCGAAAAGTTGGACACAATTACCGAAGGCAGATCGGTTCTCGACACGCTCGCGTGGCGAGAACGGGTTGAAAAGGATGCCCGGAGGGCCAAGGAGCCGATCCGCGAGGATGCGTTCCCGCGTGCCGAGCGATTCCTGGTTCCGTTTGCCTGTTGGAGCGATGAAATTATTTCTTTGGAGCTCGTTCTCGGTCGTGGCTCGTACCGCGCGGTGATTTTACTGTTCGGTCTCGTTGCTCGAGACACCGGGATTAGGGCCTCGAAAGCGTGGAGAAGCGAGAAATGCTGGAAACTGGATATCCAGTTTGTCCAGGGCACAGCAATACCCGTGGAGATATTGCTGTCGAGCCACGACGCTGCTGCTTGCTCCACTTTGCGTCCGCTCCGAGCCACGGATAGATAAATCGACGGATAAAACGGCAGATAATACGGAATCGATCGTTTTACCGGTTCGTCCCATGGTCCAGCCAGACTGAATTATTTTACGTGCCGGACAGACGGAGATATACCACCGTGAACCGTGTTTAGCGATCTCTCGAACACGGAAGCGGAATGATTTATAGGTGTTTCGAGACGAGCCTGATTAGCCCAGATCTTCTCGTTTCTGTCTTCTGAACCAGTTCGACGATCACGGTTACTTTAAACGAGTCGTTCACGATTCTCTGCTAAATCCGACTAAAATAATGCAAATAGCAACAATTTTTCTTCGAACCGATTCCTCGTTCCGATGTAGCGTCACGCGCCGTAAGAGTCTCTTAACGGATTGAAAATCTTAATTGTTGTCGTCGATTTTTCAAGATTACAGAGATACAGTAGGAATGTTCAGCGACGATCGTTTGACGAGGAATGTCAAGGATCGACAACGGGTGTCGAGCAATATCCTATTGCTCCTGATAGGAAAGCGACCGTGGCGATCGTCGAGCACAATTGATCGGATACCGTCCACGTTTTTCCATATCGTCCAACAAATCTTTATTCGCTGAACGCGTTAATTGTCCGAATATGACAACCGTTTGAAACGTTATAAACGATATTATTATCAGAAACCTGTGGCTAATGAAGTTGACAAATGTACAGGGTTACTTGATATTTCGCGTTCGAACGGTGACAAGTTAACTCATAATTTACGATAACTAGCGTTAGGCATCGTCCGTTATTTTGTTCGCTTTGCAACGCGCGTGGAATACCGTGCACCGTCGATGTTTACCAAGTATCGTGTCCCAGTTTCTTTTGCAATTTTTCGGAACGAGAAGAATAGTTGACGCGTCGGAGAGTAATCTGACGTTCGTGATTAATCGCATCCACTGTTCGAAACGAAGAGGAGACAACAAATGAAGGAGTAAATTGACTCACGTCTAAGAATAGAGTAGCTGTTCGCGAACGGGCCGACAATTGGTCAAAGTTTCTCGATTCTTGCGAAACAAGGATCCGGCTAGCCGTGGTGCGAACTCGCGTATCGATCGCGAATAATCGCAAAACCGCGAAAGTCTGTCGCAACCTTCTATCCCGGTCGAGGCGATAGATCGATTATTTTTTGGAAAATACGTACGGTTGTATTCCAGTTTCGCAGAAGTGCCGAGAACGTGCCGCGATAGATCTAGATTTCACGTACGAACGAACGACTAGATGAACAAACCTGATTCGCAATAACCGTCGACAGAGACGTAAATTCTGTTGCACGAGGTTTCTAGATTATCGAAATACCAGTACTAGGTGGAATCAGGTTCCGTGCTCCAGATTGCCGGGCGAACAGCGCGAAGCTATCGGTCGCCATGACCATTTCAGGATTATTAATCTTGGTCACCGTTGCCTCTGTTCGCACGCCGCGAGATAAAGTCGAGCGGGCGACCGTGCCGGAAAAATAAATCTACGGGGCCCCGTTGAGTTCCGTGCGCTTCGAGGTCGACGTGCGTGCTCTCCACGCTCGACTTCGATACCTCCAATTTCCCTCCTCGCGATATCTTACGCTCGCGTTTCTCTCCGCGCTTTGTACCCTGTATTTCGCTTTCGATCGCTCTTCCGTTTCCTTCCGTTTCCTGCGACATCTCGACTTTCGCTCCTCGCGATAACTTCCTCGTTATTTTAGCTTATTTTCCATTTGGGAATTCGTGGATTCTGGACCAACGTTGAACGCCAAGTTTCGAAGGTGAAAGGTAGAAAAAGGGATAAGAAGGGAGACGAAGAAGAAATTTTTGCGGGTGAACCTTTTGTACGCGCGAGCAGCTACGTTTTATGCACAAAAGCATCGAGAAAGGGATCGTTGGAGGGGGAGCAGAGAGCGGAGGAACGGCGGTTCGTTATGCCCGGTTCGCGAGGACAATTAATTATCTCCTGATTCCTTCTAAGAAACCAGTCCAAGTACAGTCGAACAGGCACACCGTCGTGCTACGTCGAGCAAACGCACACGCACGCACCCACACGCACCCACACGATCCTGTGGCAGAGCGCTGTTTTATAGACACATATGATGGAACACTCTCAGGCCGATCGTGTTTCAAACCACAGAGAGACTTAACTGAGAAACGACACACGTTGCTGCCCGGAGACCGGACCTCCAACTCTCATCCCTTCCTTCTTCTTTGCGGTCCTGACCGATTTTCATTGTCTATCGCGAAAGAATTTCGTTCTCTGCTCGACCCAATCTCTTCTCTTTGCTTTCTTAATTAACTCCGTCCACCGTGTCAATTTCGGGCTTATTCGTTAAGGGTGCTCTTGCACCGTCGAGGGTAGATACTCCTCCCTCTTCGATCATTCTAGGCTTCAAGTGTTTCTCTAGGCGTTGCATTCGAGAAATCGACAAAGGGTTCATTAGATGTAGGCGAGAGGAATATCTAAATGTTTTACACGATAGGTTTAATTAAAGGATTTTCGGCGAATTTATCGCGACCACAGGGGTTGATATTCGTAAAATACGGCGCGCCGAAGGGTGAGAAATGGAAGCAACAGGTTGGCATTGTCAGAGCTCTAACCGATCAAATAATTGTCTTCGGGCGAATTTACGACTCTCGGCCCTCTCGTAGCAGCGACACCAGAATTACAAAAATATTCTTGTTTCGTACTCGTGTCGGTGGTACTAATTAACGCGGCGTTGCCTTCGCAACGCTTCCTTCGATTTCCAACCGCGATCAATCACATTCGTAGCATACATATGTATTTCGTAAAAGACACGATCCAACGGTTCCCCGTTAAGATTCCAATTTAGAATCTGGTCGGATTCTTGAACACGGAGCTTTTTCCATCGAGTATCGATCTAAATACACGGTTCGCCATTCGACCGGTTGTGAGCCATTAACCCGCCTAATCGCACCAAGCCCACGGATAAAGACATCCATCATCATTAGAATGGATAATTATCGCGAGCAGTGAACTTTCGTGGCAGCCATCAGAGTCGACCCGAGTCGTTCCCCGCTGCTTTCATTAGCGGCCAAAGGAAACTAACGGCTTCGCGTTCCCACCGCTTATTCTGGATTTCCAAATAAATCGGACGTATGTCCACGCTCCCTCGGACACGTGTACGCGTACGTGCCTCGCTGATCGGTCAGCGAACAGCTTCAGAATCGAGGAGGACACTAGAGGAGGTGGCTCTCTCCTTTTTCACCGCGTTTTTCCTCCCTGCTCTCCTCTACTCTTTCCAGCCACCACCGCTTCACCCGTTTCGATTTTCCTTATTATTCCGTGGAGTCACGACGGTCGTGTGACACGTTCACGGCATCCGGCCGCGTACGTGACGTCATACGAGCTATATTCCATCGGTGAACCACGCTGTCCATATGGTCTTCACAATCATACTAACGTTCTTCTTGCGATTCTTCGATCTTCCCGGACAATCGAATTTCGCTAGCTGGCCAGGTTAGACTCGGTTAATAGCTACCACCCCTAAGTTACTAGAGGGATATTCATCGCTTTCGGCGAGATTGAGTAGCGTTTCGATCGATGATAATTCTTGCTGAATTTCACGAGCCGATCTCTGATCGATTGTAAATGTTCTGTTAGACAATTCCAACGTCATCCTTGAGTTGTATCGTAATACAACGAATAATCCAGCATTTTCTAAAAAAATTTCAAATGATCGTAACCATGTCCCGTTCGTCGAGCCACCATATCGGGCGCATGATCATCCCCCGCAGAACCAACCCTCTGAATCGCGAAGAAGCAGGGAATTCCACGAATGAGAAAGTCGGGTTTGGATTTTGCGCGCAAAGGGTGCGTTATCCGCCCCCCGGAACCTGGAAACGAACCATCGCCCCCACCGCGACGGACGAACGTTCGAGGCGAAGGGCGAGCGAGACCTAGAGGGTTGATAAAGGCCAGCCAACCCCCGTGACACCCCCAGAAGTGGGCGTAACCTGTTCCTTTTTCCTTGGGTGGAGAGATCGACGTAGACGGCAAAGTAGGAAGGCTGCGAACTCGGCCAACTTCTGGCGGCTGTTTTGCCACAGGAAATTAGAATAATTCGATGATACGTAACTGTTGCGGCCAGAGACAACGGGGACGGGCTCATTTGAATATCTGTATAATCGGAACGCCGTTAGGGCGGATCCAGAAAACGGTGGAGCCTGTCGCCGACACCTTTGGTCCCTCGTTTCTCGCTCCTCTCTAATCGACCTAAAAAGATTCCTTCCGGCTTCTTCTAACCACTCTTCTTCGATCTCCTTGCGGACCAAAAACGGGTCTTTTACAGTATCTTATAACTAGATCCGTTATATTAACTAAACGACGGCATACGAGAATAATAATTTCGGAGATAACGAATATTTTGCTAACGTTCGATAGGCGTAGATGGAGATGCAGGAACGTAGGGATCTAGGAATATAAGAGTATAGGAATACTCGCTCGACAAAGTTCAAAAATTGCACAAGTTTTGAAACGAGAAGTTTCGAAAGATCGAAATCCGAAACAAAGATGCTTCTTTCGAACGGGTCCTTTTTCCACGAAGAACTGGCAATCCTGCCAAGGATCTCTCGAACACGGTGTATTTCAGCTTGGCCGCGAGTTTGGTCGAGCAAGGAATTCATCAGCTAAAGGTTGGCAAACGTGCACCACCATAAAACCAAGTGATTTACGCCCGACACTTTATGGGCCCCGTCCAGACGGCCCAACTTCGCGAATTTTTCGTCGATTTTCGGTCGATCTTCACCGAGCAAACGAGACGCCGTTTTGTTCCTCGTGTTTCTCTTCGCAGATCGGCATTTTTTCAAACGCGCTCGATTCGATTCTTGTCGAGATGTCGATGACAAGCGTGGCCGTACGAGCCTTTTGGAGTGGACGGTACGGCTCGTATCGTTTCGCCTTAGGGCAACATTCGAGTACTATGGAAAAATATGTTTCATTACACGCGTTCTTAATGCGTGGACGACTGGATGCTCCCTCTTGCTTTTATTTCCTCTTTTTCTAGATATTCTGTCTGGGTTTCGAAGGCTTGATTATGCTTCGCCGAAAGTCTCCAGTTATTTTATCGACGCCGCGAACTTTCCCTTTTTTCAACAACTCTTCGTTGTTTCTTTATGCAACCCTACTTTCTGAACAAGATCTTTAGAGTTCGTACATGCTGTTGACAGGGGCTGATAATTTCCCACGCTATCGTCTCTCGACAATTTCTCGTTAAGAAAAAAATTGCGTTCACCTAGCTCCGTCGCTTATTAGAAAAGCATTCGTAAATTCAACCCCTGCAAAAATTGCCTGCAACAAAGATATAATTCATTTCGTCGTCGATAAAAAAAAATAAGAGGAAGAAGAATTTTCGCACGGTGGTTGCCGAATCAACGAGTCGTAAATTTTGCTATTCTCGGCTACTTAAAGAGTGGTCACCGTTTTTTGGTGCCTTTTTTGCGACCATTATTTCAGCTCGAACGCTGTGAAATCGTGATATTCCCCGTTCCAGGGATCCAAACCCCCGTATTAGCTTTAAATTATCTTGGCTATTGAAAGCTATTTGGGCCAGGGAAGGTCAAGTCGAGAAAATCGTCGATCGAAACCTGTCAAAATATTTTCGACCGTTCTGTTCATTGTCGGTCGATTTTCCGGGGATTCGATGGCGACCAGGGGGGTCCTTGAACAGGGTCAGTGTTCCCTGGACTCTCCCAGGATCGAGTGGAGGGAGACGGTCAGGTATTAACGGCTCAATTTCACAGACGGACCCTTACTAAATTCCCTGAGGAATTTTCTCGTTCTTCGAGTCAGGTGCCACTGTGCCTTTTCTCCTCGATTCGGTAAGAAAACCAAAGATGAAAACTACACGCTACGAGAAAATTGTTAACCTTCCTTCCTGCACTCGATCGTTATCATTTTTCAATATTTTAAATCAAAGATTTATTCGTGCATTGCTCGGAATGAATTAGTGGATAAAGAGAACATTAAATTAGTAAGTAGCAAATTGAAGCATCGAAAATGGCAGCAGTCATCGACAGAAATTTGACAATAACCTGGTTCACGCTTCCAGAAAATAGCTGGTTGTTCAGTCCCGTCGACAGATAAATTACAAATCCCCTTCTTAGTTTCCCTCGTCCGTCCACTTTACCCCAAAAAGTGGCCACCGTCTGGCCGAGAAAAAACGAGCGACCCACTTCTCGCCCAATTTTCTGCCTCTCAAAAAACGCTTCGAAAAACGACCAGAGGACGAGAAACTCTCCACGCATTCATAGCTCGAAATTTATGATGGTAGAGGTTGGCCTATTTGTCTAACACCTAGAATAGATGGATGTTCGAAAATCCTCCGTTCGACCAATTTACTTGCAGACTAACGACAATCGTAATAGGCTTTTAGCGAATTCCATCGCGAGACAAAAATTCACGATTACGTTGCAAAAAGCTCTTTGTTAAATGTGAAAGTTCAGACTCGGATGGAATGTAACCGAGTCCCTGTATATATATATATATATATATATATATATATCAATATATATATATATATATATATATATCAATCTTTTATTGCAACGTTATCTGTTCCAACAAAGCGCACGGGCTCGTTTGAACTTGTTAGGCAGTCGTTTAACACACTGCGTCGCAATATGTACGTAAACCGTGAAATATTGGCCATTTCGCGTTCAGCCACGCTGAAAATGTTCCAGGAAACTCTCGAAAGTGTTTGCTTCCAGGGTAATTAAATCTGTAGGCATCGTTTAATGAAAAGGTGGGTTTCTAAACCCTTCGGAAAAGTACCATTTGTTTAACTGCTAATCGATTCTTGGGACTAGTTTGCGTTTAACTTTGAAAGTAACCTGAAATAGTACTAGTCTAATTACTTCCTATTTTAGAAGGTGGATTAGAAAATGAACAAACTGATCGGTGTCTATCCTTCGCGTACTAATAAATTATTACGACTGATAGAGAAAACGGATAGCAGAAAAGTTATCAATAGAAAGTAGGAACGTACGATATCTGTATAGGTTGTATTCTCGTCGTACTATCATTGTTTGCTGGACTTCCTAATTAAATACCACACGCAACCACATCGTCGATTCTCCCCCATTCCGTGACCCAACGTTCCCCGATTCATCCTCTTCCCGTTTCTCTCTCTTTCTCTCCGCTCCCTTCGATCGTTCACGGCGCAACCGTGAATGGGCAAGCACGCGATTCCGGGAATTTAAAAACGGGAAGGAATTTCTATGGAGAAAGAAGGTGGCACGAGTAGGAGCGAGAGAAAAGAAAAAGACAAGGAGAAGGCGAACGGAGTAGGATAGAGAGACGATTGTGTGATGTAGGCAGAGAGACACGTGGTGGGTGTGAGCTACTGGTATTTTATTGTTCGCCGGTGTGATTTGTGGTGTTGTTGTGTTGTCGCGTAGACGCTTGCTACACAGGGTGTACCGGTTTGTTTAGACGCTTTCCGACTGACATACGCGATCGTTTCGTTGCCAGATTATCGTTCATTTTTTTAATTAGCAAATTACATTAATAACTACGTCTCTTCGACGATACGAGGTCCGCGACCACGAGTCTTCTTTAATCTGTTGGCAAGTTCCCCTTAAGAAGTGAGTTCACCTTGTTGATTCGAATAAGATAAATAGCTTTAAGAGCGGTTTCCACGATCTAGAATAGTAAGATGTAAAAGCAAAAATAAAATCGTGTTTTACACGCTCGTAGAAGGTTTTACTAGCAACCGTGTCCCACGTATCAGGATATCGATACTTGTCCGCTACTGGCTCTTTGTTTCTTCGAACATAACCACTTGATTACAAACATATTGCACTTCGAAATAAGCCGAGAGATTTTCCTCGACTCGAGAACTTCACCTTGCACGCGATAAAAAGTATGTACGTGGCTCTTACGTTTGCTTAATCGATTATTCGATCTCGTGATAGCGAAGTGTACCTTCTACTAATCACACGCGTTGTTTCGTAGAAAATTCGCGGCGTAATTCAAGATTCGTATAAAACTGTTACCACATCGTCGTTCTACTTCGAAGGCAATAGAAAAATGTCTATCGTCGGAGTAACGATACCGAGACGTTCGACGTTTCTATTGGTAGGATGACGATAAATTTGCAAACAGGAACAATAAAAGCGTGTCCGAGTTTTATTACAATGCGTCGAACAGAGAGAGGTCGGTTTAATCGCGATTTTCGAAATTAATTGCCTCGTAACGTTGTTTCCCGAAAGGCACATAAAACCTTCCGGTGGTGTGCGTCGACGGGCCTCGAATATAAATTACGCGTTCCTTGAAACACTTGTACTTTCCTGTCCCTTGGCCACGTCCGTGCTTCCCTTCGGGAACACACGTGTACCTGCCACCAATAACATCCACGAGTACGCGGATCGTGGCTCGAGGTAAAAAAAATAAGCCCTCTCTCGCTTGTCGTTACCCTCCCACGTGATTTACACAGACGAATTTATAGTCTTATTCGGCAGGGAGCGTCGTTACAGTCTGCCTCAAAGTTTCAATCTTGTCTCGTTTCGTTCTAACGCGAACTTGCTCGCGAACCGCTCCAAGATAATTAATAATCTGGCGACGTTTATTTCGCGAAGGACAGCCTCGCAACAAAGCTAAATTGTAATTGAAGACTTTACAAGAAAAACGATCCTTATCGACTTTTGTCTTCCTTCGAGAGACAGAAGAAATACTTTAGTATCTCCCTGGGATTTGCCATTCTCTCGCACTTTTCCTAGGATCTCTTTAGACTACCTCGAAGCCGTAGCCTCTCCCGAGGATCGAGGATTCCTTAGGAGTTTCGAAATCGAAGGCAAGAGGACTCCCTCGAACGCTTATTTTTAGCCAAAGGCGTGAAAGAGGGAAACGAATCGATGGAAAATGTGTGTCGCAACTATTCGTGAGGAGAACCGAGAACGATTTTCAGCGCGTGTATGCACGCGCAGAAGTGGAGGGCAGAGTGTACGTGAATGTGCGGGCGTCGCGTACGCTCGAGTATCGACTCCGTTGCTCTGGTATCGATTGTTTGCCGAGTCAGGTCGGGATATCCCGTTTCCACGAGACACATAATACTTGCATACCGACGAGGTTACACTCAATTCTTCGGGGTACCTTGATTTGCCCACGCGTTCGTAGGAAGAACATCGAGTTTCCTCGATCGCGATTCGTCTTCCTGTTTCCCTCGAACCGTTCGCGGTGTTTAGAATCAAATTTCTAGCGCCATTTTTTCCTTGAAATTATCTCCTCCTCGGCTCGCCGTTCTACAATTTACCTTAATCAAGCACGACGAGGCTACTATAATTTCGTGATTTATTCAACTTTTACGGTATCCACTTACCAGCATGATTGCTCTATCTTTTCGGCGCATATTTCATCGACTATGATCGCCTACCTCGAAGCCAACTCTCGTATTGTAATCGTTTAACGACTCGAGCGAAGACGGAAGAGCAAAGTTTCCTGAACGGGACTGGAGAATTAAATTAATAATCGTGTTCTCCTTTGACCGCGATAGAAGGCTGTTGCGCCTAACGATCGCAAAAAAATGGATCTAAATCAGCGATCCAAGAACGCTTCTAACGGTGCTCGTGACTGCGGGGCAAGAATCCAGAATTTCGGTCACTTTTTCCATCGATAGAAACGATTCAGCTTCGTCTGGTAGCTTCTAATTACTTTCAAAGATCCTTCTCGAATCCACTACTGTTCTCCCACCAGCAACTTCTTGCACCACGAGAAGATAATTATCCCTTCTTTACCACTAACGCGCTATCGAATCCTATTTTCGTGCTGCTACCTTGATCAAATATTTTTGAATTATCGCGCTGGAATATCTACATAACTTTGTGAAGTAAAATACCAACTTCGTAATGTTGTTTCTACCGAAAGAACTCCGTACCAATGAACGCGTTGATTTTCATAAAAGAAAAAAAAAAGAAAAAAAAAAAAAGAAAAATGAATAAAAGAGAACTCCGTTCGTACCGGAGGGATTGAAGAAATTCGTGGAATTGGAGGAATCCGTGTTCGAAAAGTGATCGGCGTCGGAGGAAAAGGAGAAGGAAAGATAATTGGTAGGAAAGCGATCGGTCGCTTATAACGCGGCTTTCTGCTCGCAAGAGCGCCGTGGCAGAAAGATTCGAGGAGCGGGAACGAGGCGGATGTGGCGCTGAAAGACAGCGGCTTGTTACTTAATTCCATGCGCTCGCTTAAATAGAACGACTTAGACTTAAGGTAGTCTGCAAAAATCGGCGACACGCCGTTGTGGAGAGCAAGCGACCGACTCGTGCGTACATGCCAGCAGTAAGCCGCGAGAGCGTACACGCGTGTGCCTCGATGTATACGTACGAAACACACGCGGACAACGGCGTGTTTGATCGTGCAATGTCGGGGGTGCCTACTGGTTTTGATATACGAGCACACCAATACACGATCGAACGGTGTTACACGCGTGAGTCATATTGAAAACCAGTCCTAGCGATTGCTCTCTGGCGCACACGCGCGCACGCCAGCCTCTAAACCCGCCGAGACTTCTGAATATCTTCCATCCTGGACGAGGAAGGAACTTGCAACTTTCTTGCGGCTAATGATTTTTTGCCTCGCAACGGCAACTTGTCGGTTATCGAGTTAAAAAGGATGTAATTTGAGAAACGTTTTTAATGTATCCCTCTTACCTAACGAGTAAGTTGCATGTGACCGCATCGAACAAAGTAAATAATTCCGACGAAATCGATTCCCGATACGCGGATCGTCGTAAAATACGCCGAGCATTATCGTGCACCGTATCGGGAAAAATTCGATATTCCGAGAACAGCGAATGCAATAAGCTACGTGTCTCGGAATTGTCTCCAGGAATATTGCATTTTCACGAGAGACCCGGTGAAATTGCATACTCGTGCATCGTTACTACCGCGAGTAGAAGAGAGGCTTGAGGAAGAATAATCTGGTAGTAAGAACGGTACCGTGGAGTATCGTTTCTATGATCGTGATTATCGATCGATAAGGTCATGACACGGGAACGCGGAGTTTCTCCTTTATGTTTAAAGGAGGCTGGATGATTGTTTGGACGAGTAATAGAGAATAACGCACGGGTAATGGATTATTGGAAGAAGCGGTGCACAGCTTCCACGAATTGCACGAACGTAAACTATTTTTGTTAACGCGATGACCCTGCAAACACGAGCTCGAGAATTGGATGGCATTGCGGCGGGAGGGAACTCTGCCAATTGGCGTGGAGCGCATACAACGAAACAATAATGACAATGTACCGAGACAGGAATATATTTATTTATCACGAGTGTACGCGAACGAACTTCGGAAAGAAGCTCTCGACCACTCTAGTAAACCTTGCACTCGTTTTACAACGCGTTTCTTCCATCTATTCCTACCTCGTTGTACCTACTATACTTTCTCTGTTCGCTGATTCATTGCCGCACTCTGTTTGCTTTATTTGTCATCGATATACCTTTATAGGCTGTACTACTTTGTCTCTTCTACTCGCGGTACAGTAGACTCCGTATAAGAGGCGAAATATGTCCTCGCGGCATATTTTCTTTATCCGAGCGATTGTTCATCCGAGAAACGTTAGGGACGACGAGCGGCCACTTATCAATCATAAATCATTATCTCCACCCGAGCAAACGGTCCATCTTCCGCGGTATCTGTCGCGCATCCTCTATCCAGCTCCATCTATTCCATTTTCTCAATTTGTTCTGTTCGCCGTATCAGCGCATCCAGTTGGCTAAATCTCCTCCTCCTTGGAGCGTACATATTTCAGCGAGACTCGCTCGAGAGGAATCTAGCAGCAACGCATTCCTGAACGCACGCTCGGAATCGTGCATGGTAATTCGATGTAGCGAGCGGAAAGATAAAGGTACAAGTTTCCGTGGACGCGAAAATCGCGGAAGAACGGAGATAACAGGTCGATTCGTTGAAAATGCTCGCGAGCGGAGACGAGTATCGCGGAGCAGAAAAGGAACTCGCGAGAAGTGGTCAAACAGCGTATCCACCCACGACGTGGCATACTGTAACGAGGCTACAGTCCATTAAGTGCGTGCGGCTATTATGGCTAATGCATTACGGGGCAATAAAAAACGGGAAGTATAGCGGCGGACCGCGTGCGCACGCCCAGCAACCGGACCACATTCCTTGTCGGACGAGTATGTACGCGCTGCCCGATGCATTGCCTTCAAGTACAACGCTCGTAGATACGACGACGACGAAGACACGAGCGGCCAACTCGATTTCAGACGCACTCGATCCTTCGTACATTTGTTCCCCGACTTCTTCAGGGTCAACGGAGTAGTCGTTTCTATCGGACCGAAAGACTGCTCTCCTCCTTCCGAGACGAGTATCGCTTCGTTGTTCGGCGCTATCGACAGAAAACTATTCTGCAGGGCCGCGATTTTAGTCGTAATCGAGAAAAGGGAATTAGAGAAACGGTGTACGCAGTGACAGCTGAAGGATCCTCGAGTCTGAAAGGAAAATAGAGGGTCCAGACTGGGGAAAAGGGTGAGAAGAATTTAGACGCGGAAACGACAGGGTGGCGGGCCCGTTAGAAGAGAAAAAAAAAAATAGAAGAAAAAGATGCTTCAACCCTTTCCTCTTTCCTGGCTGTCGTACGGAACCACGGAAACCACCTTGGAAATTCTATTCTAAAAATACCGTAGCTCTGCGCGGTTTCTCCGTTTTTTTCGCTCGCTCTTTCTCTTCGGCCCGCTTTTTTGTCTTTCTACCCCTCGAGAGATGAGCACCGGCCATATGGTCCGCGAGGGAGAGATAAAAAATTCATATTTTCACCGTTGAAGGGCCGAGCCGCGCGATATTTTTAAACTTTGAAACGCTCGAAGAACGTTCAACTTTCCTTTGCCCGACAGTTTCACGTCTTTCTGGTAAACTCGAAGATTCTTCGTGAAATCACGCCGTTTCCGGAGAATCTTAAGCTCGTCGATTCGATTTAGACGATTCATCGATTTCTCGAGACGTTTCCAGGTGTGTCCGCTAATGTCTCTCCCCTTCTTTCTATCCTGTAACGTGGAAAGATATTTCCATCGGATCCTGGCTACCTGGAATCGAAAGTACCTTACCGATTTTTTTCTTCTCTCGATCCACCCCTCCGGCAACGACGGCTGAGCCCGGTAGCCCGTTATTTAAAGGTTCCTTTTTTGGCTAATGGTTTTCTCACATGGACACCGAAACGGTACGAAACCCCTTCTTTCCTGATATTCGAAACCCTCTCGGAAAAGCTAACGAGACTCTTTCTGCTGAAAAAAAAACCATGAACCGTTTTGGAATCCCTTCTTCTAAGCCCATTAAAAGTCAAACCCATAATACTTTTAACCTTCTAATCGTTAATTTTTACTATTGTCCTTACGTACGTATCTCGTACTCTTGTTTCGAGTCTTGTTGAGAAAATTTCGTAGAATTTTTGTTAGACGCCGGATCATATTTAAAACGGTAAACGAATTAGTTGCCAGGGAAACGGCAGGAATCTCGTTCGAAGGAAATACGATATTTTATCGAGGCTAAACAGGTCTTTAAGGAAACGATGCGGGACCGGTATCCTGACCTATTTCGAGAGGGTTACGCAGCAACCCTTTCGTAGGTCGAACCTAACGGACCGCGTCTCCATTTTCCCACATTCTACTTTCCACGAATGCATCGACTACCTGATTTTCGACGGGGTGGAAAGCGAGCGGAATTAACCGGGATCCCCTCGTAGCGCAGGTGACGCAACTGGCTAGATAAAAGGAAATTAATTTCCTGCTTCGATGATCGGATCTCTCGAAATCTGCACTACCGTTACCATCATTAACGATATAACGTTCCACGATGATTTTGCTTTATCAACCATACTCATATAGACTGCATCGGTTACAACAAAAAATTTCAGCCTTGAAAGTTTCAGACATTGTTCGTTTCTTTTCTTTTTACAACAAAAATTTTCTGTCTATATTTCTGTAACGTAACGTGTACGTTCCTATAAAACTTACCAAAATTCTTTGTTCCATGTTCATCTTATTCTTGGACGACAACAGCATCCAGACATCTCGATACGATACCGAGCAAAGCGGACGAGAGAAATGATCGCGAGGAACGAGACTGCCGAATCACCGACGAATCGAAAAGGAGGAGGAACGCCCGCACGGTTGGGTGAGTACTTGAATCGGTCCTATTTTCTCCGTTCATCTCTCTTTTCAACTTTAATCACGCTTAATACGCGCCATAAATTACCCGCGCGATGTAAATAGCTCGGAAACGTCGATCTAAAAATTGGAAGGGATCATGAATGGCCGGTGTTTCGACGAAAGAGAAGCCAGCAGCTTATTGGTCGTTCGATGACGACGGGAAACGTGGATCGGTTTAATCGCTCGTTCTCGCTTTTGTCTCATCTAGAACCAGTTAATACGACACATTGTTACTCCATTATGTTTACGATCGAACCTTCGAAAGACTCGGCCTCGTTCATACGGGACTCGTGGCGAAAAAAAGGGGAGGTCTTGGTCGAACGGAGGGTGGCGAAACTCTCGACATTATTGGACAAGAGCTACCCCTGCCCGTAGTTTCCCTTCGCAGGGCGAGTCTGCGCCCTGCCGTTCTTTTGTTTCCCTATTGTAACTATGGAAAACCAGGAAAGGGCTCTTTATATTCGATAACAAACTAACGATTCGCGATGGAATCGAGATCTTTTCGGATTTAACGGTTTCCAAATAAATTTTTGTCCCGTCGTTATTTGCATAGACGAAGGACTGTGTCGCTCTTCTGCTTAAGAATTGGTTCGTTTTCCTCGTTTAACGCGTATCGAATAGAAGACGACGATCGAACAGCTAATAAGGAAGGATTAGGATTAGGAGGATGATCTAGTACACGTTCGTGGAAGGCTCACCGTTTCCTCGAATTCGTTTGTTCGTTTTCCCGAGTGCTCTCTCAATTAGCGACTATAATAAGGCAGACTAGGATAATATCGTCGTCACCCCTATAAAACGAATCGGCGATAAACGACGACGGCGAACGCAGTCGTTTCACGGGGGTGAAACGTGGGAGGTTCCAGCAGGGAGTCGCTCGAGACGTTCGCGCGACATCATTGGCCAACAGTGCACCCTGGCGATTCTGCGCAGGGGTGGCGACTCTGTCGCACGACGCGTATACTCTTTCCGCTGACACAACTCGTATCCCTTTACGGGAACGACTAAAATTCGCGATCATCGTGCCGAAAGAAGAAGACATCGAGCCTTATCGAGACTCGATCCATCATCGAGGAGATTCGAAGAATGAAATTCCGATCCACGGAGGATCGTTCGATGCTGGTCGGTCCCGAAGAGGAAGACAGTAACTCCCCGCGTCAACGAGGATCAAGCATCAAGTTGATCGAGCGGAATCGCGGACCCACCCACAGCCCCCTCCAGTCGCGAGGGTGACTCCGCGATAAGAAGAAGAAGCACGTGGACGAGGCATCGAAAGCAGCCCCGGGGCCCGGGTCTCGGGGCCCGGGGCGCAGCGCGCCGCTCGCCAGCCGGTGGACGAGTGTCGGCGACGGTAGACGAAGAGCAGAAGAACGGGCAGCGTCGGAGCGCTGTGCGCGGCGGTGGCACGTTCGCCGTCCTCGTCGGTTCCGGCCGTGCGTTCTCCTTCTATCCCCGGTTCGGTCACAGCGCGACCGAACGGTCGAGCGAGAGGTTCGGGTCGGACAGAGAGGAGCAAGAGACGGATAATCGCGTGGGGGAGAATCGGTCGGTCGTACGGGGGCACCGGGACGAGGTGGAACGACGGTGGAGGCGGGGAGAACGCGACGCGTCGTTCCGTCCGACGGGGTGGGGCATCGTTCCAGAACCGTTGGTGGGGAGCACGAACCGTGGATCGTTCCGTTCCGACGAAGAAGGGGCAGAAGCAGTGGCACCGCTCCCCTCCTCTCTGTCTCTCTCTCACCCTCCGGAGGGGTTCAGTCATCTCGCGCCAGCCGAGCCACGCGCACTCGCCAGTTTCACGTTCTGGCCTCGGTGAAAGACTCTCTCTCAGCGAGGACGCGTTACCGATCTCGCGTCGTCTCTCGAGCCACGTTCTACCCCTTCGTCGAGCGGGGATGAATCGTGCCGCGTACTTGTCACGGTTCCGCGTCGACTTGCACCGGGTCGCGTTCGAGCCAGGATCTTGAAGCGTCCGCGCATAGCCTGATCGATGGACAGCTAACACCGCGGACGGAACCAGACCGCCCCCTACGGACGGAAGCCACGGAACACCCCCACTTCTCGTCGATTCAAACCGCCCCCACCCGACCGCCACGGTGGAGAGTTCCTCGACGGAGCCGTAGGCACACCGGGTACCGAGTTTCACGGGTGGAGAACCCTCGGATACGTCGCGATCATCCCCCCGAACCGACGACGCCGAAGCTTTCGCGGATAATCGAGCTTCGGGAAACTGCGGGAAACTGCGGGAACTACGCGCGTTTCCGTTCGATTTTTCCGCGTTATCGTAATCGTTTGTCGGTGAACGCGCGTGTACACCCCCACCCCCACCCCCCACCCTTAACTGGCAGCAGCACCGGTTGGAAAACAAACCCTCTCCCCACCCTCTGGCAAAGGAACCGGAGAACCGGCCATCGAGGAGAGGACAGTGGCATCGCGGTGCCTCGCGAATTCTCGACTTCTCTCGGCGAATCTCGATGCTAGCGGAAGAAAACGATGGCTCGACCGAACGATCGCGTCGAGGGTGGTGGTGAATCGGTCACGGTGTCGCGTTAAACAGTGATAAACGCTCGATGCGGCTCGGATGACAGTGCGACGCTCGGGAAACGGAGCCAGTGATTTTTCGTGGACGGTGTGAATATTTTGGTCGTGTGATATTTTTCGTGACCAGTGTGCTTGCTCTCCCTCGGAGAATAAGTTCCGAGACCATCGTCGACCTTGCCGCGAACTGTTCGATACGATCGAAAAAACGATGCCAAAGTTATCCGCGCGCCTCGCTGGACAACCGTTAGTGTCGCGAGAGTGAACGATGTCTTTCCAGCAGGTTCGCTTGATCGTCGAATGAACCACGAGGATCAACGATTTCGTCGCGGTTTCGCCGGGTTCCGTGCTGTTTCGTCGAGGACTATGTTCGCCGGAGGAGAAACGCGACGAGGAAGAAACGAGGATACTCGTTGAGAGAAGTCGAGGTAAATAGCATATTCGCCTTTTCGTTTCGATCGAACGGCTTCGACTAGACGAGAGAACGTCGCTAGGGCACAGGAAAACGATTGAAGCGGGTCGCGAACCGACGGTTTATTTATAATTTATACGAGCGTTTGAACGTTTCCGCGCGCGTGCGGTAACAAAGTATTTGAATTATGTCGGAGAAGCGATGGGTTATTGCAGGGAAGGCTGTAAAGCAGTTGGCAACCACTTTAGCTTCGGTTTCTGAGCATTCGTGCTCGGAAGCCGGATTTAGCATCGACGAAACGCATTGTTCTGTTCGTAAGAGGGAAAAATCGAGCTTTTTATCGCGAGGAACTCTCGCGTTCCGAAGATACGTATATGCGCCTGTCGAATGGACGAGGATATGGTAATTGCTGGTCAGGCAAGAATATCGCGTTCGGTTAGAGCGGAAAATTAGCGTTGCTCACGCTTCGACTGACTGAGAATAACCGAGAAACGCATGCTGATTGTACGCGACGATGCTATCTGGGAGACTTAAGAAAGCAGCCATTGAAAGAAACGCGATATCGGAGACCAGGGTGGAGGGTGAATTTTTATGGAGTACGAGCTTGACGATTCTTTCGACCTGACTCTGTAATCAGAATCGCTAGCCTCGATAAGCTTCGAGGCGTTCGTTACATGCTCGTTCCTTCTTCGTGTTCGATAAAGTTTAACAGCGGGAATTAACTCGAGCCACGTTCCTTTCTTCCCTTCTACCATTCTGTGACACGAGACCTATAATTCGATTGCATCCAGAGAAAGAAACGGCCGGTGTTTAATACGGTGCGTAGTTTAGAAACGTTGCCCTCTGTTTAGCGTTCGTGTTGGCTAATTTTCTTCTTCCATCGCGCAACTTCTTACGATTATGCGCAACATGCGAACACGCAGGCTTCTTGTTCCCTATTTCGAACGTTTCCACGATAGCTGACAGCCGAGGGGTTCGTTTTAACCCCCGAAACGATTTCGATCTTGTTCGCGTTGGCGTATTCTGAAATACGCGTCCCCGGGGGAAAACGAGAAGAAGCGAAGAAATGGCGGCGAACGGGAATTCGTGCGAGGATAAAAAATTGTAATTGTCATTGGAAGCGGTGGAAGGAAGCTACGAAGGGGAAAGCGGAGGAGCACACTTGTTGATACACGCGGAGGCGAATCCGGTGGAAAGGAGGAAAGGACGAAGAGAGAAAAAGAGGGCGCGGAGGCTGCGCAGAGGGACGGAGGGGAAGGAAGAAAACCTCGAAACAATTGGAGGCGCGGAGGCGGCCGCATTTCATGTTGGCTGGCATCGGCTCCCTTTAAAGAGTCTCTTGCTTTTTGTTAGCTCTTCGAAAATTATGATTGTTTGTCCGCGAGATTTACTGCTCCCGCGGCCCTCTCAGTGCGGTACAACGTAGTCTGCGGTGCCCTCCAGGGGTACCTAAGACTCCTCGTCCTAACCCATCGAGGACAGGGCTAACGGCTGCGAGGAACGGGTGCGAGGGTGGCTCGCGGAGATTACAGAAATTCCTGCTACCGCGTCGTCAGCTTCTTCTATCCTTTTTTCCTTTCGCGACGTTGTTTATTTATCTCGCAACTCGTCCCTCGTAATCTGGCTGCGCGCAGATTAGCGTTGTTTGAATTAGCTTATCCGACTCGACGATTAAACATTTCCATCGAGCAATTTGCGTTTTGTTTGGAATATATAACTGCCTCTGCCGAGGTTTTACAATTACCTCCTTTGCAGGATGTTGTGACTTTTTGGGTGACTTTGAGTTTCGGATCTCGTCGAGTTTCGCTCAAGGAAATTCTTTCCGCGTTCGCTTTAACGGAATAATCAGCGTAGCGTTGCAAGTTTACCAAACGATCCGAAGATTCGCGAAGAGGAATCGCGAAACGACTGAGAACCCCTGTCCTCGTGTTTATTAATGTCCCGATGCAAATACACACCGATTTTACGTCAGTTCTTTTATTTTCATGCTCGTAAAAATGAGCTAATGAATCCGCACGCGTTCCAGGAATACGTGTAGAAACGTTTATTAAAATTAGTAATGGCGATAAAAGCGAGGCCAGTTTGTCGTTTCGAGGAACTTCCCTTCGTCCCTGTTCGTATTCTTTCTCGTCCGTTTCGTACGGATCGCAGCCGTTCGTCGCAGATTTTCTTTCTTTTCCCGATGAATCGTGTTCAAGGTTCGAGACGACCTCGTTTGTACGTAAAGCATCGATTCGCGAACCTCGATACTCTTCGTATTCCGTTGATTTATTCGCTATCTTATTGTGCCTCCGAACTAAACCCTACCTTGGTCGTCCCAAAAAGTGGCTTTCTTCTCTCTTTCTTCATCTCTCGGTTTGTTCCGGCGAGTCGTGGCGATCGCTCTATAAATTTCACGAGTCTTTCGAACCCTATATTTTCTCGTTATCCTCGCGTTTTGCACGACACGTTTTATTAAAGTACGATAATTTTACGAGGCGCAGCCTCCATCCCCCTACACGTTCCTTTCTCGTCCTCCTTCTTTTTTTTTTTTTCGGTCTCGGTTCGTTTGTATTCGCCACCCAGACGAGGATTCTCTTTTCCTTCGTTTCACGGTTTCGACGAGACGCGATTTTTCGATTAACCGGGAAAAGAAGAGCGCTCGAAATTGCCTGCAGTCCGGAGATCAAGTTTCGCGTGGAAATGGATTCTTCTTGGTGTAACGCGTCCCGAATCGCTTCGATTCTCAACGCCTTTTCACCCTTTACGAATACGTTCTGCTCAAATATGGACACACGGCATTAACGATCATTTCAAAATCGAGTCGTCCTCGCGATCAGGAGGGAAAGTTATCGGGACGCGATGGCGCAGTAGATTCGACCGCGCGTAGCGAGACACCGTAATTATTAGCGTACCGGGCAACGTTGTTCCGAAATTTTGTATTAATTCGGTCGGAGAAAGCGTGGACGCTAGACGGTAGAAAGAAGTATTCTGATCGAAAACGGAAGCAGCGACGCGTGGCGCGCGATCGAAATTGTTTTTAAACGCTTATTCAATTATCGTTGGATCGACGATACGTCGAGGTTGGCCAAGAAGAGGATCAAGAAGAGTCGACGAGGCGGGTCGTTCGTACGCGTCCGACTGTACCTTCCCCGAGAAGGCAGCTCTCGGCAGTAAAAGGCCTAAAGTTTTTAATACTTTCAGTTGTTTTTATGGCGGCTGGCATTTGCTCTTTTTTATTGTTCGTCTCCTGTTGGCTTCTCGCTCGCTCGCGCACGACCCTTCAACCGCGATCGAGAAAAGGAGAGACGAGAGAAAGGGAGGTAAAAGGAACGAGACAGGGAGAGAGACGGAAAGAGAAACGAGTGGATGGAACGCGTGTACACACACGGTGCGAGAGAAAGAAAGATACGAGCCGAAGGAGAGAAAGACCTCAGTCAGCCTTCTCTGATGTACGACTCGGCGGTCCGCGTGAAAAAAATCCCATAAACCAGTAAAAAAGCACGGGGTCTTTGGGCCAGAAGGGACGGGAGGGACGGAACGGAGCCGGGACAAGGGAAGAAGAAGAAGAGGAGAAGGAGGAGGAGGAGGAGGAGGAGGAGGAGGAGGAGGAGGAGGTGGAGATGGAGGGCCCAGTATCGCTAAAGGAATTCCTCTTATGACGAACCACGCGTGATTTTCTCTCATTCCCCTTACTTCGAACCTTCTTCCAGTTCGAATGTGCACTTCTTCACCTCCCTTTACAGCCATTCTCCTATTTCTTCTTCTTCTTCTTCTTCGTGTTCGTTGTCCGTTGCGTATTTCTTACCCCGAGGCTGCTTCGACGAGGCCGTGAAACCTCGCGATCTCGATGCACGAATTAAAAAGCGAAGACAGAAGAATTTCGAATGACTAATGACGGCCACATGTGCCGGCGTCGCGTCTATTCTTCTTCGTGTTCGCTCGCCAGGATCCTCTCGAACACCGGGATTCTTCGTGTTGCCTCGTCCTGATCGATTTCTTGTTCCTTCGCGTTTTCTTCGCCGGCTCTATTAGGCGACCTACATCAACAACCGTGCAGATTTATTCCACTGACGAAGAAAATGTACGATCTTGCATGCAAATTTCTGTCGACGTTTTCAGTCATGAATATTTCTGCTTCTGTTTCGTAACGACGGAAAAATAGGATTCTCGTGCACCAGTTTTCTTGTCACGTTCCCATTCGAGGGTTGATCGACGCTGTGTTTCTTTTTTCGGATTAGGTTAGAAAGCGTGATACGTCACGCTTCAGAGTTAGAAAACGAAATTTTATGTGTTTTTTTTATGTACTTTGCTATCGACATACTCGGATCTGATTTCGTTCGATCACGAATAGCTGCTTTTTTGGGGGGGGGAGGGGGGTAAAAAAGGAGTTTCGATAGATAAATTCCATGATTTCCTCGACAATTGAGTCGATCAGTACGTTAATTTGCAATCCATCGGTGTTCAATTTCCTCGCGAACGTACGTCGCATTTTGTTCCGCGAATCGATAGTTGATTTTGATTTTTTCGCTTGTTTCTATCGATTCATGTATCATTTGTTCTGCGTTGCTTTCAATAATTGTTACAACGCGGATATGCAAATCCCAGACGGATGAAACGCGCACGTGTAACCGAGGAAAGAGAGGAGATGGAGCAAAACGAGAGAAAGAGAGAGAGAGAGAAAAAAGCGTGGCATAGGCAAAGAATACGGATTGTAGTTTTTTGCCGGACTGTAGTAGTGTATCGCCGCTCTCTATGAATAGTTATGGCTCGTTCGCATAAATTAGTCCGTAAGAATTAATAGCTAATTCAGCAGGTTTTCAATTATCGTCGAAGCGAGAATTCAGTAATACGAACCTTATAAATATGGAAGAGATACGTTGTTGCTCCCACGGATGCCAATTTTTCAAAAATAATGCTTGTCTAATTTTATCGACGATAATAGAACACCTGATCATCGAATCAAATTACTCGACATCTTTCTTTCGTCGTATTCTTGATTCGTCGTGAACAAGGAAATATTCATTTCCATCGATAACGAAAATTTTGGAATTTTTCAACTTTTCCGTTGCTAGAAGGAAAAGGGGAAAATTGTGATCAAGGACGAGTATCGCGTTCGTAGTTCGACGTTGGGGGGAAAAAGAAGAAACGAGAGTCGAAGATCGGAGCAGCATCCGTAATTTCAGATAGACTCGGTGCCTGGGTGTTATTAAACCCGATAGGCCAGCGAATGTTTCTCCCTCGCGGGTGTTCCTCGACTTCAATTTAAATCGGTGACTTTGCTCTTCTGCCTCTTTCCACTTCCCTTCTTCCCTTCCTTTCTCTGTTTCTCTAGCGAACGTTGTACGTGCGTGGCGTGTACATATATCTGTCCTTCGAGGCAAGAAATCCCTTCAGGATCCTTTCGGTCAGCGAATGAAATGGAAAGGAACGAAACGAGATCTACGACGGCGGCCCTCCAATAGCAAACGTTCTCCGGTTATTAAGCGACGATAATTATCGAATTTAATCATCGATCCGTGGATCGAGTTTCTTTTGTTTATCGCTTTTCTGTGACTATTCACTTCGCTTTTCGTCCGTGTTTCGTTCCTGAAATTTCCCTCTCTCGCTGGATAGAAGAAGTCGATTAACCGAGGCCTAACAAGCTTCGATAGTTTCTTATTCTCAGCGGGTCTCTCAGTTCTTTTTGCTCGTACACCTCGAATAAATATAGGTCCATTCCGGTATATGTAGATTAATAGTCGTACGATAATCTCGAGTGATTTTAATTCTTGGTAAAATAATTTACTAATTAGTTTTGTATATAAATGTGTAAATTAAGTGGCAATATACCAGCTATTGCCGGTAAAAGGTATGTCGTGTAACATAACCGCGTTAATTAATTGGATAGAAATAGACGTAAACGTGGTCGAAACGTCGTTTAGCCAGTCCAATTACAAAACAGAGAGATTTTCACGCGGTACGTAGCAATTTTCTCTCGAAAACATTCCCCGTGAACCACATACAGGTAACACCATTAAGACTGTTCACGGTTTAATTAAGATCCCGTTTGATAACCGAAGCCCGGGGCCAGTAACGCGCGAATTAATGACTTGTATCGATCCACGTGACACCGATTAATAACGCGATCGATCAAGCATCGATTTAAATATTCCTAATATCGTGTTTCCCGCGAAACGGCCTCGATAAGCATCGACGAAACTACGCGTATCAAAGTTTCGCGAGAAAATCGGACGAGACTAGGTACACGTTCGCGAACTCGCTCGTTTAATTACGTCGGAAGAGAAGAGTATCGCGTCGCAGTCGAGATCGTTTGTCACGATGATTCTCTGACAAGTCAATGCCACGTTCTGGAGTCAAAGAAATCATTCATCACCTCGTGGCATCGTGTCCCGGGCGGTTATTCGCGTGCTGCTTCCTGTCAGACCGAGGCTCCTCTGGAAACAGGATCCTTCGGAATTTCTCTCGAATCCAAACTATTTCGAGGAACATCCGAATTACGCTCCGACACGGGGATCTTTGGATTCTTTATAATCGAAAATTTGTCGGGGTGCGCGCACGCCGCGTTTCTACCTCGTGTAATTAAGAATACCGAACATCGGCTGATAAAGAAACACGCATTCTTTCGCATTGCCTTCCTCCGACTAAATTAGAAGATTCCGTTTCGATTGAAAATTTCGCGGATGCTTGGCACATTTTTACATCGCGCAATTAAGAAGACCGATAACGGACGATAAGAGATTCGCATTCTTTTGTGCGCCGAGGTTTCTGTATCTCGACGATTACGGCCGAGAACCTGCGCGAGGAAGTTCTCAGACGGTGAGAGATAAAAGGGACATCCGGGGCAACTTGTGCAGCGCCAAGATCCCTGTAACAGATGTTAATGGTCAGATACGGTGTTCATTTGAGAGTTGATCGGAGCCTGGAATTTCTTCTTAATACTTTGATGGTATGTAGATGTTTCGATAAGAAGTTGTGCCCAGGTCTTTGCAATGTATATCACCGCAGGATAATTAAAGTCACCGAATAATCTGTCCTTTCCAAAACGGAATCGTATAAGGAAATACGTTCGAAACGAAGAAATTTCGTCGTCATCCATAGTATACTTTGGTTTATTCGTTATAACGGGAAATGGCGATGTATCGGACGATTCGTAAGAAACTTATCGAAAAGAATAGAAAGTTCCTTCCGATTCGATATCGAAGAAAAGTCGAGGAAGTCTGGACGAAACAGGAAGCTCGAGGAGGAGGACAGTCCTGTCCGTGACAGGCGCGACCGGTTCTTCGGATCGCGTTTTCATCGACGAACGTTGCTCGTGTCGCGCGAGTTCGACCGTTATTCAAGAATTAATTCATAATTAGAGCGGCCCACCTATGGGGAGCCTAACCCACATTCCAGTCGCCAGCTGTCCCCGCCAGCAGCCTCGTTTCCAGCTTTTCTTTTCCTTTCTTCTCTTTTCCTGCCGCTCGCCCCTCTCTTCATCTTCCCTTCCTGCTTTGTATCGTCGCGTCTCTCTCGTCTGTTCACCTACACGCGTTATTTTGCATGGCTTCGTCGCGTTAACTGCGCGCTGCTCGAGCGGAGAGAAGAGAACTGGTCCCCAAGTGGATCAGCTGATTGCCGGCTCGTACACGAGTCCACCTTTCTGGCTTTTCTGCCCGACGAGCACCTCGACCAAATCCTCGCGTTGTTTCCAACCGAATTTTCTTCGAGATCTTTCCGACATTACGAGACGGCCAACTTTTAAAACGTTTCATTATTCGACGAAAGGTTTCCCCGAAGATGATGCAGAAAGTAAAAACGTTGCGAAATACCGGAGCTACTTACCGACTCGGTAAACGGTCTATATTTCGATGCTATCGAAATCTCGTAGGTCTCCTTAAAAGACTCGAAGCAGTTTCGAGCGACTTTCTTTCAAATTTGTTCCACCTTTCGAGAGATCTCGAGCACGCGACTTTCTCAGCTTAGAAGCTTCGACGCTTTGTTGGCGCGTTAACGAAAAGGACGTTTCGCAAGGAACGCGTGGGAGTCGGTAGAAGACTCGAAAGGATTAGAAAGTCCGATTTCGCGGATCCAAATTCGAGACGTCCGATCGAGAATTCAGCCGAGTAGAATCCGTTCGTGGGTCTTTGCACCCGAAGGATTCCAACAGCGTCGTTTATGGAACGGACAAGACACGCCATTAGATTTATGATTATGCAGCACGAGGTTTATATTTATGAAAGGCACACCAACACAAGCCTGGCCAGATGTCACGTTAATCCGATCTACCTGGACCAGTTCGATTCGGATCACCCGATTTACGAATTTATCGTCTCTCGATCGTTCGCAACGAACCAGTTCATCCTACCAAACAAATCATTTCCCTTTGTCGCCGGATTTCGAAGAATCGCTCGCTTTTACGCGGCCGCGTAACCTTTTTCGACAACTAGACTAAAGGGTTAATTAACAGAGAGAAACAGTTAACGAGGCGATTCGACAAATCGTCGCGATTCGAAACGCGATTTAAAACGCGATTTAAAACGCGATTTAAAACGCGATTTAAAACGCGATTTAAAACGCGGTTTACAACACGGTTTAAAACGCGGTCGTCGAGATAAAACCGAGAAAAGCGGCGATGTCCGTTTTATCGATATTCCCATCCAGTCGAGAATCCAGTTTTCCTGAAAGTCGACTTTTTGGTCGAACTCGGCGATCGTAAAATCCGAGATACGCGATACGGAACGACTCTGAAACGCGCTATATCGTGCGTGTACCTGCAAACGAACGACGATAGCACGCGCGGAGACATACTGCAACGGAAGAATGCAACTGGCAATGTAGGTCAGCTGGATTCTCTGTTGCACGCTCTCGGAGCCTTTTATCTCCGCGAAATCGGCCGATTTCTTCGCGCGGAACGACCCGCGGGATTTTTGCCGTTCGAGCTCCTTTCTTCTCTCTTCCTTATTTCCATGAAACTCGTCGTCCCGGCACCGCGAATCATTTCGTGGGAGGATACCCGTTTCTGCTTTCTCGAAAAGGATTTTTCGGCGTTCGCTTGTGGGAAAGTGGAGCGCGCGATACGATACTCCGTTGGGCGATGCAAATATAGATTTAATCGCTTAGATCTTTATCGTTCTCGCCGATTCCGTGTCTCGCAGAAATACACAAAGATATTATTTATGCTCCGACGAATTTCTAACCTTGAGTATACCTGTAAAAATTCGATTAGCCCGATTAATAAAGCCATCGAGAGCAATTTGTACGTTAGCAAAATGAGCAAGCATCTCGTCCCACTGATCGTCTCTCCGCCATTTGATTTGACGCATGGTCGACGCTCGGTTTCCTCCCGCGCTTTGACGCAATCTCGAAATGCAACGCGTGAAATAACCAACGCGTGTCTCGGCTCGCCGCGAATTTAGCGGTAGGATCGAATAACGCTCGGCTCGCAGGAAATTATTCGGCGAAATGTCCGAAAACACGATAAAAAGGAGAGAAACGAGGAGGCGAGGATATCTGAGAGGACGATGACTTTTCCGTGTCAGCAACGATCGTTCTCGCGAAACGACGTAACGAAATAATCGGTGTTCGATTGCCGTGCAAGCAATTAATTCCCCCCGCCGGCCGACTCTCCGATTTCTCGCGCACCGTTGCGGAATACCGACTGTTCGGTTCGATCACGCGCGAAAAGAAAGAACACCGTGAACACGAACGGAACGATATCGCGTGCGAGCTACGTCACGTTCGAACACACGGAGATCCGATTAAACGAGCGACGATAAAAATTATCCGTGCGAGAAACGATCGTTGCGACGCCTCTTTCGCAGTCTCGTCGATCGTCGCGATTAAAAAATCGTATGTTTTTAACCCTTTCGAGCAGTTGTTCGCTGCACAACCGTAACGATGTCTCTATAACGTGTCTAGGTTAAGCGGTACCTCGTCGAAACGTGCTCGTTAACTTGCACGGAATTAACGCGATCTTCGGTAACGAGGTTAAAGAGGAATTAAGAAGAATATCTTTTCGTTTATTGGTTTTTCGACGTTTATTCACCGATAGCTGCTTCGGGTTTGGATTACGATCGTAACCTTATGCTCGATCGTTTCTGTACTCGTAACTATACGGCATAATCTCTAATCAAATAAATTGCCAGGGAATTCGAGAATCGACGTGCAAACGCACAGTTCGAGGATACCTCGGGGTGGGAGGGTGAATATCGGTCTCGTAAAGGTCGTGACGTTTTTTGCATTTTGTATCTTGAAAACTATACGACTCGATGGATTAGGACCTCCCCAAACTTCGAGCAGACTCGCTTCGAGTAGTTTTCGAACGATCTCGAGACTTCGCAGAAGATGGTATACCGAAACAAGCGTATCCACGAGCAGGAACTGTTTGCAAACCTCAAGATCGCTCCGAAAGGCAAAGTAAAAAGTAGCGAAAATAAAGGAGTCGAGCAACCTCCGTATCGTGTGTCGTAGACTTTCCTACATTTTTACGCGAAAAGTACGATCGTTATCGAACAGGTGTCTAGGAATAACCGTAAACGATCTTTCGTCGATTTCGTTTCGAAAAGCGGAGAAATACATATATATCGTTGTTGCTCGATGAAAATATACGTATAGGCGGAACCACGAGGGTGTCCAGGTAAAAGAAACCGAAATTCAAGGATAAAAAAAGGGAAGAACGGTGGAAGGGCGATCTCACGGCGCTTTCTTGCGCTAACCAAAAGGAACGAAGGGCCTCTATTCGTCTCCTTATTGAGACGATCCAAGGGAGGCAACGACGATTGGATCGGTCCCGGGCGTTCGACTTTAAAAATTCGAACAACTTTTTCCAAGGTTGGCGCGGGACAATTTACGACAAAACCCGGTCAATCCGCGCTGTGTTTCTGAAATTCAAATCGTGCCCGAACGGAGCCGTTGAAGCGGAGAACCGCCACTTTTTCCACGCTCTCTCGCGCTCTCCTCTCTCGAAACGATGAACAGAAAGGCGCAAGAAAGACGGTGGGGGAGGCGCGGACTCGCGCGCGCACGTGAGCCTCTCTAAATTTAAATTTACGATTTCTCCCGCTCCGCACCGCGCCGCTTGTCGCGGCGGACGCTCGTCTTCATTTCGCTCGCGAGACTCGTCGTCTGATCTTTTCCCGAAAACCTTTTCGTCGGACCTTCGACCGACCGGAAATCGTTGCATCTCCCCAACTTACTGGCTGCCATTTTTCCGATTATTCTTCTTTCTTCCGGGCAATTTTCTTCCACCTTACGTTTCCCCGCGTACTTTTATATCGTTTCGAGTGTTTTCACCACAATTATCGATTCTAATCGATTCCATTGACTTCGTATATTTGTTATTGTTATTGGACGACAAAAGATGGTTATCTCTGAATGATCGAACGTTCAATTAATCGCAACCGAGGTTTTGTAAAAGTTTGAAAGATCGACGTTTACGGAAATTGAATGATTAAGTACTCCGTTGACATTTGAAGATGCCTAATGAATTGAAACTCGAGTTTCGCAAGAGTTTCAAGAAGACTGACACGAAGGAGGTAAATGTCGAGTTGACGAATCTGTTGTGAAAATTTGGAAAAATTCGCGTCGAAACGATTTCGAACGGTACTCGTCGTGCGTTTGTAAAGAATTTAGTAGGACACCTCTTAATCGTCCGTGTACCCGCTGGCTACGTTGTGACATATTCTTGATTTCATTTAATTTAAGTATAAACTCGCGCCAACAAACGGCTGGTATTTCGAGGGGACTCAAACGTTGGTGCTTGCGTGCCTCGGATTTAACATGAAAATAGCAAGGAGACAAAGCTCCACGACGCAATTTGTCATCCTTTCGAATTTTATTCCGCGCTCAAAAATGGAAGGGTATATCCCTTCGCGAGCGTTGAACTTCTTGGAAGTTGCAGCACCAGATGTGCTCGCGATTCGCCGAGTACACTTTTATAAGCGAGAAATTCATTGTACTCGCGCGACAAAATCAACGTTTCTTTGAAAATTCTGCGAAACTTTTACGTAACGATGTCCCGCAAGAACATGTGTCTCGATAAATTACAGAAACAATCGCTTCTATTACCTTGTGTTTCTAATCATTATTTAAATGTGACGTAAAAGGTTAAATTCTTGATATTATACCGGTTGTCGATTGTCGTCCACGCAGACTACTCGTTTCAGTCATCGCTACTTAACTATATATTTAATGTTCTCGTTCGCGTCTTCGCGCTACTCTGTTGCGGACATAATAACTGACATTTCGGTCGATCATTTCGAAATAAACGAATCATGGTAACAGTGTAGATTATCGCGATTAGAAGTATTTGATGATTTTCGTTTCTCGATTATGTGAGCGAATAAAATTCAACTACCGTTGCGAAGAAAAAATGGCGATGCGTTACCGTGTTTACGATCGTAATTTCCAACGAATCGCAGGAGAAATTCGATCGTAGGTATGTTAGTGAAAAAGCCGTTCATCGATAATCAGTTGTTCGTTCGATCCACGATAGCGAAGTAGAAGGAGAACATTTCTCGGGGCCGCTTAAGCCGTTCTTAGTCGCTTATCTGCGACCGGTGGCGTTAATTGTTCGATACACAGCCACCCACGCACGGAAGTCGACTTCCTCGTCTAATCGCCGGGCGGAATTTAGTTTCTTGATTCGGTATTTATGCGCGGCACATTTTTCAGCGGAATTCCCGTGAAAAGAGAGAGAAACAGAAGGAGAAAGAGAGAGGGCACGCGATATATATCGTCCGCGATAAAACACGCCGAGGTAGATCCGCGAGCATGAATAAAAATTCGATCTATTCGCGTATAAACTTGATTTGATTCGAGCATTAAACGCGAATCGAAATTGCCGCTTGCATTTTATTCGTTTTATCTCCATCTACGAACATTAATTTTTTTTTCCCACTTTTTTTTACCCGTTTGATTGTTTATTCTGTGCGCTGACGCTTGCGCATATTACGTTTTAGCTTATTATTTATTGTAATATTTTACGGTTTATTTTTTGTTCTATAATTGTTATGCAGAAATAGAAATCGAAGCAGTCGAAGGTTTAAATTATATAAATTTTCCGAACGATCAAATAACGATTTGTTCAAATAACGAAATTCTTACTTCGCAAGACGAAAGTGTCGATATTGAACATAAAGAAAAATGATAATGTTACTAATTTCCTTTGTGTTCGGTATAATTCATTTAAAATCTCTTTCGATTCGTTTTGCAATATACCAACGTGCTTGCACGGACGTTCTATGCGACCTAGTAATCTTTGCATTAAATCATTTATATTTTCCTCCTTACAATTACTTTCCAAGACCGCGAAAAAACGACAACACACAGCTGGACAAAAAGATTCCATTAAAATAGGAAAAAAGCGTAGTGTCAAATGTGTTTTTGAAAACAACGCGATAAAAAGATGATTTGTAATCAGCATTATTTTCGAGGTTAACTTTTTTCTCTTACCTCTTTATGCAAGATTTTATTAACTCATAGAACAAATAAATTCTAAAGGTTGTATTACAACCAGCAATTTACATTCATTGCAATTCGAAGAGTAACGGCAAGTTATACGTTGGTTATGAAGTCTTTTCATGCTTATTAAAAGTCATCTGAATAGCACCGTTTTGATAGGAACTTTCCTTAAATCGAGATTGTCCAGTTACAGAGAATTTTATTATTTTAAAATTACGCGGGCTTTTGACCAGTAAAACCAACCATTTGATTCTACGAGAATCGAAAGAATTTCTTTGATGCGAAATTTCTGAGAGTACTCGTTTGAAGTGAACTTGTAGCCGCGAATAACTGGATATTACGATTCTTCAAGTTTGTTCGTCGACAGCGATTAAAAATCGATTATCCCGGACCAAAAGCTGTCAGAATAGATGTTATCGAGTAGGTGTAACGAATAAAGAGCCTCGGGAGACCAGTGTTTATCGTCGTGTCGTTCATGGATGTATGTAACTAGGCCGCGGTGTTCGGGTGTGGCCGTGTCGCGCGCATTGTTTCTGAAATTACGATATTGTAGTTATTAATATTTATATATAGGCGAGCGGAGGATCTTTGCTAAGGCTGGCAGCGTCGACTTTCTAAAGTGGTCGAATGCCACCGCATTCGACGCGACGCTCGACGACGTACCTTGACCCGAAGCCGAGTAAAATTATCGCTTTCGCGGCGAAAACGCGTCTCGGAAGTTGCACGCCGTGACGGATATTGATCGAGCATCGCGTTCCTCGTGTTTGCGAATCAACTCGACGATCAATCGTGCCGTTTCGAGGCTTTTCGACGATTCCCGAGCAAAATTCCCAGTTAACGTCGAACCGTGGTAAGTTCGAGGTACATCGTAAAAAGACGCGTACAATCTGTTAAACGTTGTCGACGAGCTGGCGTTCCCGCGCGGGACAAGGCGAAGACGTTCGAACACAATTTCGTCCGATAACAGCCACGTTTCCGCCCGTTGTTCGACGTTTCGTCGCGATCAAATTCCCCTGGACATCATCGCGTGGCCAGCCGAGTCCTCGCAGCTGTTCGATATCTGGTCGTCTAACCAAATCAGGTGGAGCAGCTTGGAATGCACCAGTACACACGCTCGGGTGATTGACGTTTCGAGGTCGCTCGTTTGTCACAGAAAACTCTCGGACTCTGTTTGTTCCTTCGAGAACTCCCTTTGCTCCCTATACTTCTCGCCCATCTTTCTGCTTATTTCGCGTCGTGCACCCCTTTTCCCTCCAGTTTCTTTAATTATTCCGGCTGCTCGCGATAACGATAGCCACACGCTGGGCTATCGGTCAAAGTCAGACGAACTAGATATTTTCGAAAACGATCACCCTAGCTTTTCCTGTTACGCCTCGAGGGTTGCTACCTCCATTCGTAGAAATCGACGCGTCAGTTTCTTCGAACTCCGCAATAATCGGTCAGATTTTTAACGTTAATATACTGTAATCACAAGCTGGTGTAACTACTCGAAAATTTATGTAGATCCTTATCTCGTCAACTTAGAAAATATTGCGCAGCGAAGTTAATCGTCGGAGGTGGAAGACGGTGTTAATTCGTGAATTGGAAGGGGATATAAAATTCGGTTGTCCGGGAGAAAAGTATTGCAAAACGAATGTCGATCGAACGGGTAAAACCGGATATGCCAGCTGTCGTCGATCGGTGCAGGCTCATTGACATTTTCTTCGAGTTCCGATGCGGCGATCGGCGGAACAGCAAGCGTCATCGAGCTCACGATCGCTACGTGACGTTTCCCCCGCTATAAAAATGCGCGTCCGGTAGCAATTGCAGCGTGTCGGTCGCTTAAGTTCGTTAATAAACATCACGATCGTCGAGGACCCTCGAATGGCGGGTATCGTCCGAAAAAGGCGATAGGAGGATTCGTTCCGTTGGTTTGCTCGGTCGCGTTGGCAAAAGACAATGGAACGCACGAAAAAGGCGCGAAATCCAGAATGTCGACGACGAACGGACGATTGCGAAGGTGGGACACGTTCGTCGAGCAACGTCTCTCAAATAAATTATCGATACTCCGCTGGTATTCGTCGCGGAATCGACGATTCTATATGATCGGCTGCCGGACGGATGAATATGCTGCGGACACGCGGAACATGCCAAGCGTGCGACGCCTCTTCATTCACTCGTTTCGTCGTTCCTGGAGGGAATGTCGATCTCTCCTGGAACTCGCCGGAGACTCCCTCCGGCTTTATTTTCGATCCAGTCCCGTGTTCGACACTGAATTTCGTATACCACGATTCGAGAGGTACGGCGACAGTGATCCGAGAACGATATCCTCGCTTTTTCGGACGACCGTCTCGAGCCGGCTGATTTTATCTTCTTACCAGCTGGAAACGTATCGTTCACGCTTTTTCGTTCTTAATTGCCGATATCAACCTTCGAAACGTAGGCTTAATTAAACGACAATGTTTCTGTTCGAGTCGATACATTTTCTTCGGCAATTTTTCGATGCTGTCCAACGGTAACTTTTTCCACCGAATAACATCCTCTTTGATCTATCGTTTCATTACGCTCGTGATCGTTATCTGACATTACCGATAGAGAATAACAAGTAGTATACGAAATGTCTGGTTTGCTACGAGTATTTGTACACTGTTCATTTGCGACTAGTCGAAGTACAGGAATTTTCGAAACGATGTTTGCTTCAATTATCGGATTACTGCTAAAATCAGCATGAAACGGTAGAGCCTCTACCGTTGTCGGTAATCGTAACTGATCGGTCGAATGATTATGTATCTTTAATTCGTATCTTTCACGTTGCGCATGGCAAGACGTCGAATTATCCGCGAGGAAATAAACGCGTTAACAATCAGTTACGTCCCGATTGGTAAGATCGGTTTAGCGAATGGTGTCGGCAATGGCAACATCATTCGTCCGATAACTTTTTACACGCGAATACTAGGAGCATCGGTAATAAAGTTATGGCAACCAGCAGCTCGTAACTAGCAGTACCGCAACTATTATTAGCGAACCGAGCAATAATTATACTAATACCGAGGCCAGTTCTTGACTACACGATGCGCGATCGTTCCTTTTTTCATTCGACGAGATTCACCAACGTTTTATCGCGAATTCCAGCGCACGAAGATCCGTCGATCGATCGAAGGGAGTGGATGGTTCCGCTGGACTGGATCGCAGAGGGAAAGGGAAAGTTTGACCGAGTTCGAGCGCTCGATGACACCCGAAGTTCCGCTGATTATCGCACGTAACTCGTCCGAAATCTCGGCTACACCCCTTGTCGACGAACGCGTAATTTCTTCAGTCGACGATTCATTTTTTGGAAACTTCTGATGTATCTCTTGCAACGATTTAAATAGAAAGCAATCTGCGATAATTGAACCTTTCGCTTCGTACAAGCGACCACTAACGCGTTGACAAGCAGCAGCAGACGTGTCTAGCGTGTGGCTCGTTACGAACATGGTTTATTAACTCTCGAGTACGACAGGGTCAGATTTGAGCTTGAATCCATTTTAGCCGTACTCTTCGACGATTAATATCATCAAAGATTTCGATTCGCGAACTTGTATCACTAGCATCAGTGATTCTATTAAGTAATTCTACACTTTTGTGTCGTAGAAAATAATTGTTCGAATGATACGGAAATGCGCGTAGAGCAGCGGAGGGAAACGAATCGAGTTCTCCGACGAAGAATCCGAGATAGGGAGATAAAACGAGGAACAGGTCGAGATTTAAAGGATATCTCGATCCTTGTAAGATCTCGAACTAGATGATACCCGCGGTGTCGCGCGAGGCGATCGCGCCCAGGTATCGCAGTAACCTACGTGCGCGTTTTCATTGTACGAGAAACGCGAGAACGTGGGCACAGACGCGGAATTCCAACGAGCGGAACCCGACGAAAATGTCAATGAGTCGATCGCGAGCGATATGAAGAATTCGAAAGCAATAACCGCGAACAATCCGCCTCGTGTGGATCTGGAATCCATACGAGTGTGCAATCTTGTTCGTGTTGCTTAGGCGTCGCCAAGAATTTCACGCTATTCTTCTGTGAATCAATCGGTTAACGGTATTTCATATTTTTGTCAAGGATTTTCCTTTTCTTAGTACAAAAGTGTTACGTTCAAAAACTCGATTACCTGGCTCACGAGTTTGCTCTGTCGCTCGAGAGTTAATTAAACCGTCGTCTACATTCGCTACTATAATTTTGGCAGAATGAATTTCTTTCCAAATAACGATAAATCTTGCCACCTATCTGGCCCAGTCGATCATATTCGACGCGCAAAAAAACTCGTTTTCAGATAATTTACGAGCGACCCAACCACCTGGTTGCAATTGCGAATTGGCGCGTCCTGGAAGGATTTCAATAAAACTCGCTAACGAGCGGAAGCCTGTTTGGGATGCTCACGGGCGATGCCTCGATCCGTCTCGATCGTTCCAACGCTAATAAAACTCGCTTTCCTCTTCGCGTTCATTGTTTCGTAATAGCGTGAGCGTGCAAATTTGCAATTCCAAGCTTTTCTCGAGAATCCAACTTCCTAGAGGGTAATTGACAAGAAATCACTTTTCGGTTCGAAAATAAAAGGATAAATCGAAAGGATAATCAGCGAAGCGAACGTTCGATTCTTTCCGAATCGTGGAGTCGAAATCGTCGGAAGAGAATCGATCGGCTTCTCGTGCGAAGAAACAGATCTCGATCCGCGGAGCACGAGTCGGAACGCACGGTGGTGTTGTGGGAGGAGGCGAAGAGTAGGGCAGGTATTATCTCGAAACCGGCCAGTGCCATTATCCACCGTCCATTTGAATTTTCAGCTCTCGTAATAACGACTAATACGAGACAAATGAACCGCGGGTGAAAGACGGAGAAAGGACAAGAGGGATATAAGAGAGAAAGAATAGAGTTAAAGGAGAGGAGAGAAGAGAAGCCGTGATTAATGGAGTCTCCGCGGCGAGCGAGAGCTCCGACGGATAAGATCTCCGATGGAATTCCCGTGGCTTTTATATTGGATTTCTTTTAAATTCGTTACTTTATCCGGCACTATGTTAATAGCGGGTCGATATGAGAGCTCGCGGTTTAAGAGGAGTTTGTTCATTTATCATTCGCCGAGTCGCGTCGCTTCCATCCAGAAGAGGATCCGTCGAAACGATATTCTTGCCCTCTTCGAGTATCTTTTACTCCTTCTTCGCTCTAGAACGCTCGCATTAGTCACGATTCTCGCAAAATTTTTGGCCCTCGCGACTCCTATCCGCTGCCTCCACCTCTTCCTCCCCCTCCTATTCGGGAAATGTGTCTTTGAACTTTTGAAACCGGTTCCTTCGTGAGTGATCGTCCGAGCGAGAAAGAAGTTGGTCCACGGGTACTTGGATCGACGGAAAAGCAACTGTTCGCTGTGTATCGAACTTCTTTCCTCTCGTTATCGAGATAATTAGGAAAATTGTGAAATCGTTGACACGGTTATCCAACGAAGGTCGTAAAGGTCCTCGAGCACGTGGAAACGACGAGGTTTCCGGAGGACTCCAAAACGAAGCATCGTACGCTGAAACGGAGATCGTTCGTCATCGGCTAGCAGCCAGCTCGACAGCGAAAAGCACGAGCGGATGACGCTGGAACACGTGTAGATGTCAAGGCGTTAATCCCTCGAGAGACGAAGAAGCATTTCTCGGTGCTCGAGCACGCTTGTTCCCGATCGAACCGGCTTCAAACCTTTGCCATCCTTGATGATCCTTAGAATTCTTCGACTATCGCAATTTTCGACTCGGAATCGATTCGATGCATCTTTCTTAAACAATAATTTAACGCAAGACACTTAACCATCTTTATTCATTGGTTAAGCAACCTCTTAGGAAAGAAATTACCTCGTATTAATTTCCATACAAGCGAAATTTAGTAAGAGTTCTGCCGTGAACGCAAACAGACGAAGCAGTTTCCGCGCGGCGACAATGCGCGTACTCAAGAAGCGACCGCTCGACGCGATGTTAATGAGGGCCAATTAATCAGCCGGCCGAGCGAATCTTAATACGAAATCCTCGTGCCCTCCAGGGGAAAGCGGTTCCCTCCGTTTCCGCTCGCTCGATCGGTACAAACAGAGTGTGAAATATCAAGAAACGTATTGCACGCGTTCTACGGGACCGCTTTTTCTTTCCGAGTTAACTCGGAAACTTCATTAACGCGCTCTTCGAATAAAATATTTAAACCGAACAGTTTTAAATAACTATTAATCATCGATCTCTTTGAACGACTCCTTGAACCGTAAATGACAGTCTTGAAGACGGATAATGAATCTCTCATTGTCGTTCGTACTTTGCACAACCTCCGCACCTGACTTTTATTTTACTTCGCGTAGAAAAACGAAAATAATATTCACGGACAAGGAATTGGACTTTATTTGCAAAATTTACGGTAAATTCTTACCGTATGTTAACTCACTGGCTACGGATTTCTGCGAATCATCGGGAGATCAAGGATAAAAATAAGGAAAGGTAAATGAATGAGGCAGCAGAAATTTGTTTGTTATGCAAATTACCGAATTAAATTGTTAATGGCAATAGACATAAAGAGTCATTTACTCGTTCCGCTTCAGAAAGTTGAGAAGCGTACTGGAAAGTGTTCTCAAGGCTATAAAATCGATAAATTTTATTACGTTATGGTAAATATTATTTTCGATAAAATTATGGAATAGATCGTTCTACTTTGGAGACGGGAGTAACTCGTTCGAGTAAACACGCTATGCTTTCGTTTAATGATCAGGTATCGATCAAAGGAATCGAATTCTTGGGCTTTTTTTCTACGTTTTTGATAGAAAACTCGTACTCGTATAACAAGAGTATCGTTCAGCGTAGTGAGACGTATAGAAGAGGAGACAGGCGTGCAAGTGTTCGCATCGTTCACAGTCACCTAAGTGTCTCCATCATCGCGGCGGAATTCGGTTTCTGTCGGCGGCTTCGAGGCGCCTCGAATTTGTCAGAGAAAGCTTCAAATAAATTTAGGAGCATGTTTGAGAATGGTTTTCAGAGAAGCTTGGAACTCTTTAGACAACTGAAACGTTCTTCCGAAGGCTACTCTACCGATTTCGCAAAGATTCAACCCTTTTCGGACTACTTTCGAACATTTTAATATCTTACGCGTTACCAATGTAATTGATTCTACAACCACGTTCTTTCGTTCAAAGATTTCTCGTCTGTAAAGGATTATCTGACTCGACAAGAAGAAACTATCGAAATCCGTAATCATTGACAGAAACAAGTAGTACTAACTGTTGGTCAGACAGTAGTTCAAGCAAGCTCCGCGTTTCTCTTCGTAACTCGATCGGATACGTTGGTCTAATTCGGTGTCGGGGATTATCTGATAGTTCTAATAATAAGAGGTCATACAATCTTCTAAGTTTGTTAAGACTTTCTTTTACATTTTCGTTTCTTTATTATTGAATCCAGGTAAATAATTGAAGTTCCGAAGAAAAATTTCACGATTAAAATACTAAAATAGTTGGACTAAATCGACGACTAAGAACGGAGGTGATCGGTCGAATACGGAGAAGATCGTTGTTGTTGAAAGTTTGCAGGAAAGCAGAATGTGGCCGAAAACGTAGAGCCACGGTCTCTCGCCGGCACGACTCCTATACCTCTTAATCCAGATTGAAAATATGTAAATAAATCCAGTCGCGGCTCCGTAGGCCGGATGCCCACTCTGTATTCCCCGTCGAAAAAGTATTTTAATAGAAACGATTCATCATTCCGCGGGGCCCCCGACCAGCTTCTTTTTCTTCGTCGAAGAAGAAGCCAGCAACGGCAGCAGCTCGCTGCTTTGGCCCTTTTGCTCTCGCTCTCCCACAAACCGCGACAGGACCTTTCTCTCTCTCTCTCTCTCTCTCCCTCTCTCTCTCTCTCTCTCTCTCTCTCTCTTTCTCTCTCTCTTTCTCTCTGCCTCCCTTCGAGTCCTTTGTCTTTGTTCGCTTTCAATTTTTACCGGATTTCGGGGAATTTCGATCGAAAGGTTTTCGCTTTTATCTTATACTGGCCTCCGTCGTGGCCTCCCGTTCCTCTCGCTTCAGCTCGATCGAATTTTATGCGAGGATACACATCGGATTTCGCGGAATCTCTGCGGTTGTCGTTGTCTCCTCGCATAATTTCCTTCTCGCAGTATCCTCGTTCGCGCAGATTTTCAGAGATATTTCGACTCGGGAAGATTCTTTTGTTTACTCGTTTTCGTCGCGATCGTACCGCGGCTCTCGATCAGAAAGAGAATCGAGGAATCCCGGTGGTTGTCCGTTTTTCTGAAGGTTTCTTCGTCCATTTTTTTCCTCGGCAGTGATTCCTCTTCAGGTTCGATGTCTCATTATGTCAGAGCTGGCTGGATTTTGGGGGGAATTCCATACTCTGTCCCTCGTTTTCTTCTTCTCTTCTTTCGCTGTTTCTTGTTGCTGTTCTTTCTCGTTTTGGAGGAGACAAGGTCGTTTCAGACTCCTGTTTCATATCCTTATTCGAGAACACCGAGTTTCGATGTTCTGTAGGAAGCTTGAGTAGTCCACAATTTTGACGAATTAAACTTCGTGTCGTGCTACTTTTCTCTTTTTTTTTAAATTTACTCAATTTACCGACTTCATTCATCATTTGTATCCTATAATACGAGACAACGGTAATATTTACTTAAATTTATATCCATTCGCACCTTTCCTCGAAAAGTTTCTAAAGTATCTTAAGAACAAAGTTGAGGTTCGTCAACCGAGCGAATCAAAACGGTCCACAATCCATCTAGAGAAAAAAAAGGAGGCATTCCACGTGTCGCGAAATCGTCGGTCAATATTAGACGAGCGCGAACAGTAACGGGATATCGACGAGTAATCCAGAAAACTCGAGTCTGGATGATCCGCGCTCGGATCACCGAAAGGAGAGCAGATTTTTCCATTATTCATTAACTCGGGAACGACCGTCACATCCCGATTGGTTTCTTGTCGGTCGTGCTATTAGGAATCAATCAAGACTCCTCGGTATCTCGTCGGTGCTTCGTTGACAGCCGCTCGAAAACATCCCGTAAGAACGTAACGCCAATCTTCCGAACGTCTATCCGACTCTGTGTGCTGTTTCTCTTAGAGACAACGAGCGACATCTTTCATTCGTACGACTCCGTAAAAACGCGCCATCGACCATCGTGACAGAGTTGTCCACGAGTTCTCCATCTTCTTATCGCGGTTATCGTTCGTTCGCGGCTTCGAACTTTTACCGATCTATCGAGGACGCGTTGCGTTAACTTTATAAATCACGATTTATGAATCCCTGCGTACTCTGCGATAGTCTCGCTGGTCCGAAAGTTCAATTTCCGCTGAAAGCTTAGCACCTTAACACGTGTATCGATCAATTGAACGCTCGCTATATGTATGTATTCTCGCTATGAGTTACGTTCCATCGGTTCCGAGCGAATGACTTCGCAATGAAGTTATAAGGTTCGATAGACGTCGCCCGTGAACGGATGAAAAAGATGTCTAAATGCAAGCAAGATTGGCTAGAGAAGCAATACCTCTGAATAAACGGTAATTAATCAATAATCTCTCGGTACGATGATCATGAGCGGCTGTTTGACTTGCAAATGAAAGTCGAACAACGTGTTTACAGGTAAACAACACCGCTGCTCGAGCTACGTTATCCAACGTTCTTTTTTATCGATTTCGCGTGCGCGAAATACCGGGAAAAAAAAAATAAACGTTTTTCGACTCGGTTTACTCTTTTACGAGTTAACTTTAAAAGTGGACGCAGACGGAGGGAATGTATCGTTGCGTTCCCCATCTTTTCCATGTTTCATTGGCGTTCATCAGCCTCGAACACCAATTAGAGGCAGCCTGTAAACGTTACACTTGCCGAGCGAAACGATTGGCGCTTCCAGCGGGGTCTCTTTTTATGGACGAAACGTCTCCTCGGTCGAAGAAACACCGCGGAGCCTGAATGCTCGCTTTCTTCGGCAACTGGCAACACGATCGTTTTCTTCGCGAACCTCTCCTTCTCTTTCTCTTTCCGTGGTGTCAGACCGACCATATTTCAGATGCTCGTCTTCGCCAACTTACCGAGATTCCATGGAATTTCGTTCCGATAACCGGCACCGAACTTTCCCGTCAGAAAGTTTCACGGCGTACCTCAAATTCATTTCCTGAAATATCTCGTATGAATCGAACGTATTCTCGAGAAGCATCGGCCAAGATTTTCATCCCCTTTGTCCTTGAATCTGGATAATCCTAGTGGACCGAGTGGTAGTTGCGCATTAAAATCCTTGAAACGAAATATTACGCATCGGGGATGGTCCACCCCTTCTTTGCTCGTTACCAGCAATATGGCTCCCCTTTTTCAGTAGAAGCTACCCCGAATCGAGCGAGGCCAGACCAGTTCGTGCCACTATAAATCTCGGAAGTTTTAATGCCTTGCAGCCTGTATATAATCTCTTTCTCTGTCTCTCGCGTTTCGCTCCCTCTCTCTTTTTCTTGTGTGACCCTTCACGGGCCCGTTCGATCCACGAATTCAACCGTGACCCCGCGCCACCCCTTCCGTTCTTATTTGCATACGCGCATAATAGCAACGCGCCGAGCTACCCTTTACTATTAATTTTATAAAATCATTCAACGACTCGCTTTCTCTATCCCTTGTCTCTTTCTTGCCTGAATTTTATTTTTCTCCGGCGACCGAACCTCCTCGTCCCGTACCCTCGGGACCCTCGCTGGCTTATTTAAATAACGGATTTTCGAAATCTCGTTTTCGAGCAGATCACAGGGGTCGCGACGGCTGTGCGACCACGTGCGCGCAACATTTCGCATACGTTCTTTTCTTTCGACGAGCGATCAAATTTTCCATTCAGGATCATCCTCGACCGAACCGTTTTCTATTTTTCTCGGCCGAAGCAAATCGGGCCGAATTTGTTTTTCTCTTCGGGAGGAAAACGAGGTGTTGGGTCTTTAGGCGAGGTGTGGACTTAGGTAACCGACGTAATATGTTCAACTCATTAGCGGCAACGAGTAAAATGTGCCACGTACCATTTACGGTGTTGATTTATCTTAGGGATAAGTTAACGTTCGCGAACGATTGTACGTTCGGTGATAGAAATGGGGCTATCGGCGGCGAGATTCGAAAGGAATTCTTTCGGTTAATATTAAAATTGCAACGATACCCTTGTTTCGCGCCACTAGTTCCCTAATTAATTACTCGTAACGTATCGTACTGGAAGTTTGATATGTACGTTCTTCCTTGTGGGAGGAAGTCTCCTCCGTCTTCGTGTTCCTGTGGCGGGACAGGAGCAGCCGGCATTCATCGATTAATTACTCGCCGCTCGCTCGTTAATTAGCCTTGAAGCTTCTCAGCTTGCATCTCCGTACAGAAATCTAATCGACACTCGCGATAGCCTTCATTAAACGTAGGTAATCGAAACCGAGGTAAAAACAAAAAAACAAAAAAACAAAAAACAAAAAAAAACAGAAAGAAAATAGACCGAACTCGTTTGAACCGTGAAAGGGTTCAATTTTCGCGTTCCACGCGTCGTCGAAGCTGTTTTAATTGTCAGTCTTCGCGAAGAAACAAACGAACGAGCAACGACAAAAAATGAGGAAGAAGAAGAAGAAGAGGAGGAACGGTAGCGAAGCTTCGTCGCGTTTTTCCGCACGAGCAGCCATTAAGACGTTTTAGCGCGTTTCGTGAAACTAAGACGAAGAAAAAGAAAGAGGCACAGACAGGAGATAGAGGAGGAGAAGGAAAAGAAAGATGAGGAGGAGAACCGTGGCACCCGTTGGGTCTACTTAGAGCCGATAGAGGCGGCCTAACTACCGTAACCGTATCCAGGTCTAAATAGTTGGAGTTACGCTAAGTAGTCCTAACCAGATTAGTAAGTCGTTGCGTGCTCTATTTTTAACGGCGCGCCGCCGGCGTTCGAGGCGTTTTACGCGGAACACCGTAGACACAGAGGCCAGAGAATGGCCCACGGACGATAGAAAGAGAGGCCAACCGGATAAAAAGGCCGATTGACCAGGAGAGAAAAGGATACACGACCAAGGGAACCTACTACGAGACGAAGCTTTATCCTAATCCCCGTAAACGAGACGCGTCCTCTCTTCGAAACGCTCTTCCTTATGGTCCTTCTTTTTTTCCTCGATTTAGCATCGTGTTTCGATCGAACACCGTTCGCCCGATTTCGTCCAATTTCCTCCCCCTCGAAGCTACCGGTTTGCTTTTTAATCTGGCCAGTTTATCGCGCGTGTCGGGGAGTGCCGCGCGAAATTCGAATATCCCAGGCAAACATCGTCGCTCGGGGCGACTACGAATTTATTTGCGCGCTGCTCTCGACCGTTTTAAACATTCTCCGGTGGCAATGGCGCGGCAAAAACGGAAGAAAGCGAGAACAAGAGGAATGGAGGAGAGAAGAGAGGAGAAAAGAAGAGAAGGGACTGAACGCGCGAGGAGACGGAGGGAATTTTATTTCCGCTCACATTAATTTCAACGACGCAGAAGACGGTCGCCACAAGACGCAGCTTGAAATTACGAATATTATGACTTCAACCAGTTCTCAGAATTCTATGTTTTTCATTCTTTAATCTCGGCCCTCTCGTGTTTCACACCATATCTTATGAACACGTTCGCCCTCTTTCTAACCCGACAGACTCTGCTCCCTTCTTCCTTCCTCTTCGTTCGCCGCCACGGTTCACCTATGTGCTTTGACTGACCACGCGAACGTTCGGACAAAACTAGGGATGGGAACGAGTTCGATATACGTGTACGTACTTTCGAATTAGAATTTCAAAGTTATTCGTAATGTACTTGCAAAGTTACACGCGGTTTCGAATCCCGCAAGAAATACTTTATCATCGTAGAACGTTCGCCTGGAGGCAACTTTTCGACTTACTTTCGATGTCGGTGAGAACCCCGAGGAGAAGCTGTACAGAACCTAGAAGAAGCCAACACATAACATCCTACTTATAATATATGTAGTTGGATCTCGTCTGCGGGCAAAGCAGTCTGAGCACGGTCTAGGGATCTTTTTCTCGCGGAGGATTGTTTCACTTGTCCGTCCGCGTGGATGCTGTTCAGACAGCTTTGAATACCGTTTGAACGTGGCCGGCCAATGGAGAGATGATTGATGTCAGCAGTTTAGCGATATGGTAGCTTGTACAGTGACTTTAGAAACGGTGAGATAACAGTGATCTTTCAGTCGAAGCTTTGATCCTGCGTCGTTGAAAGGTTCTGAATTCTTGTTAGGATTATAAAAGTAGGTTTCAAAGCGAAGCATCCTTGAGATTTCAAAGTGAGCGCGGATAGATGATTGTTCCATGGATGAAACAGGAATTTCGATGTTTCTCTCTCGAAAATTTCGAATCGAGCCTGAAAGAACAATCGCGACGAATTCTCGTAACGTACGTACCACTCGAACAGGAAACGTGTGGCGTCTCGATAAAGCAACACCATATTTTAAGACTTAAGTCGCTTGGCGAATTTGAATAATCTACCGGTATTCCGGCAGACACTTGAAAAGCCACGAGGCCCATCCAACCACAGGCCTGGCAACATTATATTCAAGTGTTTGACGAACGAACGAACGCGTTACGTCGTCTGCTTTTTTGTTTTCCTGCTTCTGGTATCGGCATCAGCGTCGAGCTATGTCGAGTGGTGGTGCTGGCCTCTCACGGACCCAACTGCTGTCTCTTCTGGTTTCGTTCGCGTTGCCAGAATTCGTGCTTCGATCGTTTCTCCTTTCTTAATGATCCTTTTGTCCGAGAACGTTGACCTTTGCTCGGTTCCCGGGGGACGGGAACGCCCTGTTGTCCCTGTTTCGACTCAATTTCTGTCGCGATCGGATCTTGACTCGTTGCGAACGGTTTCTTCTATCGAGACGAGTGTCAGCGATCTTTTAACTCGATGATTTACCGAAAAAACACGATATTCTCGAAGAACGGCGCCCGTTATGAATCGATGATTGTTCTAGTCGTTAGTTCAATTAGCGTTCCGGTCGAACGAACAAGCAAAGTAGAGTGTAACGAGCTCCCTCGTCAAAATTCAAATTTCCAATAATATTACTCTAGTCTCGTTAACCGGGGCTTTGCTAGCCGAAGGTGTACAACAGAGATATGCTCGCGTTCGGAAGAGTAAAAGTATCCTAACCAGAAAAGAACGTTCCGCTGTCTCTAAAAGGCGAGCTGTTTCAAGTTCTCGAGTATCATAGCGCAAGTCGCGTAGAAGAAAGGGAGCAGGTCTACGGAAAATGTCTCAATTTCCATGCGCTATCTCGAGGCAGCCCCCAGTTTGCTCTTCCTTTCACGGTGACCAACCTGAATTCATCATCGTCGAGGCGTAAATGCACGGATTGTTTGCGCTCTTTTTTCTAATCAGCCACGTTTTTTGCCCCCATTCAGATTGACTCATTAAGAGCGTCAAGGTTTTTTGCGTTTCGAATAATAGCTCAAAGAATCCGAAGATTTCCCGCCACGGGGTGTTTCCATGCACGGTTCCGTCTTTATTCTCGGCAAGTTCAGGACCGGCACCCTAAGAATCTAGGCCAGCAAGCCGGGAATTTCTCTTTCTCTCGAATCCGCGCGGTAAAACACGCTGCTATCGAGAAAAAAGAATGAACCTTGCGCGGTGACAATGATAGATTCCGAGGGGCGAATTTTAACGAGAGATTCCTCCGACTTTGGGACACTTGTATCCTTTCAAGCAAACATTTATTCGACGAATAAACGAGGCGCAATTGTCGTCTCCGCGAACCTTACGAATGGAGGATTAAACGGTCGAAGGTTCCTGTATTAAAAAAAAAAGTTTGAATATCGTTTGAAATATCGTTCCATGCGACAGTCCCTTAGCGAAGGATAATATTCGTTAAATTGTCTTGAAACGAGTAGAGGAGAAACGAAGTACCTCCCTTGCGATCGGAGGGATGAAAAGAGCAAACAGTTTCGAAAAGGTAACTTCGTTTCGCCAATAGGAAAAGATTCCCTTCCTTTCGTAGCCGAACAAAGACATTCTGGTTCCATTGTTCAGGGTCGTATCACGCTGCACTCCGATTCGACCGGCCGGTGTACGTACGGTACGTACGTACATGTGCAAACAGGGTGATAATGTATTCAAGGTCCGCCCCGTAGCGATGGTGGGGGTGAAACGGGGCGGCCCGCTCGGTATACGTACTGTAACAGATGTTAATTATCCCTTCTGTGTATACGCGGCAAAAAAAGAGCCCCTGTCTCGCTCGGACATATCGTCCACTCGAGTACATCCCCGACACGAGGAGGTCTCTCGTGTCCTCGCGTCGAAACGATCACGTGGCCCGCCTAGATCGCCCGTTCCAATCGCGTTACACTTCCACCAAGATAGACACGCTAGAGAAATTTGCTAATACCCTTTAATCGAACCCTGTCCGGTTGTCCGAACGAATAGCTGCCCTCGAACCGCGTCCTAATCGATGATTTTCAATTTCGTCAGCGATCTAGAGAACACGAGAACAAGGCGAGTTTTAGAATCGTTACGGTATAGTTATGTCAGAGCAGAACCGGAGGATGGTATTTGGAGGCAGCATCGGGGGAAAATGATTTCTTGTCGCGCAGCTGAACGACTACGACGCCATATTCGTCCCGGGACCCTTAATGGGCCAGTTTTACTGCGGAAATAAATAACCGATAATGAACCGAGCAAAAACGGAACTAACGATTTTGTGGCCGAATTAGGCAGCGAGTTTCGGATGCCTTCGAAGGAGTCGTCTGGGTCGATTGACTCGAGTGGCTTCGCGAAAGCAAACTCGGACAAATGATCGAACACGGGCTAACAAAGAAAAGAATTTGCCGTCTTCGAAGCGAATTCGGTTCTTGCACCTGGTAGACAAGATCATTCGTACATGTTCGCATCTTTCTATCGTCCTTGCAATTTCTTAGTCGCTCGAAAATCGTCTCCTAATGTCTCATCGAACATAGGATTCGAATATAGCCGCTGAATTTGCTCGATTCGCGAACAATCGCGAACAATCGCGAACAATCGCGAACAATCGCGACAACGAAGTTAGTAGCCCCTATAGCCGTTGAAGGAAGCGTCGAGACGCGACGAAACGACCCGTTTTGCTAACCGAGAAACAAATTGTCCCTCGTCGCGCGTTATCGCGGACCGTCCGTTTGGCTGACCGAGCAGCGCTCGTATATCAGCGTAGCTTTTGTTACAACGACGTGCCTTTGTCTTCGCCCTGTTTTCGCGTCTCATTCCAAGCGCTGGCTAACGTAACGGGGCTCGTCGTTGGGGGTTTCCTTGAACCTGCTGCAACCTGCCTTTGCATCTACATCAAAGTCCGTAGATAAACGTCGCGAATCGAAGCGTTCTAATCGTTCGCCGCGCTACGTGCTCTCCGAAAACCAGCTATTCGGACATATTCGGACGTATCGTTTAATGCGGGTTTGTTTAATTTTTCTGTTTTAGAATGCATTGAGGAGCCGGCCGGTTCAGGAGATACGAGATGTCCGCCGTAACGAGTCCGTATGGCCCCAGTAAGACACCTCCTTTTCTAAAGTATCTACGATGCAATCCCCGTTACCATTCTTTAGCGAGAAAACGTAGGCAGCTCGTGTTTGCGTCAGCCATCGTCGTTCGTTCCGTTCTATCGAATCATAATAGCCGCGCGCGCGTACCTCTTCTAACGATTCCAAGAACGTTCAATTAACGTGCGTCTCGGCTGAATTCTAATTAATGTTAAAAATTGATTTGCGAGAAGCGAGAGGCCCTCGCGACTCGTCGGCTACACGCGTTCAGTTGGAATCGGTCGATTCGAGGCAATAGCGGTAGCGTTCGCGAGCCACGGTCCATGGAATTCTCGGCGATCGAGCGGGACACGTGGGCTAGGACCAGCTGGGGCTAGACTCTCGATCGTTCGCGCTCGAAAAACGCTCGAGCTTCGCGCAAGAATGACCCAGTAAGCCTTCGACGATCGTAAAAGTTCGGTAACAGAAAAAAAAGAAACAACTAAACCGCAGACCGTCGAACGAAGCTTGTCGATCTGATGCCGGTTTATTTCCATCAGCGGAGATGCTTTCCGACTCGGTATACAACTACGCGACTCCCCGACCGGGAGGGACCGCCGACCAGGACTGCGACTCCCAGTACGAGGGCCAGGCCCAGCTGCAGATCGCGAGCATGCAAAAGCCGCGGAACAAACGCAAGAACTTTAAACCGATCAGCAGCCGAATGGTCGAGGTGTCCGACGAGTCTGAGAAAGAGGACGAAGAGCTGGAGGGTATCGAGGAGACGTCCAGCGAGATACTCGAATACGAGAGGAAGACCATGTTGTTACCGGCCGAGGAGAGGTCTAAACAACGACTGAACAACAACGAGGTCAGTCCCATGGACTTGTCCGTGACCACCACCAGACCACCGTCTTCGGAAGCCGACGACGACAGCGGTGACTCCCTCAGGCACAAGTTCATTCTGGAACAGCTCAGGTCTGAGAAGCTCTATTCACCCGGTACCGAGGTACGTGCATATTTTTTCCTCCTTTATCTACCGGGCGTTGTTCGATTCGTCGACTCAGTCGGATGATTCGATTGTCCAGGCTAGGAGTCCAAACTCGGACTCCTCGGAGAAGACCGGTAGCGGCGTCCTGGAGACGGAGTCGGGTTGTTTGGACGACGCCGACTTCGAAGAGCTGTTGGCGAGCTACGGACTGGCGGGAGAATTGGCCAAGTCGGTGAGCAGACAGCTACCGCCGACCTTCCTGAACCCGGCGACCGGTCATCCTCACGGTGAGTCTCGAAGCATCGATGATGACTTTACTCGGAACACGCGAATCGAATTTCGAACACGAACTTCGTCGCCTCGGTTGGTTAACGTTCTCTCACGAATTCGTTCGTCTTACCGATTCGATCGAGCGCGCAATTTTTCGAATCGCGTCGTTTTCGAACTGCGTATTTTTCTCTCGAACCAATTGAAATTTATCGCCAACCGAGGTCTAGCTGCGGAGTAATTAGAGACAACCGGGCTAACAGTTGTTAATAACTGGTCGAGGCAAAGAATACTCGGAAGTTCGTCCTCTGGCCGAGCTAAAAGCTATTAACGCGTGGGCGGTACTCGGTGGTAGAAAAGAGAAGAAAGAACCGCCCGTGGCCCGTATGGAACGGATCCTCGATTTTCAAGGATCCCCAGCGAATACCGTGGCCGTGTCAGGTTCCTCGAATCGTTATTATTCGCGGCAGGACTCGCGCGCGACTCTTCGCTGAAGAGAAATTAGAAGCGGCTCGAGCATTCGACGAAATCGTTAGTCGAGCCAACCACGAGACGCGGGACGATTGGTTGGCATCGAATTCGGGGTTGGGCTACGAACAATTGACAATCGTAACTGGTTCGCATTCGTACTTAACGCTTGGCGTAAAATCAATTTTCGTACGAGCCACGCTGTTGACCTCAGATTTTAATGACGCTTTATCGATAACTGGAAAACGAACGATCCAAAGTTGACGAGAAATTAACCGAATCGTCTGGGTTGAACGATTCGTTGAAAGATTCATTGTTTCCGTTATCGTAACGACCGAGCGTTTATCGGTTCCGTATTCGATCGCTCGTTAGGACTAGTCGATCGATTCTTGTTGAAACCGTACAGAACTTCGCTTTGCGTTTCGTTCGATTCGATGCAGCGTAATTAAATCGTCGAAAACAACGATATTGACATAGAAATCGAACAGGTCGAGGCGATCGATGAAATATTACGAAGCATCATTTCAAGTCTCGAAGTTCAGAAGATCCGAGTAGACGGAGTTTCCACGTCTGCGACGTGGTTTCGTTAGAATTGGCGACGTATTGAACGCGAACGAGTCACGAACGCGGCGAGTACGTAATTTTCAGATTAGACTGTACGTGTGCACCAGAACAGAATGTGGCACTTACATATTGCCAGTGCATCGCATATGCGCGCACGTGAATATGCGATGGCTCTGGCAAGATGGCCGACTTATAACTCATAAAGTCGGTCGGTCTGCGCGAACCGTTGACTGCCTCGCGATCGATGGATGCTTTTGAGATCAGCCAGCGTCATCGTTTCCCGTTTGCCGCCACCGCCACAACCGCCACAACCGCCACCACCGCCGCCGCAGCGTCTCGCGTGGGTTGACAGTCTCACGAATTCCCTGTCTATTGTATCGTGGACGCCTCTACTAACTAACGAGTCAATTTCACTATTCTTCCACGCCGTTCCTCTTCGAGATACTTACCGTCCAACTTTTTCAATTGCCTTCCTGCCAGCCAAACATCGATTCATAGCCCAAAGTCGTTTGCCGGATTAACGCTCTTCCGACGAATCGGCTTTTCTTCTTTCGGACGGACAGGTAGGCCGGTCGAATTAGCTTTTCGTTTTTCGAGGCACGGATCAATCATCGCGCATCAAATTATGGAGATTTATTTGCATTTTTAGCGACGAAAAATTTATTAGGTTTCTTCCTCCAGACCGATAGCGAACTTTCGTGTTCCAAATTACGCGAAGACTTATTTGCATCTTTAGCGATGGAAAATTTGACTGTATCGAATACTTGTGGGGATTATGGTATTCGATGTTAAACTTTTATCTTCGACTCGATCGGCAACGCGTGTGTCACGAGAAGTTATTGATACATGTTTTTAGCAGTTTGTAACGCGTATAAGGCTGAATGATTGCATGGAAATGTATTGTTAATGATCGATTGTGCAGAAAAAGCGTCGGAAGAGGTGTCGATCACCGGATTTGAACTCGCGACGTCGAATTCCCTGTCTGTGACTCATCGTTTCGAGCTCCCTCTCTCGCTCAATATTCATACATTATGTAAGTTAACCTTACGTCGATGTAAAAGGACCCTAACGGGCTTTCGTGGCACAGCTCCATTGTTACTCGATTGAGTCTTTCGTCGTTGTACTACACTTTGTCAAATGGCCTTTGTCGCCGGTCTGCTCGAAGAATAATCTCTTTCGGATTCGATTAAACTCATGCTCGTTGCTCGCCATCCTGCCAATTACCAGAAAACTGACCGCGTGAAATCGAATGCGACATGCCTCGTAACGCCGCAACCTTCTTTCTTCGTTTCGTTTTCGTCAAGAATTAGGAATCTTGCTGACGCTCGACTCGAGGAACAATAATTTTACGTACGAATTATCCCTCTCGTCGCCTTGTATTAACCACGCGTTGCACGACAACGTGTCCGCATAAATCAACGGAAAATTTCAACTCGGAGACAAAGATGTTCGACGAATGGAGGTTTGTAAGCCGAAATCACGTTTATTAGACGGTGGAACAGTTTCTGGCAGAGTTAAGGTGACGACATCAATCCTCGTTCTATCCGAGCCGAGCGAAAACGCGTGGAACATCGAAAAAGAGGCAAACAAGACGTTCCGCGTTTTCTTCGACTTCCACGTTGTTTCGCCTCCAACGTCTTCCATCGGGTCTCACCACCTACACATCGCCACCTCGAACAAAAGACCGCTTCTATTCGTCGCGTCGTATCGTCAGGATTGATACGCCAGGAAGAAGAGAAAAAAATCACGCATAATTTATCACGTAAAAGCGAGTCGAACAGAAACCGCGTGTCGTCGATGAATCGGTCGACGCGGTGGGGTCAGGAGGAAAAAAAAAGGAACACCGTCTGGTTTCTCGAGTTTGTACGGACGTCTGTCGTTTCTATGAACCTTGACGTTCGTCGAATGAACGAATATATACTCGCGTATCCGATTCTTCCGCGATGAATACATTAACGACACCGGTTAACCCAGAAAAGCCATGGTCGTTTACGTAATAGTCGATCGAACGGATCCTCTTTTCGACGGAGATTCTGCACCGCTTTATCTTAACCCTTTACACTCGTATGTCGAACTGAGACATCTCGTTAAATACTTGTAATAAATGGAAAACATATTCGTCGCGTAGTCCGCACTGTTGCGATACATTTTATCTTGAGCCGTTTCGTAAACGAATGAATTGATAGGTAAAAGTACTCGAGAAGCGCAAAGGGTTAATTAGGAATTTGCAAATTTCTATCGGACAATCGCGTTGGGGGATCGAGTGGTAGATGAGCGATTCTTCGAATATGCAAATCATTCGACGAGCAAGAAGAATAAATTCCTAGATAATCGATAAAGTTTGTTAATCTGCGCGATGCAATCTCTCGGGACGAAGGATTCAGCGGGGGTGCGATCGAAGCGAGAGCGGAGAGCAGCAACGGTTGAATCGAGGTAAGGGAATAAAGAGAAAGGTGGGTTAATCCGGTGCGAAGAAAAGCAGAAAAGCCGCGTGTGCTGTTGGTGGTGCAGCGGAGGGCACACAGTGGGGTGGAGGACAGCGATGCCTCCGTGAACCCATTAATCATTCGAGCCGGATAAAAGGCAGCAAGGATGAAAAGAGAAGACGGACAGTCGGACGGACGACGAGCGAGAGGCAACGCGGACGATGGAAGAAGAGGAAGAAAGAGGTTCTTCCTTTCTGTCGTTGCTCTCTTCTGCCCTCCTCCACCGAACCAGGAGGATCATTTTTTATTTTCTTCTTTTCGAAATTCGTCGGACGCGCTTCTATTGTCGGAGAACCGGCCACGCATACATCGGCCAGAGCGAGGACTCATCTCGGACCGACGGTCTTTTCGAAGGGGAGGAGATTCATTAACTGATAACGCGATTCTTTCTTCGGACGTTCTCTTCTTGAAAATGATATCCCGCCACGGGAACAACCAAGAAGATCGTTGGACACCTGTTGGGAGGACGATAGCGCTTCGGAACTTGGAACCGTATCTCTGTCGTGGCCATTGTTTTGGAAATAAAGCCTTCTTCGACGGAGCTACGCAATTAATCGTGTAGAAGGTTCAAGGACATCGGCATAACCGAGTCATAGGTGGCCACTCGTCGGAACTCGCGTAAAATCCTCTGTCTCGTTTCTCCGCGGCTGTTTCGGAGCCGGTTCGGATTTAATTCGAAACCTTATCGACCCCGTTGAAAGTTTACGGTTCTAACGGGGATATTGAGCGCGAGAGAGAGGGCTAGGTACTGTAAACCTCGATCGTTCTGGTTACGAGTCTTTTATGTCTCCGCGTGTGTGGACCACTCGAGCACGTAGGTACGTAGTAGGTACGAGAAGTAGCGCTACGTAGGTTCTGCGAGATCGAAATCGGAGCTCCTTGGCTGGGAGACAAAAGGGGTCTCCGGTACGCGGATGACAGGAGGTGTCGGGAACCTTTGGGATCGGCGACCTGTTGAATCCCCGGCTCTCATAACCTTCAACGAATTCTGCGTTTATTGTGAAAGAAGAAAAACGAACAGGAGAAGAGGACCGTACATGCGCGTGGTGCGTTTCTCGAGAGGCCGAAATACGTTAACCCTTATCTTACGTTTCACAAAGAAGAATTCCCGAATAATCGCGAGCAACCACCACGTGCTCTATTATACTCCCCTCTCCCTCTCGGTTACGCTTTAATTCATCTGGATGCCAAACGTCGGCTAATTGCTACGCTAGTTAACCGATGAACGCTTTGATGATACTGCTGACACACGGTTCTTGCTGCTTTCTATTACGTGCCGATCCTTTCGAACGGTTTTCTCCACGAATACTTAGCCGGTCGAATATGATCATCTTTTTCCTTTCGAGAGCTTACGTTTTACTAATTGTCCAATTAATAAAATTAAGGAACGAATTTTCGCACCTTGGCTAACCATACACTTGGACGAAGCGTGGATTCGTTAAAGAAATTAACGCTTCGAATAGCGCGACGATAAAACTAATATTAAACGGCATTTCTCGCCGATCGAATGAAGAGGAAATCATGGAATTCACGAGCCACCGGCTGGATTCGCGGAACATTTTATGAAAGCTTTTATGAAAGCCTTTACGATCCGTGTTTCGAACTACAGTCTGCTTCTGTTGAACACATGACGCCTTCGGCTCGTTTTCTTCTTCTTCTTCTTCTTCTTCTTCTTCTTCTTCTTCTTCTTCTTCTACTATGCGTACACATTTGCATCTGAAGATTTTCTTGGTCGTTTCCACGACGATTTCCACGATTTCGTTGGACGAAGATGGAAGATTTATTCGTCTGGTAGCTCTAGTCTGTCGTTGATGTCCGCTTCCGGGTCAATTGGATCTCCTCGGCTGTTTTTTTGTTCGTCAATTAAGTTCTGAGTCAGAGCGCAGCGTGGAAAGAGGTCTGAGGCTTATTGACGTTGGTACAGTCCTCGTAATACAGATTTTCTTCTTCGTAGCGAAAATCCTTCGATGCGGAATCGTTAGTTTTCAAACAGGAAGCGACATTAAACGTAGCGGTGAAAAAAAGAAGTAGTAAAAAGGCAATCAAAGCGTAATAATATGGAAATCCCGACTGATTGTATTATAAAAGCCTAAGGGTATTTTTGTAATTCGTGGAAGAGAAATTTTTTGTCAAATTATCAAGCATCTCGAACGATCGGTAAACAGGATCTTACAGAATAAGGAGATGGCTCAAGGTTTCTCGCGGAATAGAGAATTCGCGATTGATCGTTAGATCGCCGTCAGCCAAATGAAAAAAAAAAGCCTAATGTCTATGATACTCTCCGTTATTTCTTCGTCGTGTTGTTCGTTTCGAGTGAAATTAAGGCGATCATCGAGGTCAATGAGCATTTCACAACGAATGATGGAAACGAGAAGTCTGGCAGTTTTTCTTTCTCTCTTTCTCTACGATTCACGCCTCGCGTTCGCCGTCTTTTTTCTCCTTTTTTTCGGCTACTCCACGTGGAATCTTGTTTATTTTGCCCGTCAGCCCGCTGACACTCGGACATATTCGTTTAAATTTAGAATTCAATGGGATCCTTTTACCGGGCGCACTTTCGTGCCTTAACGGAATCCCTCGCCAACCGAGATTATTTGTTTAATTCCGGTTCCTTCCTCTTCCTCTCGCGGATGTCACTCGAACCTCGATGTAAATATTTTTATTGCTACGGGGAATCGTGATGTTCTTTCCTTCCTCGTCGCTCTGCCCTCCGCGCTGTCATTTTAATGAGTCGTTGACACGATCCCCGTCCATTTCTTTCACGAGTACGGTGATAAGATCACCGCGATTCGAATAGAAAAATCCAAAGGGTTAGAAATTTCGATGCAACGATTCGCGAAAGCGACGATTTACGATCGGCGAAATTAATTAGAGGACGATATTCGCGAACGGGTTAACTCGAGGAAAGTTCGAAGATTCGTGCGAATCGTTCCATCAGTGTCGACGAATGCAAGGTAAGCACGCGTGGTCGTTTTTCCGCACTCGTTTCGCGTAAATCAGTGAGGTGCAGCGGACTCGGGTTCCTTTAGATTCGCGATAACGAGTTACCAGGATTTCGCATGAAACGCGTTACATGTTCGAGGCTAGACAGCTCGCGATGCTTATCGGCTTACTCGACGCGCGTGCAACGATCGCTCGTCGATGATTACGTTATCACGGTGATTCGACGAAAGGAAGCAGCAAAAAGTGGAACATTGTTCTTAACCGTTGATAGAGAAAATTTGGAGCAACCCCTATCGGACGAGTGTGGAGCCCACATCGTCCTCGTTATCCTCGTCGGATGGAAGGCTGGCTCGGGTCAACGGGATTCATAACCGCTAGAAAAAAGCGGCCCGATGTCCATTAGCGTTTCCACGGAGGGCCGGCGCGGCGCGGCGCGGCGTTGGAGGCTCGATTAATTTTTCAAACAATCCCACTGGCGGTGGACTCATCGATTCGTGGGTCGAGATAGGGAGGGCCCCTGGACACGTCTCGTGGTCGAAAGAGAGGGCCCATTAGGCCCCGCGGCGTGGAGGCCCCTGCTGCCCCTTGTCAGTCTCCGAAAACCAGAAAGTCAGCTTGTCAAATTAATCACGGATGACCAATCCATCAGCAGGCATTCCTAGCCGAGAAGAGGATCTTTGCTCGTTGCTCGGCCTTTCGTTTTCTCCTCTTCCTTGCTCTTTCTTTCTTCCTTCGTTTCTGCCCTGCCGAGTGTGTTCTTTAGTCCTCCTGTTCCCGAGGACAGCGACAGGAGATTTCGACGTAGTTTCTGCCCCCCTTTTTTTCGGGGAAACCTTATGGTATGCGTGTATAGAGAACCTGACGCTTCTTCTGCGTCCAGGCTCGCTTCGTGGTGTTTGATAGATAATGTTAATGCACGAGGAAGAAGAGGTCCACCACGCTTCTGGATGAATAATGTTTAACCCCTTCTGTGTTCTTGGACAGCCTCGATGGACGAGCACGTATCCGAACGGACGACCACGGGTCTCGTGCTTTCTCCACCCGATGCGAACTCGTATCCACCGATGGCTTTCGGAATCTTGCCGAATAAAATCGTACTCCAACTTTCTCGCGTCTAAATCGAAACGGTCGCCGCGCGAACACCCGACGACGCGTTGTATATTTTTCCCGAGTCCCGTGTCTAGACGATACAGTTTCTGACTCGGTACGTTGACGCGTACGATAATTACGAATCAACGACTAGGGATCGAAACAGCTCGTTTTCTCGAGGAAATCTTGCCGAGCGGATGAAAGGGAAAACAAGAGCATTCGTCGCCTCTCGTGGGAGTGTTGTTGACTCGAAAACACATGGCCCGAGTACAGTCCTCGAGGAAACCTTATTGGACGACGACGACGACGACGACGACAACGACGACAACGACGACGACGACGACGAACAGAAGGTTATCTAGGATGAGATAGGTTTCTCGAACATTTTCGACGATCGAACGAACGCGATCGAACGATACGCACGGCACAGATTTTTACTTGGCGATTGCACAAAATTTCGTCAGGCATTTGCCAAGTGTTTATTACAGGCAATTGGCAAATTAGCGGTCACGCGTCACGGTTTTAGAATTCGAACGGAAACAATGGGATCACCGATTTATATTTAAATCGACGTCTTTTACCGCGACACCGACACTCTATTCTCGATCGTTTCTATATTATTTTCTAGAGCTGTCTAGAATTAGATCGGTTAACCTGTCACGGTACCGATCGAACTGTTGCAAAAGTCTTCGCGGTATTTCTGCGTCGTGCGACCATCATCGATCACGAACGCTATACAATTTTTTAAATAATTCTATCCTGTGCTCCCATACAATAGCCAGTGATTTTGTATTAGGTCGTTGCATATCATTTCGACGCGATTCGATAACGTAAAAGCACTGCAAACGTAGCACTTGTGACATATCGATTTAAAGCTCGAGTTTCGCTGAAAAATAACTGCGTGAACGTTTCATCGATATACTTAACGCAAACTGGTTGACGTTGAAACAAATATCGAACCACGTTAGAAAGAAAATTTCGCGTAGCCCGTGGGTAATCGGGCCAAATAAAGGGTTAAGGGCCATAGTCCGAATCCCAGGACTCTTTTATCCGTGCTCGATGCACCGAATGACGCAGGGGAGAGAAAAGACCCGCGAAAACCAGTTTGTCCAACCTAATACGGTGCCCGTGGCTTCGACGATCTTAATGAACTTCTCTCTTTCCGCTGTCCTCCTCTGCCGCTAATCTCTGCTTTAAAAACCATCGTTGATTCCCTACGAAACCGCGATTCGATGGTCAATTAACTCGACTTCGAGTAACAAGTTGACCAACAACAGACTGTCTCCAAATCTCGGCGATTATTATTCGTTCCCGTACGAAAAATATGATATATGTATAACACTTTGGAACTAAATGGTAAGACACACGGTTAGGTGTATACGTAATTTATAGAAACATCTTTTCAAATTATACGCCACCATGTTTCCAAAATTGGGAATGCCGATTATAAACGAATGCGACGAAAAAGAAGGTAAAAGGGGGTGCATATAGTTTATGAAAACGTTTCGCGAGGAATTTTCATGCAGACTTTATCGAAGCGAACAGAAAGAGGAGAAGGAGAAGGAAGGGTATTAAAGCTGGTCTCCTAATCTTAATATTCAAATTCTGCGGCGAAACCACAACGGGGGTGGCAGGGGGCCTGAAGGGGGATGGTAAAAGTGAGCCGAGCAAGCGGCGACCGCATAACCGATTCTCGAACTCATAAATTTTAAATTATGTCAAGCAAAAAGAAAGGACGTGCGGATGGGACCCGACCTCGGATAAAATAAGAGTAGAACGAGGCTTCCCCACACCCTCTGCCATGTTGCTCTAGAAAAAAGCAGAAAAGCCTCGACAGGACCCAAAGAACGCGAATCAGGGCCCGAGGAATTATTAAGGCGGTTTCCGTGCAAAAATATTGTTACCGTATCCCGATTAATTTAATCGACGTTATCGCGTCGGCTATTTCTTTTCGTATATCGAAAACTTGGAGAAAAAACAATACAAAAGCGAAACTAAGATTTTTAGTTTTTTTTTTTTTTTTTTATTTCAAATTATATTATAGAAATTATTGGAGGTAAAGGTAGAAGATTAAATTTTGGACAAGGAATGCTTGTAACACGTTAATTAATACGCGAAGAGTCGCACATATCATTGCCAATCTAATTTGTCTGAAAACAAATGACTTTATAAATGTTGCAATCATTAGTAAAATCCGTAGTAAATGAAAGGTGCTGGTACTTGGTTAAAATTTCATCTGATTCGAGATAAAAGGAAGAAAGCAAGACTGGGGTTTCTGCGTTTTAAATCCCTTTTTAGAAGTTAGCCAGTCTGCCGAGAGAGAGTAAAGGGGTGTGAGTGAGGGAGAACGTAAGAGGAGAGGGGGAGGCTTATTGCCTCGACGCGTTTTCCATACGCGAAGCAGCTTTATGGGGGTCGCCACGAAATTTCGGGGCCCCCATTACCGCGGCGCGAAGGGGCCCCACCGAGTCGAATTTCCGGCATTAATTCGACATTATGCGATATTCAAATCGGGCCCCGTGGAATTTTTTTCGGTCTAACGAGCTCCTACTCCCTTTTTCCTCAACCCCCTCGATCCCGCCCCTCGGCTGCTTTTTATATACGCTACGCCATCACCGTCGCGCCATCCTTCGAACGAGAGAAAGCGGTTGCGTTATTTTGTGCGATACCGTATAACTTTGCCTTCAGCTTCGAACATTTCACCCTTAATTGCCGGGTATACCATAAGCTCTGGTCGCGAACACGTGAACGTAGGGAAGCGGTTTATGCCGAGTCTTAGTTTCTTCGGAATAAATTCGATGTCTCGTTCGTTTCGTGGTCGTAAACCACGCGAATTGAAGGGTTTAACCCTTTGCGATCAGCTTTATCGCGCAAACGCGATGAGTCATCGCATGAACGATTCATAATGATAAGTTACGAAAGATTTATAATAGTGTCTCCCATTAAAAAATTGAATTTTTAATCTTACTAACGCCTAGTCGAACAACAAAACGCTTTCGATGGAAAACTGTTGCAACGTTTACACGGTAATTCGAAGCAGAATTTAAGCTGTGACGAAATCATGCCGTACATCTCGACGCGTGTTCGGAAACCGGTACCGCAACTCGTAGCCAGTCATTTCGCACGAAGAATATTAACAAAAGGATTATGCCGTCGTGTTCGTGAAACTTTAAGCTTCGAATTAATGCCGCATAACTGCTACTTTGCGTTACTTTTCTATAATTGCCTGCTACAATGCTATAAATCGACGCAATGTAAGCATCGTTCAGCGATACTTTTTTATCGCAAAATCGCGTCAGAGATTGATCGTTTAATATAATAGTACAATAAGCTAACAGTATCCGACAGAAGGAACGATCAAAGTTGCGAACACGTAAGAGCGACCGTGAAAGCTTCGTTCGTGGAGAATACCGGCTTAACAAGATACGTCCGAAAGCTTTCCAAAAAACCATCGATCCCCGGAGCAACAACAGGATGGAAGGACAGATTGCGTTTCCTGGCGGATCGGCGCGGCTCCACTTTGTTCGCGGCCGTTTCATTTTTCGAGTACGGCGGATAATTAATCTTGGGTGGGCATAAAAGGGTTTTCGGGTTCGGTCGCGAGAAAAAATGAGCGCAGCTCTGGCTTCGACCACGGCCAGTTGTGTTCGTTGGCCCTTTTTCTCTCTCTTCAGGCCGGTCCACCACCCTGTGTCTTTCCGTCTTTATATTTCTCTCTGCCCCCTATGCGTTTCCCCTTTCCCTCTCGCTCGGTTCGTTCGTCCGCTCGACATCGCCTCCCACACCGCGTCGTGGCACCGCGGGATTCTAAAACCTGCATATCTCGCGCCATCCCCTCGTCCACCATCGCCACCACCCGTCTCATCTCGGGGTTCTATGCTCCTTTTTTCAGAATTTGAGTCAATAAAAAATCGCCTGGAACAAAGGAACGAACGGCCGCCAATTTCTCACAGGATAACGTCCAGAGAGGGCCCCATCGTGGCCTGGCGGAAGGCTAATCACGGCCGGGCATCTTGACTTCTGTTAGGTGTTAAAAATGGGCCCCGCGGGGCCCTTCGCTCTTTATCTCGCTTCAGTCTGCCCGCTTCTTCTTCTTCTTCTTCTTCCTCCTCTTCTTCTTCTTCTTCTTCTTCTTCTTCTTCTTCTTCTTCTTCTTCGAGTCTGTCTTCTTCCGTGGTTCTCGCCGTCGCTGCCTGTTCCTTCTCCGTGTTATGGTCAAATATTAAAATTTGGAAACGTTACACCCGGAGCCTCGATGAATTCTCGTTTCACGGGCCTGCTTCGAGGCTGCGCCAAAGAAAAATTACGCAGATGGCTCATTAATTCGTGGCGAGTCGCTCCCCGTGGCGATTTTTCTGCGAGATTCGCCAGATCGGGATCGCGAATTCGAGAAGCCTTTCGTTCTTCACCACGCTATTTTCTTCCTCTGTCGATTATTTCGTCTTATACATTATCGATCAAAATACTCGCGTTTTTAACGCCGGTAACCCGATCGCGATGTATCGTATTCGATACGATAAATAGCTAGATATTTAGCAGACGCGTTTGGAATGTTTTCGACTTCTTGAACACGGTGAAATGGACATTTTTTTGGCGACACTTGGAACCCGAAGGGACGGAAATTCCTCCGCGAGATACCGCGCAATAATTAAACGATCATTTTTCCACATCCACGAGGCTTTTCGATCCCTCGAACGTCCCTTCGAGACGAAGATGCGCGGCAACCGTGTCGAGACGCTTTAATGACGAGAGTCGATTCGCCTCGGTCGATATATCGTCGTCGGCGATGACGAGCCGATGGAGAATCGACGATTTATTACAGAGATTCGTCCGAGCTCGACTTTTCCATCGTGATCCTAGCCAACCCGTGTTGCACCCTTTGATGGATCGAGTCTTTTATCGTGGTGACCTTGAACCCTCAACAGGTGTCTGTGCCAGACCACTCGAATCGATTTTCATTTTTCCCAACCGCGAAATTATTGGATTATATCCTTCCCTAGCCGGTTAACAAATGAACCACCATTAAGAAGTGCCGCGTTCGACCTGTTATTTCTCAAGTTTTCTGACAAACGATACTTGATCCCCTATTTCGTGCCGCGTCTTCTGGAATTCGACGTTCTCCAAGGTGAGAAAGATCCCGCGATGCAATTTAATTAACCCGCTCTGTTGCGTCGCGCGTAATCGGACGGATTAGGCTTTGATTTCGTCGCTGCTGGTTCGGTATAAACGTCGAGTACACGATGATGTATGGTAGCGCCGTTTTCTCGGTAACGGATGATTTGTGTATTTGCGAGTGCATTTTGAACAAAATAAGAACAGGTTACGGTGCATTAGCTGGCAAGAGGTCCACGCACGTTATTTAGGACGAAACGATGTCAACGAACTTTCGAAGAGTTCTATTTTTACGGGCAAGTCGGCTAAATTCAGTTAGCTAAATTATTAATTCCGGTGACCGGGTCAGTGTAATCTGATTTGGGCGAGGTTGCAGCCTCGAACGCGATACGGAAAATTCTAGCTGAAACATTCGGTTCTACTACCTTGAACTGTCTACCTTTCAATTATTATCTGCATCGGTATCGATTAAGTCGTTTAAATTACTACGGAGCAGACGTTGAACAGCGTGAAACACGAATCGTATCGCCGACTATCGAATGAAATTGTTCGCGACAGTGTTAATCCCGAAAATGTTATTTTGTAAATAGTTGATCGGGAATGCGTGAATCATGAATGAAAGAGCAAAGTCTCGTGGGAAATGGTGTTTGTTTGTAGACGGTGAAATCCGTGTTGCGATTTCCACGTATGCACGTTAGGCATGCGTAACGCGAGGAATACTATAAACGCTCGCGTGTTTCATTACAACGACGATACGCACGAAATTCGATTCTAATGGGAAACAAGAAAGCCGAGAGCCTCGAGCGCTCGTAATCCGATGTCCTGGCGCGTTTCAAATACCTAAATCACGAATAACGATGCGATTCCTCGTAAAACGGAGTGGCCTGGCCTGACAGAGATCGCACGGACTTATCGCTAATTGCGATATTACCGTGAGAAGACAACGATCGTTTTTTCGCGCGAGCCATCGAAACGCCGAGATTTCACGCGTTCCTGGAACACACCGTATAAAATTCCACGATCCTGTTTATCGGCTGAATATTCTCCATCTCTTTTCTCTTCGCCAACTTTAACCGGTAATTTTATCGGCGTTCAGGTTTCGTTCATTTCACCGATTTCGATTGGAAATTCGCCACACGAGTTTCCATTCCGTATACGTTACGAATAATTGAATCGAAGTCGCGCACGATCTCACTTTCCTCCCGGGAATTCAATATTTTTGCGAACTTTGCTTCCAGATCGTATCGGAGCATTGGACATTTGCAACGATCGTAGAACAGATTTTTCGTAATCGTCTATTCGCCGAGTCACCGTGACATGTCGACCGATAAAATCGCGATTTCCACGTGTAATATTCTCTCTCACGCCGCTACCCGATCACGTTTTCCTTCCCTTCCAGAAAAGAAAAAAAAGAATCCCTTCGTTCTTTTCGGCGGTACTCGACGATGGTCCCGGAACGATTACTCAAATTTCTCAGCGAAAGGAGTGTCTCGTGTCTCGGTTTTCCATCCCTGTAGCGACGCGGAGAAAGAGAACGATGATCCCTTTCTACCCCTCGAGGTTCCCGTTCGACCCCTTCCGGAAGAAGAACCGGGAACAGGGTAGTGAGAAAAGAGGAAGAAGAAAAAAGGCTCAGCCCTAAAGGAGCCCGGTAACCCTGACGGGTCACGGGGTGAATACCGTTTTACCGACTATTAACTCACTTTTACCCTGTTTTCTTACCCCTGGCGTTCTCTGCTAGAACGAGAGAGCGAACAGACAGAGAAACTTTCCTCGAGGGGTGAGCCACTACTACGTGTTTTTCTTCCCCTTTCCGAGCTTTCTTGCGTAATCTTTTCTTTTTTCACCACGGATTGGCTCCCCTTCTTTTTATTTTCTTCCAGTTTTTTTCGTTGGATACTTTTCCGGGTTACCCCGACGTGGACGTGCGCGTGCAGGTAGCTGCGGCTACCTGCGAACTCGTCAAGAGAGTAAGGAAAAAAAATGCGAGTTTTTGGGGGCCACGGTCGATTTAACCCCTGAGAAAAATCGCGACCGACCCCCTGCACCACGATATATATCGGGGGTTAACCGATTTCTCGGCCGAATATCGAAATCGGAGAGGCAGCTTTCTCGCTGGACCATTTAAAGGCTTAAGTATCTCGTAAAAATGGGCCCAAGATCGGGGACTTTTTTCACGATCGTAAACTTGACAGGGCGAGAGGGTCGAATGTCACCGTCACGGTTTTTCGTTCCACGTTCTATCGAGATTACGTTCTAGTCGCAAGAAATTGTCGTGACAACGCGCTGAATAATTAAACGCGGGATACAACGCGTCGATGTCATTAAATTAACTACTATTCTTCCGTACTTCTCTTGTCCTCATCAATTTTTCCCAAAAGTAATAGCTACACAATCGGCAAGAATTTCTTCGTTGCATCACCAGGTGCACACGATTCGCCGAAACACAACAGGCAATTTAACTCGTAAATTTTTCTGTTATCCCGTTAACTACGACAATTACTTTCCCGTTCCGAATTCACCGTAACCCTCTCCCCCTCAACCCCCGATTCGTTTCTCCACCACGTTCTCTGTGTACTTGATTTTTATCAATCGTCCAGTCGAGACGATGTGGAGCAAAGATGAAAGGGAGAACGTCGCGAAAGGAAGAGAAACACAGGATCCCCGCGGTGCAGGATCCTCTTCGGGCCTGGACCTTAAAAATCGAGTCAATTTAAGGATCCGGCCCAGGATCTACAAGCATAACGCGAACGTGCATGCGATCCTTCAGGGGTAGTATCTCCTGTAGAATCCATTTACCGCTGAAACGTGTACGAAATCATTTCAAGTCACTTTTTAAATCTTCCTTTTTATATCGCCTCCACTTCGTGCTATTCGTTTGTTTTTCAAACGCAAATATTAGAGGACGTTGTCTACTACGTTATATTAATCTCATTATTTAGAAGTCGAAAGATTCTATTTATAACGAATTCTACCACAAACTTTTAAAATATCATTCCCTCCAATTAAAAAGTTAACTCCGTTCTCCCCTCGAAATAGTCCCGAAGCGTTTTCCCACAACGCCCGTCGGTCTCTCCTAAATTATCACGAAGGATAGTCATTTTTCATCGCCATCGAGGAAGGAGCTTCGTATGCGTCTCGTTAAACGACGCCTAGAATCGTTCCGTAATAAAAAGAGAAAAAAAAAATTCCGAAGGTTGCGTATAAAGAAATAAAATAGGGATAGAGGTAAAAATGAAGCCTAAGGGGTTGCGTAATTTCGATAGACGTCGTCGATCCAAACGGGGGGGGGGTCTAACCGAATAAAATACCCTTGCAGCTTTTTTCAGATTTCCGAATCTCTTCTTTTCTTTCGCTGCATTATTCTTTTTCGCGACCACGAGATCGACTGGCCAGGTCGAAAGCTGCAGGTATATGAGAGGCCTTATGGATGGAGTTTGATGTTCTCATGGATCCTCTTCGCGCGAATAAAACCCGCCAGATCTACCTGAATCGTAGACTTCGCACCCGGGGGTATTAAATGCTGCTGGCACCGGTTTAAACCCTCGTCAGGATGCACCGGATTCGTTTGTCTCCTTTGCTGGAAAAAAATAGGGGAAACACTATTTTAATTCGCAGCTGTTTTTCATTTTTTCTTTAACGTTAAAACAAGCAATCTCGTCGACTTGACGAATTTCAGGTTCCCTATTTTAAATTAGTTTCTGTCGGGTTTTTAAAAGTATCTCGTTCCTGACTTACTATTACCCATACAACTATACCTACAGAAACAAATTTCAACGTTAATAATTACGCTTTAATTTCCAAATGTTCGTCGCCATACGTATCGTATCGATAGTATGTTTAATCGATGCGAATGTTGGATAAAATCATTTGCAAGGGACAAAAGAAACGTGACTCTACGGAAAAGGTGTACCTGCTCGCCAGAGTCGATTGCGGCTTTTTCAAAATCGAGACGTCTCAATTTCACGATTTTCACCGTAGAACAGAAAAAAAACTTCCCTTCTTTCCACCGTCGACTCGAAGCGTTTCCATTCGTTGATCCGTCTTCCGTGTTTCCACCAATCGAGACCCCTACTCCCCACCGTGCTTTTCGAAATCTCGAAAAATATCAAAGTTCCTCACAGTCAGTCTCGTCGCGTTGTCGGTGGGAGCAGGAAGCCCGAAGAATCGTGAAGGGTGACTTCGGTACGCGGAGATAATTACGCAGTAGCAATATCGATATTTCATTAAATCACCATTTAATCTAAAGTTACTCGAATTAGTCGAATTAAAATTGCATTGTACATCGGAATCATTATACGCTAGTTACGTGTATACCTTATCTTTAATAACGAAAAATAAATTAATTATAACGTTTCAACTAACGACGGGGGATAACTTTTTGTTGCAGGGAAGGTGAAGGTAAAAGAAGAGAAGGATGCTTCATCGATGGCGCCAGGAAGCCCTCCGACGCCGCCTCACACTCCCCAAAGTCCACCCCGACACAATCCACCCCCTAGTAACCTGTCCCAATCCTGTCAAACATCGAATACCAATTCTCCCAGCCTGCAACAACAACAACAACAGCAACACCAGCAGCAGCAGCAGCAGCAGCATCGGCAACAGCAGCAGCAGCAGCAGCAGCAGCAGCAGCAAGAATCGCATCAACATCAACAACAGCAACAGCAGCAGCAGCAACAGTCCATTCACGCGATGACGAATTCACCCCTGAGCCAGATTCTAGTGCAGAATCCAGCTCTTGCTCAATTATTGCAACAGAATCCAGCGATTTTGTCGCAAAATCCGCAATTGGCGCAGTTGCTGCAGCAGAATCTTCAGGTTCAGATGGGCAGCGTCCTCTTCCAAAACGTCAGGAGGGAGGAACCTGAAGAGTCGAGGGTGAGTCAGTCGAACAAATTAATTAGACGAGGGTCCCTTTCATCTCCCGCGGAGCGTTTCGATGTGTCCCCATGCTCCTCTCACCCTCGCGTCGGAAATGGATTGTTTCGCTTCTTTCTTTTTTCTTTCTCCGCTCTTTTTCTTTACGTCGTTTCACAATTTCGATCGAGTATACCACAGAAACTCGATTTGCGAGCAAATAATTCGGTCGAAGGAATTTCAAATAACTTCTTATGTTTTCCTAGTTTCTTCAATTTTAATCATTTAACATATTTTTCATTCACGATATCAAGAATTAACTCGAGCGATTTGACTTTTTCCGAGAGTAAGGAAAATTTTAGATTCTCTTTTACTTCCGTCTCTGAAATTTTCAAAATATTGCAATCGTTTCGCAGTTAAATTGCACTGTTTGAAACGTAGAGAGGGACCTTTCATTTGCTCAAAGCGTCTAATAGAATATCAGCGTTCGCTGTCTGCAACATAGTGTTTATGTTCTAACTGAAAATGGGTGAATGCGGTAAATGACTATTATACAAGGGTTAACGATGTGAATGAAGCTTAAGTCGAGAACTGGAAGATGTAGATCGATTATAGCCGAGCTGGTGTGGACACCGGGACTGTTGATGATGACGTGACACTGGATTGTCAACATGCCGCGAGCATCTGCTACAGCAGTTGGATTTCGTTCAACTTGTTTCCACTTTAACGACCAACGCCAAGATCCATGGTTGGCGCGCGTCATCAGCCAATTATATGAAAATAATTATCTCAATTTATTGGTGACCGGCGACGAAGAACGAGTACCACTAATTCGACGCGAAAGTTTGCTTATTGTTTAAATGATTTTCTTAATTCCTTTGATTTCGCGTCGACAGAAGTTTTGCCAATAATTTCACTTCGAACTTTCCGTTGACCTCGTTTACAATCATTGGCATAAGATACTTGAATTATTTTTAGAAAATCATCCATAATTGAAAGGCTACACGACGAAAGGTATCTAAGGTTTCGAATAAAGTATCGAATATTTTGTTTGTGACAGTTTGTTAAAATTCGACTATATTTTAAGAAATCTATCCATCTTGGGAATCGTAGAAAATGACGTTACTTAACGATTCGTTATTTCGCGCGATTGAATCGCGTCCAAGAAAAACACGTAGAGGTGATACAGCATCGATGATCGGTGCAGGCGTCGTGTTGACGATCCGTGAAATCGTCTCTATCGTTACCAAATTCGCTATACTTTTTTTCCACAGCGTGCGGTTTAACGGAAATATTTTACAAGAGGTATCATCGATATTTTAGTACCTTTGGTTTGTACGCGAATTCTCGATTCTTCCACGCTATCGAATCACAATTTTATTATCGTAAAATCGTGTGTAGAATTACAATCGCGTTCGGTCAGATGTTCCATCGAATTAGGCGTATCGTAAAAATTTAATCACTTTTCCTGTTTATTATCTGGTGTTTTTCAAAGCAAAACAAATGCTAGAAATTTATTCAGAATGAAATTATAATTACGTCGAAAGCAATAGAGAATGAATCACCGGCAGAGGTTTTGATGAGTCGATGATGACTCGTCGTCGAGTCGTAAAGTCTGGCATTCCACCGGAAAACGTGTAGTATAGCAAGTTTAGAATAATTCAGGGGTTCCTGGAACCACGAACGACCATCAATAATTTGTCGCGATATCCATTGGCATAATCCGTCGGGTGGAAAGAGGAGAGGTCCCTGATTCTTTGACCTTAATTCGTTCAGACGTATATGTACGTGTTCCCATAAAATAATCGAGAACAATGATTCCTTTCCCCTCGATTCGCGTCGCAATCAAACGGTCGAACGAAGAGAGAAAAAAGAGAAACGGAACGATCTCGCTGCGAGCAATAAAGCTTTCCCGTGAAATTTGGACAGCATCTCGTGATTTATCTTATCGCGAGGCTGCTGCTCCGTGGAACAATTGCCCCGAGAGTCGATTCTCGAGCACCGTGCATCCTTGAGGCTGAACAGAAAATCGATGGTAGGTGGATTCCGTTGCTCTCGAACGAGAACCTTCTCGTATCGGTCGGGGTCTATTCGCTTCATTGAATGATTGAACATTTTATGAAATGCTCGATGTCGCAATATTTGAGCGATCCGTGACCGATGAATACTCCATTTGTCACAAATTTCAATCAATCTCCGTGTTAACGCGTCGCGTCGACTCGGCCAGCGAAAAATAGACACGTGCAACGATACAAATTGAAACTCTGATTCAGTGTTGCCAACAGTGTTTACGGAACGATAATTCTTTTTTCTAATAACCGAAAGGCTACTACGATTCACGGCAGGAATCGCGCAGAAAATCGATCGTCCGTTATTGCTATTTAATCGCGCGATCGAAAACAGATTCAATAGCGGCGTGGAATTCTGAAAACGTTGGCGGTTCGGTTTAGTCAAAAAGGATTACGTCATTCCTCGTGGAATTAACTTTCTAAAAGAACAATTAACATTCTGCACCATCCTTCGACACACCCTGCATTCAACAGGCATATTCGAGCTCGCTTTATTCCAATAAACGAGAACTTCCGAATCCATTTATTTCTGGAAATCGAATCCCAACAATCGCGACACTTGTCGCGCACTTTATACACAGCTCCACGATATCTACGATCGTGTTCTTTCCATTTGTTTGAAACGTACCCGTAGCAAAATGCTCGAAATTGCGAGGATTCGAGAACCCCATCGCGACAGTAAGAACCGTCGTCGGACGGTGTATTTGACTTACAGGCGGTTCGGTGGGAAATTCACGGAAAAGTATGGTTCGCGGGTTTTCTCGTTTCATGGGAGTCGAAGTAACCGGTGACTCGGTGGTGCTCTCGGTCGAGCTAAATATACATGTGTACGCGGTTAAAGAAGAAGAGAAGAGACACACACGAAATGGGCCGCGAGCCTTGGTGTTGTTGTATCGCCAGGCTGGAATCCCATACGGGGAGAATTGAAATTATTCCCCCGATTTTTGTCGTGTCGTTTACATTATTTTCGCCTTTGAATATTAATGGGCATATGCTCTCCGGCGTTATGGCACAAGAAGTAACAACGGCGTATAATACTCGACTCTTAACGTTATTCTATTGTTTGCAAATCAGCTCTATTGTTTTCTCATATACCTCTATACTCTCCCCGGTTCCCTCTTTGCCCTCTTCGCGCAACTCTCTTCCCTCCTTCTTCTTGTCTTTCCCTTCCTCGTCTCTCTGGATGTTCTTCTTTTACCCTCTCCTCTCTTCCTTTTCGTGCTCGATCTTCTTCTTCTTCTTCTTCTTCTTCGTCGTTGTCGTGGATTGTCGTCCTCGCGGAGAACCTACACGTACACACACGTAACGACCATGGTATTCTCTATTTGTTTCTATGATCGTTGCTTTCCTTCCTCTGCCTCTCTTCCTTTTTTCTCAGCCTTTCGACCGAATGGTACTCTATGAGATTCCGTGTGGGCTACTCTGCAATCGAAATCCGTTTTGTGGAGCACGTTCTGGCAGCGGTATTGACTTTCCGATGTCTGGAAAGGGGGCTGGAACACCGTCTCTCGCGGGGTCCTTCCCTTTTTTCTCCTTCTCTTTCTTCGGACAGTCGCCGGCTTCTTCCGGAGTCTCGTACGTTCTGCTCTTTTGAATATTAATATAAAACGAGACTGCAGGATATACACAGAGTTCAGAGAGTCGTAGCCCTTTCCCCAATATACGTATACACATGTACAGTACACGCGTGCACTTTGCTCTTCGCTAAGCATCGAAGTCTCTTCTCTACGTGGGAAGAGAGTCTTCTTTTGAAGATAGTCGCTTCGTGACCTGGATTAGCTAATTGCTTCTTACTCACGGTAAAAAATTGCCGGTTAACCTTGATCCTGCCAAACACCTTGAATCGAATTCTATCACGTTTGGCTTCTAACGTCGTGACTCATTCAAGGATAGGACTGTTTCGCGTTGTACGGTTTATTGAATTTTTACTGCCGGATGTAGGCTAACGATTTCGAGAACTTTAAGGCTAGAAAGTGAACGATTTCATAAACCATAAAACGATAGAAGAAACCGTGAAATATTATACAATTTCTAAAACGAACTATGATAATCTTCAAATCGTGTGGGGGAATCTTGAATAAATTATCTATTGTTTTTCAAAAGATGAGCGGTAAAGACGTGATCGAGGTTGTTGATGATTGATCGTGGATCGCGAGCGATCACGTCAATCGGTTTATAGTCAATTTTATGACTACAGAATTCGAGCATCGTTGATAATTGAATAATCACTGTCATTCGAACATCTATCGAAGGTTTCGATTCCGTTGTCGGCTGTTCCGGTATTAATAATGTCCATTGTTAATAATAACAAAAATTGATTCGATTTCCCGCGGAAATGTCCACGAATGTTTTTCCCGTCGCATTACCATTCGGTCCGCGCATCGATCCTATAATATTGGGCATCGAAGGCCGCCGATAATTATGAAGACGGAATATAAATGGTCGATCGTTGTCCAGGGAATCGATGGAACGCGATTGTCGCGCACGTGAGACGCGTTCGATCCTCCCGGGAGTATACATAAGAAGAAGAAGAAAATTGACGCGGCACGTTCGCGTAGAAAATGGAAACGATGGGCGGAGACAGAAGACAAACGATAGACACAGTGTAGCAATCGCTTTCATAAATTCAGCGACGCCACGGATCGGCATCTTAGATAGGGCTTCGGAAATCGTACAGGATTCGAATAATTTGCACCGCGATGGGGCTTCCGGGCAACTGTGGCGTCCCTTTCGCGCTTCTCAAACGTTCTTCTACTTTTTTTTTCTTATCAAGCTCTTCTCGGTTTTAACCCTCTGAAACGACGCTCGCAAAGCCACTCGTTCACCGAATGTTTCCCCTCTCGTTGCAATTATTACAGGATAATTGATCTCGATCCAGCAACGCGATTATTATAAAACTACTCCGTTTCAAGAACATCTAATAAGATGTGTTCTCGTTTCCGGATGTATCGTGCGAATGTTAGTTACACGTCGAGCATTTGCAAAGGCCGATGACCTTAGAAATCGACCCGATATTTGGATTCTTGAACGTTTTCGAGGAACCGGAAGTCGTTTCCGCTTCACGTAGCGCCCCGAAGAGGATGTCGTAACGATCAAGACACAGTTTCTACCGTCGCAAAAATTCGAAGCGCGAGTAAAGGTTAACGGTTTCAATTCCGTGCAGGATCGTATCTGTGTCGATCACATACGGCTCAAATGTTTCTCTTTACACAACAACAATCGACGACTATGTGGAGCTTAACAACGCGTACAGTTAGGAAAAGTTTATTCGAACGTTCGATACCTTCATTTTATACGCTCTTTCGTATTAACAAAAAGTGGGCAAATGAAAGAGAAATTTACTCTGTTATCGTAAACACGGAAGACTTCGAGGGCCTAAAATAGAAATTGGATTTTGTCCAAAGTGACTACGTCTGATTAGCAAAACTAATTTCAAATACTGGAAACTTTTCCACGAAAAGTTCCCAGCTGCCACGTGTACGAAACAGATCGCTAAAGTTCATCGTACAAGGGACAATCGACGAATTCACGTGCACCAGTAGCTCTCTGAACGAAAAAAAAAAGAAAAAAAAAAACGGAAAAAAAAAACTCGAGTAGTACGCTCAGAAAAATCGTAATCTCCGAGGGGAGATTTTCCCAAAAGGTCCACGCGAAGCCCGGATAATTTGGAGCTATTGAAGTTTTTAACGACACGTGTCGCGGATTCATAGAGGTGCACTCTGCCCTTTCCAACCCCCTTAACCCTCCCCCATCGAGTTGCGTGGGCGGCCCCCTTTCGTCTCCGTTGGCGAGCACGGCCCTGAGCATGCTGGTGCATTGTACATCGTAATGTATTTTCTTTTTAGGTACCGCCGACAATAGCGAGCCTGGCGGCGATGAAGGTGGAGGCAGCTGACCTGAAGGTTTCCGGTGAGTTACTATTTCCGCCTCCTTACGGAATTATCGGGATCGTAATTAGATTCAAATCGAGTGTTTGCCGTTCGACGACCCATGCGTCTCGACAGGAAAAGGAGGGAGAAAGAGAGAAAAAAAGAAAAATATATCGAAGGGGTCGCGAGCAACGGTGCATCGCGTTCAAATTGACCATCACGATCTGGTTGAACCAGTCGATTTAATGCTCCTTTTTTATTTTCTTAATTGTTGCGAATTCAAAACCTGTTATTAACGAGGAGACAGAGATCTTCATTCGGGTGCAACAACTTTCAACAATCAATCAATCAATCAATCAATCAATCAATTTTTATAAATAGAACTACTTTTTGGGAACGGAGGTGAAGGTGGAGTTTCCTTCTAACACGTTGACTCTGATCGCATCGTAGACGAGAACAGTTCGCGACTTTAATCTTTCAAACGTTCTTCTTCGTTACGCGATCGCTTCTATTTAATTTATCGTGCCGAATATCATCAGGCTCCCGTAGTCAACGTGTTAACAGGATTAACTCTTAGTTACCGCATGAAAACATAATGTATAGTCGTAGGATCGAAAGTGATTGGAAGCTTTTTTAATCTGGTAATTTTCTATTCTTGTCGGACTTGTTTACTGTACTTTGAGAAACTACGGATTTGACAGGGTGAAATCTGACTCGGTTTTCGGAGGAAAGCCGAAATTACTTGAACTCACGGTGCACAATGGTCCCGCATCTCTGGGGGGTCAATTATCAATTCCCACGGTCACGTGACACATCCGTGAATCTCGCTGAACGAAGGACGTGCCTACATACGCGCGCGTCTCGTCTTGTATTTATTCGATCGAAGTCCAGCAGAGGCTCGTAAATCGTGCGCAACCTGACGAAACGAGTCGTCGTCGTGTCCCATGCTTTCAGCGTTTTGTGGCCGGGGGCTCTTCCCCCTTTATTGGAATATCCGCCCACAGCATTATGGGAATTATCAAGGAAATAGAATGAACGTGGCAAGTGGGTCCCACGAGGGGGCTGAAGGGGGTTTGTTGCCTGTCCGCGGACGATCAGGAAAGAGAGGAAGACCATGGCGTGGAAACGGATTCATGCAAGTCCCCCATCACTCGTACCACCTACCCTCCGACTGCTTCGTCTTCGAAAAATCATACTTTCGACACGAGCACGTAACTCCGCGTGGAATCTCGGAGACTGCCAACGCCACTTTCCTTTTCTTCTTTCGATTTGAAGCATCGTAACAACCAACGCAGGATATCTCGGAGCATGCCGCTTGCAAGGGGACGAAAAAGTCCCGAAACAAAAGAGACGTATTCGAACGACAACGAGTTTAATTTTAGATCGACCACGGTGCCACCGCGATCGATCGGTCTATAAGGGATAGAGAAGTCAGTGACTCGATGGGAATTTCATTAATTATAGGACATCGTGGAGATAGAGAGCCGAGACGTTACGTAATCGTATCGATACTCGTTTATAAATAAGATAGCAGAACCCGGTTGCCTTTCTAGCTGCCTTCGATACATTCTTCCTTTTACGTGGCTCAGCCGAATTTCAAACGTAATTATTTCGTTCCAATTGAAAATGCGAAAATCGATGACTCGTTGTATCCGCTGTTCTTTAATTGAAAGAAAAAATCGTAAAATTCTTAGCAAATTAGAGTTTGAGAAAATTTCGCAATCCGATCCCCGAATCTACCAGTCGGAATGTTTTTCATTCGAAAACGAAGAAACTAATCGACACTGTCAGCGGAAATTATGGTAATACCGTTTGACAAAAGAGAATAGAAGATTGAAGAGAGAGAAAGAGAGGAGTGGGCGGCTACCGTTCAGTGTCTCTGTTCTCCAGAGGCACATTCCCACAATTTCGGATCGGCCAATCAACGTTTAGAGCTGCCGGACGATATTAAACTGGTCGCAAGATCCACGCTGAAACGGAATAAAATAAAATTGTGCATTGTTCGACGACCGTGCCTCGTTCGCCGACACCGAGAAGAAAAAAAGAGACACCGAGAGGAGTAAGAAGAGAGATAAAGAGAAAGAGAAGAGGAGAGAGAAAGAGAGAGAGAGAGAGAGAGAGAAGGCAGCAATCAAAGCTGATTAAGCCCACAACTGGGGAATCTGTGGGGCCAGTGTCTCACGCCAATCTCGCCCAATCAGCCGGTTGGCCGGGGAGATTTAAAAAATAGAATGCCTACTGTCAATTGTCCCATAATTTAAATAAATCGAATAAATGGACAAAGTGGCCAATTAGAGTAGTTGCTGGTTGCTGCTTTAACGCATTATTCTCTCTTTCTCGCGGTGTCTTCGGCCCCCTGTTGGCCCTCTTCTCGCCCTCCCACCCTTCCAGGAGAACCTTCTCTTTTAGCATCTCCTTCGAACTTCTTTCCTTCTTTCCCCTCTTCGATACTCCTCTTCTTGCCCCTTTTCACTGTATCATGCTTCTCACGTTGTTTGACATCGGTCTTACCGACGAACCACCACCTTGCGTCGTCGAGACACTCTTAAGAACGTCGTTACGACACGGATGACTTAACTTTCAGCTTGGTTACACGCGTGCGAGTAACGTGTTACTGCAACACGATGCAATCGTGACAGAACCGTTGACCGTCTCCCGTCCCTTTCTTCCGCCGTTTCTCGATTCGTTTCCGAAACGATAATGTGGCCTTTTCGTCGATTTTCGAACTGTTATTCGCCAACAGAGGGAATTAATTAGATAGATAGATAGATAGATCGAGGGAAATGTAGGTTACACTCGATCGTATATTTCACAAATATTGACTCGAATCTTCGAAATCGGCAAAAGGGAACATTGTCCTCTATAGCACGTACCTCGAAGCGGTTATTCCATCATCGATATTAATGGAATGCCACATTCTCGTATTTTCGAAAGTCGTGGCTTCTTGGAGAACAAGCGACGTTCGTCGTACGTTTAACTAGGACTTTTCAATTACATTCAACAATGCTGGCACCACTCCTCGAGTAGTTTGACTGGTATTTAGAAAGCAATTTAGAAAATACGTCGCCAACGGGATCGGTAAAATTTCATTCGCCGTGATCAGTTTTAACGCGCATTGTTTAATAACGAACAATTCGTGATCGTTGTTCCTCGCTTGATAATTTCAACGAACGCACCGTGTAGCATCGAATACCAGGGACAAGCTTTAACAATTACGAGCGATTTACGACTCGAACAATTACCGTCGACATCCGTGAACCACGTCTGCCAGTGTTGCACCTGTTCGACATTCATTTACGGTGCAGCCTTAACAGGCTCGTTGATACGTACGCTCATTAATTCGCGTTAAATACAATTTAATTAACAGCTTAAATCGTAAGTTCTATCGTGTCGCGTTATAATGCTCGGACAACCCCCGAAAATTTTGCACGTTCGATCAACTCCTCGATCGATAAGCCTTAATGAAATAATTTCATGTTTAAGACTGGTTACTTTACGATCCTGTTACGTCCAGTTAAGCATCGACGATTTCTCGCCGTTGACAAATGCTTTATACGGGATCAATCATTCGATACGACGTACATACATGCGCGTCGTCGGAAATCCTGAATAAGAATAAGTACGTACTCGAACGTTTATCGAAGCGTCGTAACGACAGAACGCGCGGTGATAAAACGCGAGCCAACCAGAACGTATCTACCGTCGATCGGAAGCAAAGTACAAGCTTCGAATCTCAGTTTTCCGAGAAGATCTCATTAACCTCGTGTTACGGTCATCGAGGAATCAAAGCCACCCAAAGGTCAGACGAAAAAATTGTATTCGATTCGATGGTTGTACGTCGCCGTCGAAGAGAAAGAGGAGAAAAAAAGGTGGTCCGTATTAAGCGGCCAATTATGCGAATCTGGCTCATCTGAACGAAGCCGAACGGCTGTGTAACGCATGTCTGGAAGGTAGATAAGGTACCCTCGTAGGTACTTGGTACACCTACGTGGGTTGGCAGTCAAGCCAGCCAGTCGACCAGGCAAATAACAAATAAAGCATAAACGGGAGCTACAATAAATAACTGGTGCACCGCGTTCTCTGCATATACTCCGAGCCATGGACCCTTCAGGGCCTTATTCTCCTTCTCCCTGTGCCCCCATCCCCTCCCTCGCTCCGTTCTCTACGTTCCTACACCCCCACCATCGGAGACCCCTTTGAGCTCCGTATATATGTCATAACGTAGACGCCGAGGGAGCCGGCCTTTGAGAAAAATCGTTTCTGACTTATGCGGTTGCCGTGAAAACGGATTTAAAGGATCCTCCGGATTCCTCGTTCCTTCTTTCTTTTATTCGACGAGCAGATGATGAACCGCGCGTTCGAAGAATTACGGTTCAGTGTTCTGCTTGTAGTTGTAATTTCGAAGTCGATCGAATCGAATCGGTGAAAATTTTCGATTCTCCTTTACTTTTCTTCTCGCCTCGTTCGCCTGCTTCTCTTCGCATAATTGGTTACAGATGCATTATTCCTCGGCTGGGCTCGTTTCGCAGCCCATGCATAAACATTAAACTCTTACGACACGGACGTCGTTATCGTTCTTTTCCGACTCTTTTTACTTTGGCCCTCGAACGATTGTGTTTCGAATTTCGCTAACACTGGTGAACCGTCCGATTGAAATTCCTGCGATTGCTCGGGACTAGCTCTCGAGCGGAACTTATTACCGCAGAATTTCGCTTTCTAAATAACGCTAAGTTAACAATCGCCCAGGACCATTATGCTCGGACAAAGACACTTATTACCGATATTATCAGTCATTATACCTGTTATCTGTGTTATCAATTCGTGTCACTCTCGTGTCGAGCCGCATTGCTTACACTTTCGCAACGATCTTATAAATTATCCGGCAAAAACTCTCGTTATTAGACTTACACGTTGTATTCCGAAAATCATTCTACTCGATTAAGTCTCTCTCTATCGGGAGAAAACGAAACTATGCAGCGTTACGTATAAAGGAACTTTTCTACGAGAGAAGACGAAACAATGTAACGATTCCCGTTCGGAATTTTCGAGCCGTTCCCTTTTTATTCAAAGGACGAGAGGTGGGTGGGTTAAAGCGCCAGTAGCGCGGCGGTTTGCGGAAAAATGTGTTTCTTCTGAAGATTTGCCGATAGCATCGATGGCCAGGGAAGAGAGACTAGGGTCCAGCGGGCGCCGCGCTAAAAGAAGCAGGACACGAGGATCCTCGCGAGGGGGAGAGCGAAAAATTAGGGACGGCATTCCGTCTGTGTACCGATGCATTTCGCTGACCGTTGAACGGTCCTGGACGTTCCTTTTAATGCGATCGCGATTCCGCGAGCGGTAAGAAATTAATAAAAAGTTGAGGAACGATAAATTAGGCCGGCGACGAGACGGCGCGAGAAGCAGCGAGCGGTGAGGAGCGATGAAAGGGACGACGAACGCCGCGGAAAGAATACCGGAGACAGAAGAGAAGGGAACGGACGGATAGTTTCATGGGACTCCGTGGTCCAGGACAGTCGAAGGCCGATAATAAATTTCGACTATAAATAATAAAATCTCGATCGTCTCCGGATCTATCAGCTAGCCAACGTTCGCCGATTCGGTTTCGGATAATTTCCATTCGATTTTCATCGATCTAACGCTAAGTAGGACGGAGCGTAACAAATATAGTGGCGCGAGAATATAAATATCTTAGAAGAAGCTCGAGCAGAGGATACAATGTAGCAAATATATGCTATCTCGTGATCGAAGCGTACCGCGAAGAAAACGACAGTAGACACAACATTTCCACTGCAATAATAGCAACATCGGTCGATCGGAATCGTACAGTATGTTTCGAACGGTTGAATGCTAAAAAAAATCGTTCGAAAGGCCAGTTTCAAGGTTCGCAATTAGAAGGATCGATTAGTTAATCGTCGAGAGTGCACCGGGGGCGACAAAACGGTATTCTTGGCGGGCGAAAAATCGCGAAACGTCGGCCAGGAAAAAACGGGGACGGACAAAATCGAGGCGAAGCGTAGAAGAAGAAGAAAACAAAGGGAGGGTTAGAAGGTTAGAAGGGTGAAGAGGGAGCGTATCGTTTGATCGAGCAACGATGGATTCCTGAGTTTCGAGGACGGCATGCGATTGCCAATCGTTGTTTCCCGATACAAAGACGATCGGGGCCAATCGAGCCGCCAACTAACATTACGGCATTCGCACTTCGTTTCGCAATTCACTTTTCGTACTCGACACTTTTATTGCCAGATATTCTAGCCCTCGTTCTACTCGTCTCCCTCTCTTCGCTGGCCTGGTCCCGCGTTAATTATAGCAAACGCAGAGGAACGAAAAAGTAAACGGTATCTTTTTCGTTACTCCAACGATCGATCTTGCTCTCTCTTTCGCGAGTCTTTGCAGAAAAGTTTGTTCGAACGATCGTCCTCGTCGTCGGGGGGTGAGATCGAATTTAACACGCGTCGCGAGATCGATTATCGCGTTATATCGATGGTGTAGAGACTCGCGCGACGAAGAAACTTTACGCGTATTTTCTCGAACAAGCTTGCAGCAACCGGAGTCGTCTTACCGCATCCTCGTCGCTAATCATCGTTGATCGGTACCGCATCTTACGGCGATGATTCGAAGAGTCGCAGAAAATTTACAACAACCAAATGGAGTAGCAAATCAAGCAATGACGAAAAGGAAAGTCGCTTCGGAAAGCCCGGCAAGGATGAAATTATTCGCCTCTCGAGGCGTAGAGTAAGAATCCAACGCGAGATTTCCATTCGCAATCAATCGACAGACGTATCATTACGCTCGCGTTTCTCCTTTTGCTAAACCTTTTCTGTGGCTGCTCACGGATCGTAGCCGTTTAATTACATACTTAAATATTTATACGCGCGGGAATATAAATCGAATCGATTCATAAAAGGCGAGCCAGCGGGCGAACGTGGCCCAGGGAAACAAGACCATCCGACGAAGGACCGCGATCCTCTCTTCGGATCCTCTTGCTGTTGCAAAAAAAAAAAAAAAGAAGATGGAGAGAGACGGTTTCAAGATCTCTCTTCCTCTTCGTTGGCTGCTCTATTAATTAGCTCGCGGCAGCTCGCTCCACTCTGTTAATTTACTCGGAGGGGGCGCATTTTATTTTTCGTACGGGCCTGAACGTCGTCGATCCTCGCTCGGACTCCTCAATCCGGCTCTATTAATTAGCCGGAGCCCTTTTTTCCTCGTGGCCAGCCCCGTAAGAGCCGTCGAATCCCGTCAGGAAAAAGGGAACCCGGTACACGAGAAAAAGAATGCACGCGGCCAACACAGCGTCCGTCTCGAATTCCAGAATCACCGGAAAGGGAGAAGAAATATTCCGGTTTCGAGCAAAACGATCTTTTGCCGGCGTTTCGCGAATCTGCCGCGTATTTTCGTTGGAACTCGAACGGTCCTCCTGGACCCGGGTCGATTGTTATGCAGTCTGTTTCGTAACCCGTGGGATCTTGCCTCGCGACGCATACATTTTGTCCCGTTCCAGTACGATCATTTTATCGATTTATAGCCGTGTCCAATTATCGATTAATTAACAATAATTTCACGCCGCGCGTTCGTCGAATTTTGCTTTTTTAATTACGCGCGTACAGGGTTCCGGCAAGGATTTATCACGAACGATGGGTATTAAAATGCACACGAAACATCGCAGAGTTTTCTGAAGGGTACGAAAGTTTTTTTTTTTTTTTTTTTTTTGAGGGAGAGTCAGAAATCGAGGTTAAATACACCACGCGTCGTTTGAAGCGGAGATATAGGTGGATTCATTCGAAAAGGGGCGATTTGTCAAACACTTTAACAGCTGCCGCACGCCGACAGCATTATGGAGAGGAGTGTATTATCGATTTTCACGAAGTAATTCAGACGCCATGCTCGTCCAGCCACGCGGAAAGCGCTTAATCCGAAACCCTTCGAACAGTTTTGCACACGTGAAACCGCATAAAACGCCGAGTCTCCAGGAACACCTACGGGTTCTGGGATTTCAATTTGCAATTAAACGATCTTATCGTATCGTTTTAGCTATTCAACAAAAAAAAAAAAAAAAAAAAAAAAAAAGTACGAAACAAATGAAACAAATGTCCGCTAACTTGGCCAATTGTCATTTCTTCGCGACGACGATTCTTCTTCCAGTCCTTTCTCGATCGTGTTCTTCTTTTTCGCGGGAAAAAGGGTCGCCAGAAATATACGGAATATCCACGAGCGCGCTGTCGGCCGGCATCCGGTTAGACTATTTCGAGAATATAATCGCGAATGGAGAGGAAAAGGGGCCAGAGAATCGCGAAATCCGCTCGAGAAGATGGAAAAGGGGCAACGAAGAAAAGTTTCTCGACGTTCTGCGTTCTAACGAGTTACGTTCTTTATTCGTTTCGTATCGTCCTTTTGTCGTCGTCTGTTCTCGACCTTCGCCGAAAACGGGAACGATTGACCGCGATCTGTTCTCGAGTCGTCCGAATTTCCGGTTCGAGGGCGCGTCGTTCGGCGAAGTAACCGCGTAAATCAATTTCCTCGGACGGTCGAGAAAATCACAGAAAGCGCGAAGAGAGAGAGAGAGAGAGAGAGAGAGAGAGAGAGAGAGAGAGAGAGAGAGGGAGAGAAAGAGCGTGGCGTCGTGTCGCTAATAAATCGAGCTTTCTTCCCGGCTTTATCCCGCGTCGTCCTCCGGTTCGCCATAAGTCGCTTAAAGCCGTTGCTCTTCGGCGCTTTAGTAATTCGAGTTAGCCGTTCAAGCAGACCCTCCACCCTTCGCCGTCTTCCTCGAGCGAACGGCAGAGAGAGAAAGAACCTCTCTCGCCTCTCCCGCTCCTCTGTTATTTCGCGCTTGGCGAAAAGCGAGAAAAAGGAAGAACGTCGTCGCACCGTCGGTGGAAACGACCCAAGCACAGGACCGAGACCAAGACCATGAAGAGCCCGCCGATTGTTTTAGCCCTAGGCCAAACTAAAACGGCCGGAGAAGTCCGGAGGGTCAGGGCCGTGGTGGCTTGGGGAGCTCGACAAGGGTGCGGGTGGAGGAGAGAACCCTTACCATTTCGTGCCACCTCGATTTTCGCTGGAAAATGCTCGCACGATTCCTGGAATTTGCTATTCGCTTTTCAACGCGTTTATCGATCGAGTAACATATCGTAGCTTAAATTTACTAATTCATTATTCATATTTCTCGTTAAAAGTTTTAACGTGACTTACATACAGTCGTTTCTATCGCGCCTACACCGTTGGTCATCGCGATAGTAATAAATATAGGTGCCATGACGTACGATAAAATTGTCTACGAAAGATATTAGAAATGAATTTTTTAGTACAGTTCTTAGCTATTTTGTATTTGTCGATGCACAGTTAATATAGTTCGAATTTAACTACCATTAATTAATTGATCGAATTAATTTTCTGTCCGAAACGTTGGACGAAAAGATACGCTACTGTCAGTCAGTTTTGAAAGAGGTTCGCGAAGAATCGATCCTCTGTTTTCCCTCGTGTTTTTCCCCTCCTCTAGCAAGTTCTTTCTCTCTTTCTGTTTCTTCTCTTATACGACGACGTGCCAAATCATGCGAGTGGAATCGGAGAAATTTAAAAAATATTCTAAATTTAATTACACCGGCGACCCTCGGTCTTTCGAAATCGTTCGGGCTGCCAATGACTGGTTGAAAAATAGCCGATCGACGAGCTTCTAGCGGGGTGGCATTTGCATCGCTGAAAAAAGGGGAAGAAGAGAGAAACGCTCGAAAGCTCTTAACTCTATCGTGATCGAAAAGAGGGAAACAAGAATTTCGAGGTTTTCGAACTTTTTCGCGCGAGATCCGACGTTTTGAAACTTTTGAAATCGAGCTGCTTAGAAACGAAAGAAATCGTGAATCGGATAAACGTATCTCACGATCGAGCTGAAAAGAAAAGAAAAAGCGAGAAGAAAGAAGAACGAACCGAGCAATGAAGAGGTCAACGAGAGCCCCAATTTCAATTTCTCTTTCCCACGGCTGTTCAACGTCGAATCAACTCGACGACTCCATATTTCACTCGATAATAGCGTCGTCAAAGTGTCCACGAATTGAATCGCCATAAAATTCAATAGGAAAATGTTGGTAAAATCTTGCGACTAAATTGCGACGAGAAAAAAAAAGATAGGAACCTATTTGTTTTAAACTCGACGAACGCGTATTGTTCTTAGTTGTACACTTTAAAATTCGTTTGATATTCGGTGCGCTCTTTGAAAACTCTCTCGCCATCGTTCACCCTTAAGAACTCTTATCCACCCCTTCTACGCGTACATTCGCAACCCCTCTTATCCGCACGTTCGTGTTCTTAATATCCTTACTATTCAGAGCAGCACAATTGCACTTTGCTTTTTCAAATCTTTATCCTTTCTATATTGATTCGAAAACGTTTCGAGCTCTTCGGAACAGTCTTATCTTCGAATAGAAAAATATCACGCGGAGAGTAAAGATTCGTCAGGATCGCTCGACAGTTTAGAGCTTGAAAATTGATTGCCAGATCTAATCGATAGCTTAATATCTAATTACGCTTGCTCGTGTCGAAGGGATAATCGGGGGATAGAAATGCACCCCTAACGTTTAAAAGTCCGCGCAAGAGGATTTTTTAGTTTCAAAGGAAAGGCCACCCTTTCGTCGGCGTTTCCACCGATGCAATGGCAAATTGAGTTGGAGCGAAAACACGCGTACTACTTATCGCCGTGTCCCCCGAATTCACCCCCGTTCGTTCTACCACCCCAATCCGGCTCTTACGTGGGACGCGTAAACTTTTCACGAAGGGTGAATCGCGCGCGCGATTGTAATATCGTTCGATTCGCGTGTGAGCGTATCCTCCTACCACTTCGTGCTTGTACGCATACATACGCGACCCCTCTCTACCACCTTTATTCCCGAAAATAAACAGAATCGAACCCTTTCTACAAATTCAAACAGCCAGAAGAAGGGATCCTGCCTCCTCGCGCACCCCTTTTTTGTTCCTTTCGAAAAACCTCGATAGACGAGGAACCACGTGAAAGAAAGGAAAAAATACTAGCCACGGATCGACGATCCGCTGTCAAAACAAGGAAATCCGATGCCCCGGTAATCGGTATACCCTGATTTTTCATTCAACGCATTTTTTTTTTGCCGGGGCGAGGACGCGACCCGTCGAAAGGGGTGACCTTCCAGAAAATTGATCGGTAATAAAACGTAGTCACGGTGAAATATTGAACGATCGATCGCTCTCTGTTTACGGAAACACGATACGGCGATAGTCGATTTTTGTAACGAAGGGTGAGACGATTAATCTATCGAAGGATAATGAAATCTATATTTTAACTGTGAAATGAATTGGAACGAGCCGTAACCCGGTGTACGCAACACCGTATAATTTCAGCAATTATACGCGAAATCAGAGTCGACGTTCGTGGCTGCGAGTGGCGTTAATAGAATTACTTAAGACGATAATTGGCAGAACGAGCTGAAACAGGCGGTCCAGCGTGTTAAAACTTTTGCGATCGGTCTTAAATCGTTAAGAGGAACAGTGTCCTAGGGGACATTGTTGTTTTTTGCTCGTGGCTCCGATCTGGAAGATTGACGACAATGTGTTGGGCGGTGAGTTCCAAAGTTCTACAAAGTCCCATATAACCGAGCTGATTTACGAGATCGCGTGTCCGATAACTTTCAAATATTCCCCGACAGCTAGTGGCTGTTAGGCTTAACAAGGCAGTTCGACGAGTGCGTAACGAGCGAGGACTATTATTAAGTGCACAGCCACGCTTCTATCGATGCCCGGTGGCGTTTCTGTCTCTCTGTCCGACCCGTGCGGCCAGATCCACCCTTCGTTTCTTTCGAAAAAAGATTATATTTTCAACCCTTGAATACGCATCTGCTTATCGCGAGAAGAAAGTACCGGGTTAACTCGCAGTCGACGGGGAAATAAATGTTCGTTTCGCGGTCGCGCGTGCATTGGAGAAAAAACAGTAGCATAGAAACCGGTTCGCTGTGTCAATAATTTCGGAAATCATTGTTCTCCGATATTCCACGGAGAGTGTTTCCCCTCGTTAAATTTAACACGGCCGCCATAAGTAACAGTCGAGCGAGAGGGGGTTCGAGCCACGACGCCGTGAAAAGAAGGGGGTGCGCAGAAAGGAGTCGGCAAGAGAGCGGTGGTTGACACTAAGTAGTATGTCCGTAATAGCGGGCCGAAAAATCCATACGTCCGAGGGCAGGCTAGATTAAAATGAAAAAGAAAAAAAAAATTTCCGCGCCTCGACAGAGGGGTAAAACGATACCAGCTATGCGCGACATTAATGAATGTGCCTTTAGAAACGGGCAAAGAGAGAAAGAGAGAGGGAGAGGAGCGCGTAGCACGTGGCTCGATTGCTTTAACGACCGTTTGTACGCGCGCGCGTTCGTTCACGCACGCTGCGTCTCACGAAAGCCTCCAATCCGCTTGATACTCGTTCGTCCGATGAATAATCTCGTTTTTCGAACACCAGGAATTACGTTACGTAACTTTGGACACCTTGTAACATTCCGCTGACGCTTCGAACGTTACAAAACATCCGCTGAAACTTCGGTCGAGGAATAATTTTACGTCCGACGAATTTCCTCTACATCATAGGTAGATCATTTTCGTGCAAACGCGTGCACGTGTAACGTATCAACGAATCGAACGCGATAGCGTCTCTGAGGGAAACGCCTATAAATCTGTGCTCGAGAAGTCGAACGAAAAGATATCGCGCGATTAATTGAAAATGAAACGTATTGTTCGCGATGTAGCTGTTTGGCGAATCGTCGGATATCGGAACCGGTGATTCTATAAATACCTGTTCATAAATCTCGCGGGTAAGGCAGCCCGTAATAATTAGGAGAAACGAGTAGACAAAAGCAGGAATAATTCTATCGGCAGAACAGGGCGGGAAGCTCATAAATTCGCCGGTTAGAAAGGAAGCCGAACGAGGTCGAGCCTCTGGAAAGCTCTTCCCTAAAGAAGGAATCGCGTTAATTATAATGGCAGCGTTGTAACCGCGTTTATTTTTGGTCGTTCCCGCGAGCTGCAGCGAAAGAAGAAGAAGGCAAAGTACGGCACGGAGAAGAAGGTGCTAAACGGACGGCACCCAGAGAAACGGGACAGGAGAATGGCGACCATAACGTAATTTTGACAGAAATAACGTCGCCGTGTTCGCCGAGAGACAATAAGTTCGCGACACTCTCTCTTGCCGGGGATCTTAGAATAGTTTAGTGTTCGCTTCGTCTCTGCCTCTCTCCTTCGTCACGGACTTTTCCGTCCTTCTTCGATGTTCCACCTTCAACCACGACTTTCCCGTTTCATCTGCTCGCTTTTGCTGACCCTCTTGGCGCCACGATTTTCATGGTTGCGACCAGATTAACGATTACACCGTATACGGTCGCTGGAGAATCTTACGTTCGAAGAACTCGCTGCGTTTAATCTTAACAGAAGCTGAAAAGTTCTCGGTATCGCATTCAATCGAAATAAAACAATCTTTCGGTCGAGGTTCTTTCTCGACCGGATGGAACGGCGAGGCAGTTGGAAAATTGCCGATTCTGGATGTTTAAACGAATTATCCGGTTTAAGCGAACCGGGAATGCTGGTCGTATCGTTGCGTAATATTCGGTTATGACTATTAATCTATCCTCCGGTGCAGTAATTATGCAACGCAGCTGCGTGTTTTGTGTCGCTCGTTAGAATCACCTCCCGACCAGCCATGGGTCGCGTAAATTTACGATCATTTTCCTGGCGATATCGCTCGTTACGAGGGAAACGGGGCCCCGCGTCGGAGGGTCAAGGTGGTCCTCGATCGAGACGTTATTAATCGCGAACGAACGAAACGCGTCGAAAGCTACGTCTCGACAGGGCGCGATTCTTCTTTCGTATCCGAGAACGTCCGACATTTTGTTGACGCGTAATTATGCGGCTCGCATCGCAGGAAGCGTGCCAAAACGGTGGCGGCAAGAGCGTCGAACGGAACCTGGCCTTGGTTCTCGTTAAAAGATACAATGATGCATATTTCCGGCAAATTGCACGCCGTCGATTACTCTCGACAGCCTCGCCGAAATCCTGCTATTCTTAATTCCACGTGTTTCGATCGATCTCTCGAGCGGACGTCGGATAAAGAAGAAATACCACCCACGTCGTAAAACGAACGAAGGATACGAGAAACGTGACAAAAGTCGGGGGGACAAATCTTAAAAATATGAGAAATTCACGGGACGACACGCACCGGGGCCCCCTCTCCTTCGTTCCCCAGCCCTCTGTGCACGGCTTTCAAGCCGAACCCTTTTATTCGTAGTTCTTGAAACTGGCACGTCGGAGGGAGAGGTTGATCCGGCTGCGGATGAAAACCTGGCTTTCGCTCGGGTAGTTTAAAATTTTCAAAAAGCCCGATCCTGAAAAGGAGCTCCCGTTCCCTTTTTTTTTTTTTTTTTATCATTTAATCCGTGCGGGCCTTAACCGAATAACCCTTTATACGCGTGGCCGTGTGCGCTCGGCGAAATCTTTCAACGAGCACGATCTTCGCGCAACTTTTTTCGCTCGCGTACCACCGTCTCGACGATCCGTTGATAGTTAGCCGAACTTTGCTTATCTCGTAGACACGATCGAAGCATAGAAAGAAGTTGAAGAGTTTCGCGAGGCAAAATTGAATAATTATAGCGTGCCTTAATCGTTCATACTCGAGGTCGATAAAGCGTCAAAGAAACACATAAATTTCAGTAACAATGACTTATGGCAACAAAAGCTACGTTTCGTACGTCAAACGTCATCGATTCGAACAATCTACGCACGAATAATTAACCACGAGTCGTTCGGCAGGGTAAAATGGGACCTAACCTATAAAAATCGCGTGTTTGGATAATGCATCGAGTGGCCGCTGCGTCGCAGTCTGTTCGCCGCGCAGTCACCGAGGGTCCATTGAACCTTTTCCTTCCTTTTTTCTCTCCCTCAAGAGGGCCTAAATACCGACAAAAAAAATTCCCAACGGGCAGCCACCCCTCTTTTCTCGACCTCTTTACCCCTTTTTTTTCGACGGCCCTCGTCACAACATTGTTTCCGGAAAAACGGCTCCGACTAAACGAGTAACCGGCCAGATGCGATTTAATGAGCCAGAATAGAGACGTTGTCTCGATTTCACGGGCTTCTGGGGAGGAAATATGGCAACGAAACGCGATCACACGGAATATTTTGACGTTGAGCCTCAATTTCTTTCTTAACCCTTTCCCTGCTCGTCGTCTACCTGTAACATTTCGCGTTAGGAAACTTTTGGGAAACGCGAGCGACAAAGTTACTATCGGTCTTCGAAGCGATTCGAATACGTTCGGCCAGAATTAACGCATAAAATTTTGATAGGACCGATCGAAAGGTTTCGTACAACTTGCAACATAATACATTGGAAGCATAATGGCTGTTTCTCCCTCGCAACCTTTACCATTTCGTCTTTTCCTTTGGTCGTTCGTTTTTGTTTCGTTTCTCCGCCGCGAGAGAACCCTTCCTTCTTCTCTTTCGCGTACACACGTGCGCATAAAACTTCGCCGGTACCTATCCCCTCCAGACTCGGCCAAGGGGGAACCCCTAAGAGAAATATTCGACAATTTTTAAACTCGTTTCTGAACGCATTCAAACGTGCACAGTCGACAAGTAGGAATTTCTTGGAATCAACCGGAGCCCTTGGGTAGGGCGTACACCAAACGTGGAACGTGGTTTCCGGCCACCAAGGATGGGGGTATATTTCGCGACTACGCACCAATTTTCTTCCTACAAACGCCCTTCTATTTCGATCGAATCGACTCGGAATCGATCGCTATCGCTTTGTAGAGTTCTTCAGAAGCGAACTAGGCTTTTCTCGAAAGTGGACTCGAGACTTTTAAACAATAACGAATCGTGGAGCGAACGAGTTCCCATCAGCTCGTTATGATATGCCAGTTTCTTTTTCCTCGCGATCGATATTATTTCCACCATGAAATTCCCTCTTTGTTTCGAGTTTAAAATGCATCGTAGGTAACCAGTTTTTCAAGTGTCCAAAAGCGCTCGGGTCGACGAACGGTGAACTCGTAAGTCTCGATGCGCGTACGTGTCGGATAATTGTTCTAGCAAAAGTGTCGTCGAACTTGCTCTACAGCGGATAAAGTCGTTCGCCAAATCCTACAGAGCTCTTCTTCTCGCCTGTAGGTTACTTCCTTACCAACCTTCGTTCCATTCGAATGGTAGAGAGTTTCGTTATCGATCGCGATCGTCGCGAAAATCTACGTTATCGACCCATTTCGTTTCGATCGAACATTGTACCTGTACGAAAAAGCATATGTCGCCAGAATGTTGTTAAATCGTTAATTATAACTTTATCCATTATCGTTCACGATTAACCTTCAGACGGCGGATCATCGAGACATCGATTGAAATGTTTGTGTAATCTTCGCAATTTTTCAGCGTACGTATCGACCCTCTTTTAGGTTCGCGCCACGATCGATCCGGCTCCGTCGTTCGAGGGTTAAAAACGAGGGAACTCGCGTCAACTTCTTTTTGGTTTCTGATTTCAGCGTTACTGAGACAAAGCATGTCTCCGGTTGCGGACACCTTGATCGGTAGCTCGAAAAGCTCCGTGTCACAGCCGATAATCGATTACTCCCGATACGTGAGGAGGTACTCGTCGGGTCAAGAATGCGGTAGCTCGTATTGTAAGGAGCTCGGTTGCAGAGAGCATTTTCACTGTTTGGACTGCAGTGGTAGGGTGTTTGTGAAAAAGGAAGAAATGATAAGGCATTTCAAGTGGCACAAAAAGAGAGACGAATCTTTACAGCACGGCTTCATGAGGTACTCGCCGACGGACGATTGCTCGGAGAGGCATCCGAGTCGTGCCTGTCCGCACAATAGAAAACAGACTCATTACCACTGTATCCACGAGAATTGCGACAAGGTTTACATATCGACGTCGGACGTGCAGATGCACGCGAATTATCATCGCAAGGATTCGGCGATCATTCAGGAAGGTTTCCAGAGATTTCGCGCGACCGAGAGCTGCGCTACCGATCACTGTCCCTTCGCCGGTCAACGGACCACGCACTTCCATTGTCGGCGACCTGGTTGCCGATTCACCTTCAAGAACAAGGCTGACATGGGTAAAGAGACGCTTGCGTACTTCCGCGTAAAAATTCTGTCGCTACTCTCTATTCCGCTTAACGTAACTGACAAATCATACGTACGATTAGCTTTGTTCCGCGCTGGCGCGAATACACCTAAGGGTTCGACTTAGAAACGCGTGTCCGGCTTGTTCACTCACGCGTTTCTTTCGCGGCTTCTTTTTCCAGACAAGCACAAGTCGTATCATATCAAGGACGAGCAGTTGTCCCGGGACGGATTCAAGAAGTTCATGAAGTCCGAGGCGTGTCCGTTCGAGCAGTGTCGTTTCTCTCGGGTATGCAATCACATTCACTGCATACGACCGCATTGTAGCTACGTTCTTCATTCTTCCGGTCAGCTGTTCTCCCATAAACGGAAACACGAGCGACACGAGACCGAGCTGGCTTACAGAAAGTACAAACAGATCAGCGCGGTAGGTGGTATACGACCTTCCGGTTCTTGGCCACCGGACGACGTCGGAGCACAGAATCTGTCCCTGTGTCTGAACGGCGAAAGCTCCAACGAGGACAGAGGCTCCCCGTCTTACTACTCGTTCGACGATTCCTTCCAAAGCGGAAGCGACCTCGCGATGGACCTGACCGCGCCAACGACCACGGTCACCGCCAGCGGAAGTTCCACGGTCACCGTCGACCCTCCGCCGCAACAGCATCACCATCAACAACTGCAGCCGCAGCCGCAGCAACAGCAGCAGCAACAACAGCAACAACAGCAACAACAGCAACAACAGCAACAGCAGCAGCAAAGTCAACAGCTCACCGCCACGGAGTTAGCCTATCTGGTACCAGCGACGGGCGACTGCCCTTGTCACCTGGGCAGGGATCATCATCACTGCGGTCTGGATCGTTGCGGGACGGCGTTGAAGGACCCTCGCGAAGTCAGGGAACATTTGAGAGAGCACGAGACTCAGGAACGCATCACGGACGCCTTCTTCGAGGAGGGTGGCTGCGACGACAGTTGTCCGTACGCCGACAAAGAGAAACACTATCATTGCAATTGGGAGAATTGCCGCGAGGTGATCCTCTCGACGGACAAACCCTTCCGTCGTCTTCAACATTACAAGATTCACGAGTACAGCAGGCAATTAAATCTCTCGTGTTCCTCTCACGCCCTGTCCTCCGACGTGACGTTGACTCACCTGACCAACATCGACGCCATGTTCAGGCGGAAGAGAGGCAGGCCTCCGAAAAACCGAGTGATAGAGATCTGGTCGGGCGGTGACCCGGCCACGCACACTCACGATTCCCCGCAGGCGATCTTCACCAGCTTCAAACTACCGAAACCTCAGACGCCGAACCTGACGCTGAATCCGATGACCGAGGACCGGGAGGGAAGCGTGTCGCCGTCGAACAGCCTCGGCGAACCCGACGGGTTCTCGACCTATAATCCTGATGGATGCCCGGATCCGGCTTGCGTCCTCAGATCCACCAGGCATCATCATTGTTCGCAGCCAAGGTGTCACTTCTCTACCGATAGACCCGATCAATTGCTGATGCACAGCAAAGACTTTCACGATAACGTCGACATACCGGCGGGCTTTGCCTTCTTCGATAAGATGGTAGATTGTCGACTGGCCGGTTGTCACAGTAATCGCGTTAATCGGCATTTCCACTGTACCAGACCGAACTGCGGCTACTCGTTCGTCAGATACTCGACCATGGCGATGCACGAGAAACAGCACGCTGGTCACGGCGACGTCGGGGGCCAGGAGTCCTCTAACCAGGAGTGTCAGACGCAAATTCAGCCGATGATACAGGAAAGCAAGCCGAGGATTCAAGTGAAGAATCCTGCCGAACTGATCGAGAAACCGGAAGACGCCAACAGCTTGACCGTCGCGGCGGACGTAGAGAATAGACCGATACTGGAGGAGAAGGAAGCGGAGATATCCAGTCCGGATGGCAACAAGACTACCGGTAAGCTCGTATCTTCCGTGGACACGAACCAGTGCACCTGTACAGTATTCTATAGGTTTTGTTTGGTAGTTACTTGAGATGTTACGAACACGTCACTCAATCGATGCATGTCTTTTTTTTTTTTTGCACGTACACGCACCTCGATCGTATATCGCAACGCATCGGCACCGATCCCCGATCCTTTCGACGCGTTTCGATCGAACTGCTCGTCGAAAGGACGAGGATCGTTCTCTGTTTTTTTTTTTTTTTTTTTTTTTTTTTTTTTTCTCTTTGTTACGGTTTGTACATTTCGTTCTTTGCGTTTGATGTATCTATTGTACAAGGTGGTTGTAATCATAGTGGGTATATTTGAAGTGTTGGTTGTTTGGTTGATTGTTGCTAGTGGTGAGGGCGGCAGGCACCTATTATCCGGTCAGCGGACCGCCAAGTGAACCCGCACTTCCGGGCGTCGTGCTATCCATGCGAACTTCCGTGCACCAAGGTTCGTGTCTCTTTCGACGACCAAATTTTCTTGCCTCGAAATATGTGTTCTCTTTTGGTTATTAGTCGAACTCGTCGCCGTTCGCGTCCATCCGTTTGCCCGTTCGCACGGTCGTACTCACGAACGAATGTTTCGCTTGCAGAATCGCCGGTTCTTCCGTCCACCAGTTCGGCGTCGCCGCACACGCTCTACGGACCCGAGCAAAGCTGCAGCAGGCCATTTTGTAAACTGAAACGCAAGAACCATTATCACTGTAACGCGTGCAATCAAGCGTTCTCCGAGTTGGATCGACTGGTGGCTCACATAGCCAAACACTCGACAGGTGCCATTCTCAGTCAACAGCAACACGAGCTGGCCAGTCAGCCCCCTAATCAGCTGCAGCACGACTATCTGGCGCAGTTGTCGCAGAAGCACGACTTCATGGCGCAGAACGCTCAAATGGCGCAGAACATTCAGAACTTCCAAAACCAGATGCAGCGTCAGATGCAGCAGACTTTGGGCCAGATGAGTCAACAGAGCCAACCGAAGGAGGTGAAAATGGAACCGGCGAGATGCGGCGGTACCGACGTGGCCGTGCAGCAGAGCGTTCCGAACGTGAAGCGGGAACCCGCCGAATTGACCAGGGACGAGGGCAACAATTCGGTGATGGACAACAACGAAAACGGTCAATTGTCTCAACCGAGCATGCCACCGAACGTACAACAATCTCCGGTCCCCACCAGCTTCGAGCTGGATCTCAGCCATGGATTTCATTTCCCTAGCCCAGCCGTAATGGCTGCTATGAATCAGCAGATTGCCCTAATGAATCAAGCCCTACCACCGTTCCTTCAACATGGCGGCATGTACACGGGCGGGCCAGGGCTGATGTTCGCTCCCGGTCTACCTCCGACCAACTTTCTACCTCCTGGCAGAGACGAGAATCCTTTGGCCTCTCTGGCGGCGAACCTGAACCTGAGCAAGAGGTCCTTGTCGCCGCCGGACAGCAACTCGCCCGAAGCGAAGAAACAGAGGCTCCATCACTCTATGCGCATGCTCAAGGACGAGCCTGTACCCGAGGGATACGTCAGGTTCGGCTTATTTTTCTACACGTTTGGAACTTGTTATCGGTTATCGTCGAAATATGTATACGTACGTTCAGCGAATGCTATAAACTATCTCCTCGATGTTTCAGGTTCAGATTCAACGAGGACTGCAGGTACCCTCACTGCGGTTACAGGGAACATCAGACTCATTTCCACTGCATGCGACAAGACTGTGGCTACTCGTTCTGCGACAAGACACGTTTCGTCCAGCACACGGCGAGACACGAGCGACTGGACACCCTGATGGGCGGCGATTTCCAGCAATACAGGGCGAACGTGCCTTGCGGTCGAGCTCAGTGCGCGTACACGTCGTCGTTGGGTTCGATGCAGAACAAAGCGTCGCACTTTCATTGTTTGAAGTGCGATTTCGTGTGCACGGACACGAACAAGGTGGTCGCGCACAGGCGACAACACGCGAAATTGGACAATATCGCGGCGGCGGGCTTTCAAAAGTTCACTCCCAGCCAACCTTGCGGTGGCGTCCAGTGCCAGCATTCCGGCAAACAGACGCATTATCATTGTCTTCAGTGCCAGTACGCGGTGCTGGGTTTGGCGCAAATGTCCGCCCACAAGTATCGACACATGGACACATAACGGCGTCTAGACGAGTTGGAGGATATTCGTAAAAGAGACAATTGACTCTGGTCCCGTTGTAGACATTCCCCGAAGGATTCAGGCGTGTCCTCTCGGCCCTACATCGACGAACAGGTCCAAAGAAGAGGGGAAACAGCCGGGCGCTGGATCCTGTATCGACGAATCGAGATCCCGCGGATGAAACCCGATCAAGGACTGACCACGATAAAAGACAGTTTCGTCGATGCTCTCCCTCTGTATAGACACATTCCCTGACGGAATTGCTAGCGCGATCGCCGATGGACTGCTGACGCGTACGTTTCTACGAGCTCGATGATTAGGAACAGGCCTAGTCATTAATCTTCAGCCGTTCTCGACCAGAAGGAATCGATAGCTTGCCCGGTGTTCTCGTACGGGCCGAAACAACGACGATATCGATCGACGCATCGATGACTTCGTACTTACGAGAGAAACAGAGAGATATTTATTAGATTCTATCGACGATTGATCTCGGAGGATCGAAAACTCGAAAGAGAGAGAACGTTGCGATCGTCTTCGAATCGTTTAATCGATAATCGACGCGAAAGCAAAAGAAGAAGGACGAAGTTTGCATAGAATCGTAGACAATAAAACACGG